>CM036909.1:10423963-10861160 GCA_020800305.1 Porphyrio hochstetteri
ACATAACAACCCATGCAGCGCTACAGGCTTGGGGGAGACTGGCTGGAGAGCTGTTCAGGCAGAGAAGGACCTGGGGGGTGTTGGGTGACTGCAGGCTGAATATGAGTCAGCAGTGTGCTCAGGCAGCCAAGAAGGCCAATGGCATCTTGGCTTGTGTCAAAAACAGTGTGGCCAGTAGGTCTGGGAGGTGATTGTGCCCCTGGACTCGGCATTGGTGAGCCGCACCTCGAGTGCTGGGTCCAGTTCTGGGCTCCTCACCCACAAGAAGGACATGGAGGTCCTTGAAAGAGTCAGAGAAGGGCAACCAGGCTGGGGAAGGGGCTGGAGGGCAAATCCTATGAGGAGCGGCTGAGGGAGCTGGGGCTGTTTAGCCTAGAGAAGAGGAGGCTGAGGGGAGACCTTATCACCACCTACAACTACCTGAAGGGAGGTTGTAGAGAGATAGGTGATGGTCTCTTCAGCCAGGTGACAGGTGACAGGACAAGGGGGAATGGCATGAAGCTGTGCCAGGGCAGGTTTAGATTGGATGTTAGGAAAACACTCTTCACTGAAAGAGTTGTGGGGACCTGGAACAGGCTGCCCAGGGAGGGGCTGAGTCACCTCCCTGGATGTGTTTAAAAAAGGGTAGATGAGGGTACTTAGGGATATGGTTTAGTTTAGGATGGGAATGGTTGGACTTGATGATCTTAAAGGTCTTTTCCAACCTTGTGACTCTGTGACTCTGTGTGTCATAGCATGGAGTGTGCTGGTGCTCTTGTCCTGACCAGGGAAAACACGTCACTCCCTGTCCCCTGGTTAGCTGTGCCTCACCCCCCCAAATCCATTACTGGTGGTGCCCAGAACTGAGGGGTTTGACTAAGGGGGGGGAGCGAGGCTGGGTGGGATCCGGCCGCTGACACTGCCTCGCATGGGGACACCTCCGCAGAGACGCGTTGACATCGATCAGGGCCAGGCGCCGATTCCACCCCTGGGGATCACCCCCCTCCGCCACAGCCCGGATGCTTTTGGGGGGCCACAGCACTCACTCTGCACGCGGAAGGACAGGCGTCGGGACGCGGTGCCGTGCGCGTTGGTGGCGGCGCAGCTGTAGGAGCCTTCGTCTGACAGCGTCACCTCCTGGATCTCCACCCTGAGGGCATTGAGGGTGGCCGAGACCCCGACCCGCGGGCTGGGGCTGCTCCCCCCATCGCTGGCAGCCAGCACGTGGTGGTTCCCGGCTCAGGGCCAGCCGGGGCTGGGGGGGTTGCTGGCCACTGAGCACTGGAAGATGGCCAGGCGGCCACTCTCTGTCTCCAGGAAGGCTGTCAGGTGGGGGTCCCGGGGGGGGTCTGCGCAGGGCGGGAGGGCAGATGAGAAGGGGAGAGGAAGGGGAAAGGGGGAGGGGAAGGGGAGGGGGAAGAGGAAGAGGAAGAGGAAGGGGAAGGAAGGGGAAGTGAAAGGGGAAGGGAAGGGGAAAGGGAAAGGAAGGGGAAGAGGAGGGGGAAGCGGAAGGGAAAGGGAAGGGGAAGGGGAAGTGAAAGGGGAAAGGGAAGGGGAAGTGGACAAGGAAGGGGAAGGGAAGGGGAAGGGGGAGGGGAAGGGGAAGGGAAAGGGAAAAGGGAAGGGGAAGGGGGAGGGGAAGGGAAGGGAAAGGGAAAAGGGAAGGGGAAGGGAAGGGGAAGTGAAAGGGGAAGGGGAAGGGTGAGGGCAAGGGAAGGGAAGGGGAAAGGGAAGGGGAAGTGAAAGGAAGGGGACAAGGAAGGGGAAGGGAAGGGGAGGGGGAGGGGAAGGGGAAGGAAAGGGAACAGGGAAGGGGGAGGGGGAGGGGAAGGGGAAGGGAAAGGGAAAAGGAAAGGGGAAGGGGAAAGGAAAGGGGAAGGGGAAAGGAAAGGGGAAGGGGAAGGGTTTTCTGCAAGCCAGAGCCCTGCCAGAGCAAGTTAAGGGTGCGTTTGCTCCACAGGAAAGCGAAGAGGCTGCAGTTGGAGGCCTGGAAGGACAAGACGCCCATGGAAGAAGCACCAGGCCATCTAAATGTTCCCAGAGATCCACACATCCACCCTCATCAGCTCTGCCCAGACACCACCTACCCGCAACCTGGGGACACTGGGCCCCCAGCTAAGCTGAGCATCCCCCAGCAGCCCCTACGCACAACAATCACATCCAGGGCGACGTCGGGCGAGCTCCGGCTGCTGCCGCCTGTGGTGGCTTTGCAGCGGTAGAGCCCCCGCGTCCGTGCTGGCCCACCTGCTGAAACACCAGCGAGGCGCTGGAGCCCTCAGCGACCTGCTGCCCGTTTCGGTACCAGGTGAAGATGGGCAGAGCTGGGGAGTCGCTGCTCAGCCGGCAGGTCAGGTTGGCAGTGTGTCCTTCCAGCACATGGGAGGATGGAGCCACTGTGATGCTGGCAGCTACGGACAGGGGAAGGAGGAAAAACAGGCTGTGGCATGGGCTTCAGTTCCTCCTGAGCCTGGCCAGCTTGCATGTGGCTTTGCAGCTATTGCAGGAGAAAGCGAAGCCCAACTTGTCTCCTTCCCACCCTCCCCTCTCCCAGGATCTTCCCAGATGCCACAGGGATCTGGCTCCAGCCTCCCCACCACCCTTTCCCCAGGCTCACTCTCAGCCCTGAAGTCCACAGCCGCGCTGGCGTTGCCCTGTGTGTTCCCAGCCCAGCACACGTAGGACCCCTCATCCTCCAGCACCACGTCCTCCATCTCCACCTTCAAGCTGTTGTAGGACACGGTGGCACGGAGCCTGGGGCTGGGGGCCGTGGGGCAGCCCCACGTGCACGCTATCACTTCTTCTCCTCTCCACAGGGTCACGTTGGCCTCTGGGTCGCTCTCAACAGTGCACTGGATGATGCCCCGGCGCCCACCCTGGGTCTCCAGGAAGGAGCTCATCACCGGTTGCCTTGGTGGGACTGCAGGGTTAAAACAGCACTAGTGAGAACGTTTTGGGTTCCCAAGGTGGGGAGAACCACAGGAACACAAGGGCTTGCTGCTTTCCTCCTGAGCATCCCTGTCCCCAGCTGCCAGCCCGCACGGTCCTACATCTGTCCCAGACACCTCCGATGCCAGCTCTGCTGTCACCCAGCTTGAGCTTGGGGACAGAAGCCTGGCCAGGGCCTGTCTCAGGTCTGTTTGAGGCCAGGGCCTGGCCCTACACCAGACCCCAGGGTGGGTGTGCTGGAGGGTTTGGGCAGTGCTGTTTCCTCCCACGACTACGGAAGAGCCGTGTTTGGGCAGGACGGGAAGTTGCTCTCGCTGCTTTTCCTGGGTTGGCATCAAGGGAGGATGTGATTTTACAGCCAGGAGAGCGATTGGGAAGGCAAAATCCAACCAGGATGTATGTTTTTTTTCACAGGGACCATTCGTTGCTCTGAGGGATTGAATTGAGTTGGATGGGACTTTTTAAAACTCTTCAGAATCTGGGGATTCCCTGGATTTCTCCTCTCCCTGAATTCAAAGCTTTAAGGGAGGTTTCCACCCTCCCCACATCCCAAGAGCTCCTTGGCCTCGGGGTGTGAGCAGCAGAGGGGCTTCCCAGAATGACCACCCAGCCCAGAGCCCAGGACCCCGCTCGCTGGCCCAGGGGTTGGCAGGATGACCCCACACACACACATACTCTGGCAGCACTCACAGAGCACACGGAGCAGGACGGCTGCTGACGTGTCGCTGCCGTTGCTGCTGCGGATGCTGCACTGGAAAGCGCCTGCATCCTCCCCATGGATGGAGGGGAAGCGCAGGGTGGGCTCTGAGCTTTCCTGCAGCCACTTGCTGTTCTTGTACCAGGTGTAGAGGGGCTCCTCCAGCGCTGCCTGAGCCCCCAGGCAGGTCAGGGTGACGGCAGCCCCTTCTTGCACCTCCGCCGAGGGATGGATCAGGACCACTGTGGCTGTAGGAGGGATGGGAGAGGGATGTCAAGGAGGGAGGGGAAACCTCTGCTGCAGACCTCATCCCTTCCCTGGCTCCATCCACCCAAAGCTCCATGCTCAGCATCCCTTTATGGCAGGACCTGAGCCTCCCCCTCCCTCACACAGCCGACAGCAGCCACATCTTGGGTGGGCAATGATCCCTGGGGATGCTGGGCATCAGGCAGGATGTCTCCCCTGCCCAGGGAGGGGGTTGAGTCACCTTCCCTGGATGTGTTCAAAAAAAGGGTAGATGAGGTACTTATGGATATGGTTTAGTTTAGGATGTGAATGGTTGGACTCGATGATCTTAAAGGTCTTTTCCAACCTTGTGATTCTGTGATTCTCTGATCTCCGACCTTTCCCAAGCCTTCACCTTGCTCCCAGCACAGCTCCATCCCCTCTGCCCACAGTGGGGGGCGTAGGCCAGAGGCATCTTGAAAGGCACCCCCACTAACTGCCATGGCACCCCAACTCAAGTCTGTTTTCAGGTCTGTTGAACCCTGAGGTCAGTCTTGGTTTCTCCGGACACCCTAAGGCAAGTCCCTCTTTTGGGGGTCTGTCTTCTCCTCCTTCTGCTCCCAAACCTCTGTCACCCCAAACCATCCAGACTGGGGAACGCTCCCAAACCTCTGTCACCCCAAACCATCCAGACTGGGGAACGCTAGGGGACAGAGCAGAAGCCAGTCCCCACTGCTTGCCCACACACCAGGGGCTGCTGGAGGTCCATGGGGACAGGGGCAGAGCAGTTTGGACAAGTTTTGTCGTGGATTTTGGGTCATTTGGAAAAACAAGACTTGGGGGTGCCACCAGCTCAGTGAACAGCATTGCCCCCTCACAGTGAGGAAGAGCTGCAGGGGGGGGCACCATCACTGCATGGCCCCTGAGGCACTGATGTGTGTCATCATCTGGGCTTGTTCAGCCTGGAGAAGAGAAGGCTGTGGGGGGACCTCATTGCAGCCTCCCAGTCCCTGAAGGGAGCTTATAAGCAGGAGGGGGATCAACTTTTTAAAAGGGTAGACAATGACAGGACAAGGGGGAATGGATTAAAACTAAAGGAGGGAAGGTTTAGATTAGATATTAGGGGGAAGTTTTTTACAGAGAGAGTGGTGAGGGGCTGGAACAGGCTGCCCAGAGAGGTGGTGGATGCCCCGTCCCTGGAGGTGTTCAAGGCCAGGTCGGATGGGGCCCTGGGCAACCTTGTGTAGATCCAGGCCTGAGGTTGGTGGCCCTGCCTGTGGCAGGGGGGTTGGAGCTCTGTGATCCTTGGGGTCCCTTCCAACTCATACCATCCTATGATCCTATGATTCTATGATCATCATCGTCATGTGTCCCCCCCCCCAACAAGTGTCACAGCAGTCCCTCCATCTCCGGGGGCTGCGTGGGACTCCCCAGCCCCTCCAGAAACAACCCCTTGGGGGGGTTCATCGATGCCCAAGCCCCCAAGGCTGGGCAGCCCCCCCCCCCAACATGCCAGGATGGGCCAGACTTACCACGGGCAACGAAGAGCTTGTCAGCACTGGCGTTGCCGTAGGCATTGGCGGCGACACAGCGGTACTCCCCACTGTCCTGGGGCCCTGTGCCGTGGATCTCCAGCCTCAGGGCATTGCGGGATGCGGCGACGCTGAACCGCTGCTTCGGGGCTGCCTGCGAGCCACTGGCTGCCAGCAAGGTGCCGTCGCGGTACAGGGCCACCGTGGCAGGGGGGTGGCTGTCCACAGCGCAGCGGACAATGGCCAACCTGCCCCCCTGTGTCTCCTGGAAGAGCGTCAGGGTGGGGGTCCGGGGGGGGTCTGTGGGAGGTGAGAGGATGCTGCAGCTGAGGGTTGAACTCCTCTTGGGTTTGCAACTGGACCCGAGGTGTGTGGGGCGAACGCTTTGTTCCGACCCGGCGGGGTTTGGGCAGCCTCTGGCACGAAGAGACTGTTGTCTGGAGGGGGGAACATCCCCCACCCCACCCTACTCCCACCCCCCATCCCCTGGCAGAGCCGTGGGCACTCACACGTCACGCTCAGGCTGACGGCTTGGGAAGTGTCGCTGCCCCAGTCGTTGGTCACCTTGCAGGTGTAGTAGCCGGCGTCGCTGGCGGATGCGTGGTGGAAGAGCAGGCGATGGGCTGTGCCATCCTGGAGCCAGGCACTGTTCTTGTACCACGTGTAGCTCAGGTCCTGATCCCCCCTGCCAGGGACGTCACAGGACAAGGTGGTGGCTGTCCCCTCCTGCACCTCGGCCGCAGGGCTCACCGAGATCTTGGCAGCTGATGGAGATGGCGGCGTGGTCAGGATGATGCAGGAGGATGGACCCTGGCTGCAGACCCCCTCCCCAGCCCCTGCGGTGCCAGGGACAGGTGGGAGTTCCTCTTCCCATTCCAGGGTCAGGAGGGGTTTGGGGTGGTCCCCCCCAACCAGCCAGATTGGGTTGAAGGTCTGGCTGCAACAAAAAGCCCTAGGGACCAAGTGCATGGTGGGTGCAGCAGCATCCTTTGCCCTCATGCTTTGGGTGGGGTGTCTGCATGGACAGGAGTGGGCCCACAGACCACCTCAGCTGTGAATCACTGTGACAACAGCCTTGCAGCCAGCTCTGCTCCCCAGGCCTGGCCGAACCTCCCCACACCCCATCTTTGGGGCACCGCTGTGCCACAGAGGATGAAGGACATGGCATGATGGAGGCATCACAGTCCTCCAGCACGGCCCCCCACCAGCTCCCAGAGCCCTGTCTGGTCCTGGCCACCTTGGTGCCAGCCCCTGCCCACCCTGCTGTGGTCTGCCCCAGGCACATACAGAAGATGTAGAGCGTCATGGCAGGTGCTGCACCAGTCCCGATGGCGTTTTCGGCTTCACAGTGGTACTGCCCATAGTCCTCACGGCGAATGTCCCGCAGGGTCAGGACCTGCTCGCTGCCCACGGCCACCCCATCCTTGTACCAGCGATATGCTGAGATGGAGGGGTAGCTGCTGCCCACCTTGCAGCTGAGGGACACCGTGTCACCCAGGCGGATGTTCTGCCCGGGGGAGCTGACCGAGACCTGGGTGTCCTTAGGGACATCTGTGGGGGGCACAGACAGGCACAGCAGGGGTGATGGTGAGGATGGGACATCCCTGCAGTCCCGTCCCACTGTTTAGATGTGAGGGTCTGGTGCAGGAAAAGGGGAGCTGGGGGGAAGGGGCGCAGCTGTGGGTGCCATGGAGCTGGAGCCAGCACTTGGGCAGTGGTTACAGCACCGATGCCAGCTCCAGACATGGAGAGCCCATGGCACAGGGAGGGGGAAGCAGGAGGAAGCTCTGCCCTGGATTTTTCACAGGCAAAAAGAGCCGGGGTGCCCCCATCTCCCCACGCCACTCATCCCACCCCAGCGCAGAGCCGCCCCACGTACGTCTCACCCGCAGGACCACTTCCCCAGCCGCTTTCCTGGAGCCGTAAGAGACTTCACAGAGCAGCCTTTTGGAGTGGTCCTTCCAGGTGAAGGAGGTGGTGAGGCTCAGGCTGTGGCTGACCCCCTTCGTGTCCATCTGGAACTGGCCAGCCACTGTTGAGACCTGGGGGTCGTAGCCCTCCCAGCGCAGCGCGACGTCTCCCGGCAGGCAGACGTAGGGGGTGGAGCACAGCAACGTGGACCTTTGCCCCTCGGTTTCCTCCTCGTTGGCAGAAACACTCGGGTGCTCGAGGTCGTCTGGGGATGGAGAGCAGAGATGGTGGGGATGCCAAGGCGGGGCTGGCACTGGGGGGTGGGGGGGTGGGATCTGTGCGTGTATCTCCCCACCCAAAACGCTCAGCACCACATCCCGCTCCGCCGACCAGCGGTCGCCGTTGATGATCTCAAAGCGGAACCTGTACGCCCCACTGTCCTCCAGCGTCAGCCCCCGCAGCAGCAGGGTGCAGTTACGAGCAGCGGGGTCCCCCAGGAGCTGAGCACGACCCCTGAAGCTGGCATCCACCTCCTGGGCTGCCGAGTGGAACACCACCGTCCTCCGGCCCTCGTAGTCCTTGTACCAGATGGCCACGACGCCGTCGTCGGCCGTCACGTCGTCAGGGTAGCTCAGGGTGCAAGGGAAAACCACACAGGAGCCCCTGACACCCCGCAGAGACTCAGGGTAGGCGACCCCCCATGAGCCAAGGGCTGTGGTGGAGAGAGGAGGCAGCAGGAAGTTGGAGGGAGGGGTGTCAGGGGGCCACTGCGATCTGCAGCCCCCTGTTCCCCTCCTGGCACCCACCAGCACAGCATCGCATCTCCTGAGCTGCTTGAACTGGCAGGGGCTCAGGGGGGAGATATGGGAGAGGAGAAGGAGGGTGTGGGAGGGTGTGGGATAAACACCCCTCCCAAGAAGGAATTTTCCAGGTGGAGGAGGGGAAGAGCCAGCTCTGGGTGCTACTTTCAGCCCTCGTTGGCCCCTCGTCCTTTCCCTCATGCCCCACCACCCCCTGCCCACCCCATCCCGGAGCCCAGCACCATGGCACCGTGCCCCCTGGGAGCTGTGCCCCATGGGAGCACAGCACGATGCGGTGCATGATGGCACACCTCCCCAGACCATCCCCTGCACCCATCCCACCCGTCCCTCGGGCTCCCACCCCTCCCAGTGCAGAGCTGGGACACTGGGCCATACTGGCGGCACAGGAGGGAGAAGGTCTCTCAGTGGCACCGTACCTGGCGGGACGAGGCTGGCCAGGAGGACAACCCACCACGTCAGGGGCATGGCAGCGCTGAGGGGTCCCTGGGGATGGAGGCAGGCAGGGAGGGAGGTGGCCAGTCTTTGGGGTCGGCGTTCAGCAGAGGGGACCCTGACAGCAAGAAGAGGTGGCCACAGGCTTTCATGCACACTGTAAGGCAGCGTGGCCCAGCGTTCCCCCCACCCTGGTTCTGGCCAAAGGCAATTCCTTCTGCACCAAGTGGGAAACCTCGTTCCCAGCTCATCCACATGTGACCCCTGACAAAATCCATCAGTGACCCACGCAGGATGAATCCCACTTGCACCCATGCCCATGTCGCTTTGGATGCTGGGAGCAGTGGCACCATCCCCAACCAGCTGGGCTGGGATGGCACAGGGAGGGGATGGGGAGCCCCAGCCTTGCTGAGCTCTGACTGGAGTTTAAGGAGCTAGGCTGGGCTTTGCAGTGGGGCGACGAGGTTTCTGCATCCCTGCAACGTGGGGAGCACATGAAGGACGATGTAATACAGGGAGGGTGCACACAGGGCAGAGTGGGGCCATGCAAATGCCCCTTGTGGGACTCCAGCTTGTGAAGGGAACCAGGTGGGAACCTGGGATTAAGAGGAGAGATCCCTGGAAGGAAGCGTTGCCGGGGAACCCCCCAGGACAGCAGAAATCCCAGCAGCTGTGCTCAGCCAGGCTCCAGAGGTGCAGAGCCTCTGGGCAGCTCCAGGTTTTTCCTAATTATTTTTTGCTTCCATCATTACAGCAATCAGTTCACGGGCTGATTCCAGCTCAGGCTGCCAGCAAACTGCCCAGCAACGCTCCCAGCTGCCCCAGGCAGCTCCTTGCTCCCCCAGCCTTTCCCCAGAGAGTTGCTCCTCTGCTAGCCAACACCTTCCCCCCACTCCCCTCCTCCCAATCTGTTTGGGATTGCCTTGCTGTCCTTTGATTTGGGGAGGTATTTTCACCCCAAAGAAAGCACCCCAGAGAGGTTTTAGCTTTGCCCAGGATTTCCCCAGGCTGATGTGAAGCACCAAGGGGGACAGCACACGGGGTCCCACAACCCAACTGTGTCCTCATCCTGGGCTGCCCACAGGGAGCCAGGGACTGTGCCAGGGCCAGAAATAGCTGTGGGACCGGCAGGGGCTGCTGGGCTCAGGGTGAAGGAGGAAGGAAGCACCGCTCAGCACTGGGGTCCCCACCCCAGCCCCCAGCTCCTGCCGACGCCGAGTTTCATTTCTTCTGCCAGGCTTCGCCGCCCGGTTTCGGTTTCAGGGCCACACAGCCTCCACAGGACCCTCGGTGAGTTACAGAGACCCCAGCCTCCCACTGGGTTGGGGGTCCTGCTGCTTCTCAGCTCCACAAAAGCAAAGCATTTGCCACCTTTTCCTCCACAGACATATCGGGGTGGGGGCCGGGCACATTCTGGGTTATGCCTAACTGGGCACGGGGCTGGAAAATGGGGTGGGGGGCGTGAAGGCTGTTAGCAACAATCACCAGGTCTCCTCTGCACCCACAGTTCTGCTCAGCCAGAGCTGCCAGCAAACCCCCCCTGGGAGGGCTCCCATCAAAAAAAATCCCCTTTTGGCATAAAAACACAGCAAGAGGGGCTGAGCACGAGGGGAAACGTTGGGTGTCGGTGCCCTCCACCTCCAGCACATGCCCACGGATGGGGAGCACAGGGTAGTCAGGCAGTGTCCCCCACCATCACCAGCCCCTTGCTTTTCCCGAGCTCTGTCACCCAGGGACATGGGGTGCAGGTTGGGTGCATCCCCAGCTCCAAACCCAGCCCCCAGCCCAGACCCCGGTCTCAGCAGCTGTGGCAGCCCCCAGACCTGGCTCAGCCCCACAGAGATGTGCTCAGGACCAGCCACTCTCACCTCCATGACGAGGTGCCTGTCAGGAGCCCATGCCACCCTGACAGCCCCGCAGAGCATCACACCAACGCCTCATCCCAGCACAGCGGGGTGACCCCCAGGACCGGTGGTCACTGTCCCCAGCATCCCCATCCCAGTGCCTTTGCCAGCCCCAGGCAGCAGTGGCATTACCTGGGAGCACCCGTGTCAAGGGGGGGTCCTGAGCCGCGATGTCCCTGGACGATGCCTGCCCCCCTTGCTGCTCAGGGACAGCTATTTATCCGGCGTGGGGGGTGAGGAGCCCAAAACCACATCACTTCCCTGTTGAGGGGTTTGTCCCTCTGGCTGCTTTTGGGAAGTGGTTGCCACTGTCAGCCCTTTCTCACTGTCTGCTGATCCAGGGCTGCCTTGGGGCAGGGGTCACGGTGGTCTCCACAGGAGGGTTTTGTAGCATCCCACTGATGGATGCTACAAGGGTCTGTGTTTCCCTTGTGGCATTACAGCCTGGTTGGCATCGCTCTCCCCACACCCCAAGAGCCTCTTGGGGCATCCTGGGTGATGCCCCCAGCCCTGGGGGCACCCACCCACCCACCTAGAGATCCTCTGGGGTTGGGGACTCCGGGGATGCTGATCCCGTGGCAGGGAGAGCCCACGCTCCACGCTGGTGGTGCAGAGAGGGTGATGCAGCTGCAGCCAAGCATGCCCACAGGCCCCTGCCTGCCCTGGGTGACCAGTCAGACTTTATTTTCCTTCTGAACTCGTGGGCTTTGACTGCAGCATGCACAAGGTGTGGGGAGGGCCCCACCAGCCCTCCCAAAGCGGGTCCTGAGCTCACGGCCATGCCAAGATGGGGTGATGCAGAGGCTGCTGGCCAAGCCCGGGGTGGTCTGTGCAGAACCTGGGGTACCATGCTCTTGGGTGTTTTGGGTGGAGGCTCTGGAGGAACCTGAACAACCAGGAGCAAACCAGTGCAGCCATGCTGAGCCTGGTGCTGTGGCACGAGGCTCAAGCAGGGCCTGAGTTGGTCTTTTTCACTCTGTGGGCAGGATCCAGGTCCAGCTTCCACCCCTGGTGCCTGTGTCAAAAGTAAAGGACCCTGGCACTGTGGCAGGAGCCCGTTGGCACCCAAATTTGGTGGCTGGGGGTCACCACTTGTGTAAGTGGAGAGGGAGTGTGGGAAACTGGCTCTTTCTGTGCCTGTGCCAGGCTTGACCCTGCCAGGTCCAGTGCGTAGCCAGCAGCGATGTCACAGCAGCTGCCTGCAGCCCCCATGAGCCCCTCCGTCCATGCCACCTGCCACCAAGCAGCACTGAAGGAAAACGATGGGAAACAGGTCCCAACCCACACCAGGAGGGAGCTGCGGGTGTGGGGATGCCATGCCAAGCCCACACCCCCTGCTCCTGGCTGGGCTGGGCAAGGCGCTGAGCCGCCTTTCCTGACACAGCAGCACCGAGCACAGGAACCCTGACGTAGGCAAATGCAGCCAGATGGCATCTGGGCTGCGACTGGCTGGTGCCAGGGCTCCCACAAAGGGCCAGAGTGGGACATTTGGCCTCCAGGAGGGAGCTCAAGCCAGGTCCTGCCCTCTTTCTGCTCCAGCTTCTTGCTTGCCACTTCCCTTCCGATCCCTTCGCTCTGCTGTGGCCGCAGCAGAGGCTGTCTCTGCTCAGCATGGCTTTGGGTGCTGCTGTCCCCGTGCCAGGGCTGGGTGCTGGGAGGGGGGAAGGAGGGAGGGACACACGCCACCCTTGCTTTGGTGTGAATGCATCCCCATGGTGCGCAGCAGTGTGATGGAGGCTGGTTGTCCCTGCACTGGATCTTGGGAAGGACAGAGCCCGGCTGGCACTGGGCAGCTCCTCTGAGCACGATGCACAGACCCAGCCCAGGCTTCCCACCATGAGTCCCTCTCAAAGGGCCTGCCAAAACCCACACCCAGCGCTGGACCAGACAGGCTGGGTGAGCCCCAGGCCCCAGTTTGGCCCCAGCTCCCCAAGCCCTGCAGCAGGAGGAGCCCCAGGCCCCAGTTTGGCCCCAGCTCCCCAAGCCCTGCAGCAGGAGGACCCCAGCAGACACATCTGAAGCGAGGTGCTGGCCGGGGGCTCCCTCACCCACTCAGCATCCCCCCCATTCCAGCTCACAGCACGTGCCCTGCGTGTCCCCCCACCCAGATGGGTGGGCTCACTGCCCCTGCTGCTCACAGGGTGCCAGGCACGCAGGGGCTGCCTGTCCCCCCAGCCTCCGCGTGGGCAGCGGGCAGCACCCAGCACAGAGCCCAGTCTGGTTCCTCTTTCCAGGTCCCCAGGCGTGATCCCACAGGGTCATGGCATCTGTGAAGAGGAACCTTGGACAGATGGAGAAAATCAGGGGAGTGTGTCTGAGGGAGCCATGCCCTGCACCCCAGGGGCATCCTCCTGGGGGGCAAAGCTCTGCCCAGCTTCTCCCGTGGGGGTTACCCTTCTCCCCCACCCCGTGATGTCTGTGTGGCTCCACATGTCCTGATGTGTTTTCCAGGGTGGAGGAGGGATGGGGGCCAAGTCGTGGCGGATGGTGGGAGGTGTGGGTGCTGTCCAGGGGGGAGGTGTGGGAGGCATCTTGCTCCTTCTCCAGGAGGAATGTGGGCCAGCTGCCACGCCAAGATAAGGGGCAGCAGGGGCATCCCAGGAATTTGAGGTGTGGACTGTCAGGAGGAAGAGAGAGGGGAACATGGATGGCTGAGCTAGCATAACTCCACCATGCTGTCCTGGCTAGCAGGGATGTGCCAAGCCCACCCCAGGACCCCCTCTTGCTCACCACGGTTCCCACTAGCACCCCAAAATAAGCATGGGAAGAGGGGCAAAGCCCTGCTTCCCCCTGCAAAATTTGCCATTCTGGCATGGAGGGGGGAACAAGGGGGAGAGGAGGCTGCTGGGGAGGGTGGAGCCCAATGTCCCTGCACCCCCAACCCCCCAAAGCCTCACCCTAACCTTCCTGGGGCCGAAAGGACAAACAACATAAAGCCCTGCTCTGGTGGGAGATCCAGCAGTGGCTGAGCCCTGGCGTCACCGCTCGGCGCTGGCACCTGAGTCAACAGAGAGTATTATTCTTTGGGAGGGGGGACTGGGAGGCCGTGGGGGTGGTGGGGTGATGTGTGAGGCAGCGCTGTGCCGGCTTGGGGGGTCCCAGGGGTGGGACACCCCATGGGGCTCTGTCCCCGTGCTTGGAGTCAGATGTCAGAGACCTCCTGCACACCCCACACCTCCCTGAGCACCCCCCCTGCACCGAGCACAGACACCCCCAGCTGCAGCACCGCAGAGCCAGGCACATAGAGACCCCCTCTGCGCATGCATCCCCCCTCTGGAATGTGCTGGGGAGGGGGTGGGGGGCACTTAGTTATTTAACTCTCCCCCTCCTGCCCCACAGAGCTGGGTTGGGTTTGCAGGGAGAGCCGGCAGCCCACCACAACGCCCCCCTCCAGACCCCAGTGGGGTCACCCAGCCCCACAGACCCGGCCCAGCTCGTTGTGGAGCTGGGGAAATATTTTCCTTGGCAGTGGGGAGGAACGAGGCCCCCTGGCTCCCCCTGGCTCCCCCGGGCTCTGGCTGCGGGCCGGGCTCTGTTGAGGGAGGGGAGAAGGGGGGCTGCAGGGAGGAGGGATGTCTGAGTCTGGAAGGGGGGCTGCGGCGTGGGAGCCTGTCACAGGGGCTGCCTCGGCCCCACCCCCATATCTGAGGTGGCATGGCGTGGCGTGGGGATGGCATGGGGTGGGGAAGGCATGGGGATGGCAGGGCGTAGGGATGGCAGGGCATGGTTTGGGGATGGCAGGGCATGGGGATGGCAGGGCATGGGGATGTGATGGCATGGGGATGGCAGGGCACGGGGATGACAGGGAATGGCATGGGGGTGTGATGGCATGGGGATGACAGGGCATGGGGATGGCAGGGCATGGTTTGGGGATGGCAGGTCATGGGAATTGCATGGCATGGGGATGGCAGGGCATGGGGATGGCAGGGCATGGCATAAGGATGGCAGGGCATGGGGATGGCAGGGCATGGGGATGTGATGGCATGGGGATGGCAGGGCATGGGGATGGCAGGGCATGGCATGGGGATGGCAGGGCATAGGGATGGCAGGGCATAGTTTGGGGATGGCAGGGCATGGGGATGGCAGGGCATGGTTTGGGGATGGCAGGGTACGGCATAGGGATGGCAGGGCATGGGGATGGCAGGGCACGGGGATGACAGGGAATGGCATGGGGGTGTGATGGCATGGGGATGACAGGGCATGGGGATGGCAGGGCATGGTTTGGGGATGGCAGGTCATGGGAATTGCATGGCATGGGGATGACAGGGCATGGGGATGGCAGGGCATGGCGTGGGGATGGCAGGGCATGGCATAAGGATGGCAGGGCATGGGGATGGCAGGGCATGGCGTAGGGATGGCAGGGCATGGGGATGGCAGGGCATGGGGATGTGATGGCATGGGGATGGCAGGGCATGGCATGGGGATGGCAGGGCATGGGGATGGCAGGGCATGGCGTAGGGATGGCAGGGCTTGGGGATGTGATGGCATGGGGATGACAGGGCATGGGGATGGCAGGGCATGGGGATGTAATGGCATGGGGATGACAGGGCATGGGGATGGCAGGGCATGGGGATGGCATGGCATGGCGTAGGGATGGCAGGGCATGGGGATGGCAGGGCATGGGGATGGCAGGGCATGGCGTAGGGATGGCAGGCCATGGGGATGGCAGGGCATGGGGATGGCAGGGCATGGGGATGACAGAGCACGGGGCTGGCAGGGCATAGCATGGCATCGGTGGTAGGGGTGCAGAGCTGAGGATTAGAGTCCGTGAGGCTCCAGCAGAGGTGGAGGCTGGAGCTCATGGTGGGGGAGGGGGGAGCAGCAGCCAGAGGGGCAGCAGGAGAAGGGCAGGAGAGACCTGCAGGGCTGAGCACGGGGTGGCACAGCAGGTTCAGACCTTTCCTCATGCCTGTGGCACAGCATCACCCGCTCAGCCCCTCATAAACCCAAAGCCCTGGCTCTGGGCAGCCCCAGACAGTGCTGCTGGTTCTGCTCCCACGGGAGCAGAAGTTTGAGGCTGAGCTGCCGCTTGACTAGAAGGGAATGTGTTGGGATGGATTCAACATCTCCAGGAGGTTCTAACATGCACATATGTAGAAGCAAAGCGAGCTTTCAAGTGAGAAATCCATTTCAAATGCACAAAACCTGACTTTCATCTTTAGGAGCTGCTGGGCTGGAGTGGTTAAAGCGTTTCGAGTCACTGATCCCTGCCGCTCCATTAGCTCCCACATCAGGCAGGGCTTCAGCCCTCCCAGGTGACAAAAGGGACTTAAATTATTCCTGTGACACAAGGAGAAGTAAAGGTACAATGCAATGAGATATGACACGGCCCTGCTTGCAGAGAGCTGCCACCAAAGAGGCCACCACAGCCCCGAGGCTGGGTGAGGGACGCCCTGGGGACTGCGGTTACCTGGGGCATGGCTCCCACCCTGTCGCTGCTACTGCCCACCCAAGGGTGTCCTGCCAAGATAGGACCCAAAACCCAGTTCAGCCTAAACCTCAGGGTTTGTTCTTCCCAAATACAGCACCTATGCGGTCTCTCCAAATGACCCCCCAGTTCTGAAGCCACGAGGACCCCATCCTGATGCAGGGTGACTCTTGATGCAGGAGGCTCGTGGGCAGAGACCAGTGCTGTGTCACAGGGATGCTCAGGGGACATCCTGGTCTAGGCATCACATGAGGGGATGCTCTGGGTGCCCCCAGCCCAATTGCACAGCAGCATTCAAGGAGCAGCTAACCCCACCACCAGGTCCCGTGTTGTGCAACAATGGGGCTCAGGAGCTTCATAGCCTGAGGTCTGGGGTCAGCTGTGGCCTTGCTGGGTCCCCACAGGCAGCACCAAGCTTGGGGCGGGGGGGATGAGACCTGAGGGGTGCTCACCTCATCTCACCTCCCTCTTCCAGACCGCTTGAGCACCCCCAAACCACAGCAGAGGCTTGAGCACCACGAGGTGAGAGCACAGGGGTGCTCGAGCATCCCTCAGGACAGTGCAAAGCTGGGGGGCCCCCACCAGGACCCGTGTCTCCCTTGGGGCTGTGGCAACATCCCTTCAGTGCCCACCTGGACACCCACCCAGGAGCTGCTCAGGCTCTGTGGGATGAGCACTGACAGGACCAGGAGATCCTGGAGGTGGCACGGTGCTGCCCAGAGACCAGAACGGGGCGAGGAGCGACTTTCCAGTCACCAGAGGTTTTGTGCAGAGCAGCAGCAGTGGCTTTGGATGGAAACACTCTGATTTGGGGTTTTCTGGCTGGGGAAAAAGCAATGCCTGCCAAAAGTGCTGGCAGCAAAACCTCAGCTTGAAAATCCGAGCGCCTCTGAGGGGGAGTTAGGAGGGAGCTGCTCCACGGGAAATTTTTAAGGCATCCTCCCAAGATGTGGCTTTCCGTGAAGGGTGCCCTCACCCCAACACCACCCATCCCCAGAGCAGCCCAGGGACACCCCAGGGCTGTCACTGCCTGGGAGACAGAGACCTCTCACCTCCCAAAGTCCTCCCCCCAGCCCCAGCACTTGAAGCCAAACCGTTTGGGCTGTACTGGGGTTGGGGGTGTCCCCACTCCCAGCCATCCCCTGCACTGCACACGGGGCAGGACGCCGAGCGTGAAGCCAAGGCTGTGTTTAAAAGCCCTCAGGGACAGCTGCTGTCAAGACAATGTCCCCAACATGGCTCTCACCTGCATCACATTACCAGCAGCGGCCGAGATTGCGGGGCCCAGGCTAGAGATCCCCCCCAGCGGCCGCTCAGCTCCCTTGTTCCCCACTGCAGCCACTTTGCTACATCACTTTGCATTTTGCTCATCCTTTTTGCACTGCTCACGCTTATCAGGACCTGAAACATCAGGCTCAGGAGCTGGAGAGGTGGAGGACAACCCCCACCCCCTTGCCAGCACGCTGCCAGGTCTGCGCTGAGCTGGGAGGTTGGTCTCCTAGGATGTGGGAAGGTAGAAAGATCCAGCTTGGTTTCCAAACTTCTGTTTCCCCTCCCAGGGAGTGGAGGGATCCCGGCGGGTGGTGTTGTGGTGGGGTGATGGCATGGTGGGGTGATGCCATGGCGGGGTGATGCTGTGGCAGAGTGATGCCATGGTGGGGTGATGCCGTGGTGGGGTGATGCTGTGGCAGGGTGATGCCATGGTGGGGTGATGCCATGGTGGGGTGATGCCATGGTGGGGTGATGCCGTGGCAGGGTGATGCTGTGGTGGGGTGATGCCATGGTGGGGTGATGCCATGGTGGGGTGATGCTGTGGTGGGGTGATGCCGTGGTGGGGTGATGCTGTGGCAGGGTGATGCCATGGTGGGGTGATGCCATGGTGGGGTGATGCCATGGTGGGGTGATGCCATGGCAGGGTGATGCTGTGGTGGGGTGATGCCATGGTGGGGTGATGCCATGGTGGGGTGATGCCGTGGTGGGGTGATGCCATGGTGGGGTGATGCTGTGGTAGGGTGATGCCATGGTGGGGTGATGCCATGGTGGGGTGATGCCGTGGTGGGGTGATGCCATGGTGGGGTGATGCTGTGGTAGGGTGATGCCATGGTGGGGTGATGCTGTGGCAGGGTGATGCCATGGTGGGGTGATGCCATGGCAGGGTGATGCCGTGGTGGGGTGATGCCATGGCGGGGTGATGCCATGGTGGGGTGATGCCATGGTGGGGTGATGCTGTGGCAGGGTGATGCCGTGGTGGGGTGATGGCATGGTGGGGTGATGCCGTGGCGGGGTGATGCCATGGTGGGGTGATGCCATGGTGGGGTGATGCTGTGGTGGGGTGATGCCATGGTAGGGTGATGCCATGGTAGGGTGATGCCATGGTGGGGTGATGCCATGGCGGGGTGATGCCATGGTGGGGTGATGCTGTGGTGGGGTGATGCCATGGTGGGGTGATGCCATGGCGGGGTGATGCCATGGTGGGGTGATGCCATGGTGGGGTGATGCTGTGGTGGGGTGATGCCATGGTAGGGTGATGCCATGGTAGGGTGATGCCATGGTGGGGTGATGCCATGGCGGGGTGATGCCATGGTGGGGTGATGCCATGGTGGGGTGATGCTGTGGCAGGGTGATGCCGTGGTGGGGTGATGGCATGGTGGGGTGATGCTGTGGCAGGGTGATGCCATGGTGGGGTGATGCCATGGTGGGGTTGTGCGGGCTCCCAGAGACAGGGAGGGAGAAACATTCCCCCCCTGTACACAACTGTGTCAGGAATTTTTTGGCTTTAACCCCCAGGGTTGGTAAAATTCCCAGGGAAACTGCAGCTCCCTGCTGTACCCCCCTGCCCAGCTGCCACCCATTGTCCCCAACAGTGCTGCCACTGGTGCCCATGGAGGAAAGGGGGTGTTGGATGGGGGTCAGACATCCCCAAGCACCCACCCCATGACGGCCTCACCAGCGCATTAGGGTGACCTGGATGGGGACCATCACCAGAGTGGAGTGAGAAGTGGGGGCACAACTGGGCACTAGGAAGGGCCCCAGCATCCCTGACCCCCCCTGCCAGGCCAGATCCCAGGGTGGAAGTGCAGTGCTTGTCCTCCCCCAGCCCCCTGCCCCCCGTTCGGGCCCTCTCGCCGGGTTTATTTTCCTTTCCCGGAGAACTCCAGCTGACCCAGTTCAGGAAATACTCGCTGACTGGTGGGAGCTGTGGGGAGCGGGGCGGGGGCAGCACCGCGCCGGCTCCTCTCTGCCTGCCTCCGCGCCCCCAGCAGCACTCGCCTCCTCAGCGGCTAACGAGCCATCCCGGCTGGCTAATGGTCTCCAGGCTGGGCCGGCGGCTCGCACCCCCGCAGCCCCGCACCACCTCCCCCTGCTGCCTCTCCCTGCATCCTCATCCTCCTTCTCTGCCATGGCAGGGACCCAGGTGCTGGGTTCTGGGTGCTGGGATGGGAACACGGGTGATGGGATGAGGACCTGGATGCTGGGATGGGGACCTGGGTCCGGGGATGAAGACCCACCCTGGGAAGAAGGAAGAGTGCTGGGATGAGAATCTGGGTGCTGGGATAAAGATCTGGGTGCTGGGATGAGAATCTGGGTGCTGGGACAAAGATCTGGGTGCTGGGATGAGGACCCAGCTGATGGAACAAGGATCTGGGTGCTGGGATGAGAATTTGGGTGCTGGGACAAAGATCTGGGTGCTGGGACAAAGATCTGGGTGCTGGGATGAGGACCCAGCTGATGGAACAAGGATCTGGGTGCTGGGATGAGGGACCTGATGCTGGGACAAGGATCTGGGTGCTGGGATGAGGGACCTGGTGCTGGAACAAGGATCTGGGTGCTGGGATGAGGACCCAGCTGATGGAACAAGGATCTGGGTGCTGGGATGAGGGACCTGATGCTGGGACAAGGATCTGGGTGCTGGGATGAGGGACCTGGTGCTGGAACAAGGATCTGGGTACTGGGATGAGGACCCAGCTGATGGAACAAGGATCTGGGTGCTGGGATGAGGACCTGGGGGTCTGGCTGGGTTGGCAGGTGGGACCCCACTGGACATTTGACCTGGGCTGTGCTGGCAGTCAGGGCCGGACAGGGGAAGGGGAGAGGCCGGGAAGGAAGCTGGCGTGGTCATGGGATGGGGAGGTACAACACTAGCCCGGGGGAAGATGAAAGGTCTGGTGAGCACCACGAAGGTGCTGTGCACTGCTGTGGCTTCCTGGGGAAGTCGGGTGTGCAGTTCTGTGTGCAAGAGCACAGCACCAGCCCTGTGCCGGATGGATCCCCACAGGGAGGGGGGTCCCCACCTGCACCCCAAGCCCTGCCCAGCAGTCCCTATGGCCACCAGTGGGCAGGGAGGGGAGTTTGGGGGGTAGCAAAGCACCTTTGTGGGCCTCAGATGGTGAGATCCAGGGTGTCTGCACCCCTCCATGCAGCGCAAGCCCTCTCTGACAGCCCTGGCATGAGGAGTATGGGGAAACCGAGGCACAGGCTGGTTGCTGCTCACAGCCAGCCCATCCCAAACCATGTCCAAAACAAACACAGATGGCCCCGTGCCCCAGTGCTTTCCATCTCACCCTGGTTCCCGTGGGAAGCTGGAGTGTGAAACACACCCCCTCCTGCCCTGAGCAGCACTCTGCCACCACAGCAGGGGACAGGGTGTGGTGACACGGGTGGGGAGTGGGCACAGACGCCGGTCAGAGGGATGCAAAACAACCCCAGGGGGCTGCAGGGCTCTGAGGAACAGAGAGGTGGGACAGCCAACAGTGGGGAAATAGGCTGGTGACCCCCACTGCCATCATAGAATCATAGAATCACAGAATGGTATGAGTTGGAAGGGACCCCAAGGATCACAGAGCTCCAACCCCCCTGCCACAGGCAGGGCCACCAACCTCAGGCCTGGAGCTACACAAGGTTGCCCAGGGCCCCATCCAACCTGGCCTTGAACACTTCCAGGGACGGGGCATCCACCCCCTCTCTGGGCAGCCTGTTCCAGCACCTCACCACTCTTTCTGTAAAAAACTTCCCCCTAATATCTAATCTAAACCTTCCTTCCTTTAGTTTTAATCCATTCCCCCTTGTCCTGTCATTGTCTACCCTTTTAAAAAGTTGAATCCCCTCCTGTTTCTCTGCTCCCTTCAGGTACTGGAAGGCTGCAATGAGGTCCCCCCGCAGCCTTCTCTTCTCCAGGCTGAACAAGCCCAGCTCCCTCAGTCTCTCTTCATAGGGCAGGTGCTCCAGCCCTCTAATCATCTTCATGGCTCCTCTGAACCCTCTCCAACAGTTCCACATCCTTCCTGTATTGGGGGCCCCAGCTCTGGACACAGGACTCCAGATGGGGCCTCACGAGGGCAGAGTAGAGAGGGACAATCACCTCCCTGTCCCTGCTGGCCACCCCTCTTCTGATGGAGCCCAGGATACCATTGGCCTTGCGAGCTGCAAGAGCACACTGCTGGCTGGTGTTAAGTTTCTCATCTACCAGAATCCCCAAGTCCTTCTCAGCAGTGCTGCTCTCAAGGAGCTCTTCTCCCAGTCTGTATCTACGTCTGGGATTCTTCCAGCCCAAGTGCAACACCTTACACTCCTCAGTGTTGAACCTCATTAGGTTCACCCAGGCCCATCTCTCCAGCCTGTCAAGATCCCTCTGGATGGCTTCCTTTCCTTCTAGGGTGTCGACCACACCACTCAGCTTGGTGTCATCCCCAAACTTGCTGAGGGTGCACTCAATTCCTCATGGTGTCCAGCGAAGCACCAGCCATGCCAGCTGCTGTGTCCTTGGCTGGAGCCCTTCCTGTGAGAGGGAAGTGAGCTGGTTCTTCCCAGGCTGGGTGTGCTCCCTCCCTGCTCCCTGTGTGCCAGCGTGGGGAGAGGGGGAACCAGGGGTGGTGGCACCCCCTTCCCTGAGGGATGCCCTTGGCATCGGAGACAGGGTGGCCTTGCACCTTCTTTTGCCCTGTTGGTGCCAGCCCCACCATGTGTCTCTCCATCCTGCTCTGCTGGGATGCCTGGTGATGAGAGATGACGATGATGATGGTGACAGTGATGGAGATTGCCCTCCTCAACCTGCTGCTCCCAGCTTTGCTCCCCCTGGGAGACACTGCCTGCTTTTGGAGGAGCAAACTGGGTGAACTGGGCAGGAAGAGAAGGCTGCCAGTCTGTACACTTGGACTCTGGCCAAGTGGCTACTGCATCTCCCGGGGGGGGGGGGGGGCACTGCCGCTGTCCCCAGGATCATCATGGGGTGCTGATGTGAGGGACATGCCAGCCTGGCCTGGCACTGGGTTTGTCCCCCTCAGCCTGGGCAGAGCTGGGGTCCGGTGCTTGCTCCCAGCGCCGGTTCCCTGCTCTCCTCCCGGGCTTCCTGTCCCACCACGGCATTTCCAGGGGCCTTGCCTCAATTCCCGGAAAGCGCTACCTCATCTCTTGATGAGGCGCCAGGGAAGCAAACACAGGCATCGCCCCCTCCGCCCCTCTCTTCCCCTCCTCCCCCCCCCTCCAGAAGCTTCCCCGGCTCCGGGGCCACGATGCAGGGCAGAGCCCTGAGAGGGATGGAGACCTCCCTGCTCTGGCCACCCAGCCTGTCACCCAGACCCCCGCCAGTCACAGTACAGCCCCAGTATGGCTGGGCACCCGCTGCCCCCCATGCCCTGCAGAGCATTTTATTCCTGCCCAGGCAGTGCAGGGTGTCACACACTCATGGTGGGTGTGCACACGTGTGTGTGTGCACTACATGGCCACGTGTGCACATGGCAACTGGCCCTACGTTCACCCTTCTCCCAGCTCCTGCCCGCAGGGGCTGCCAGCTCGACGCCCCCCAGCCCAGCACGCACCCAGCCACCTTCTAGGCTCCTCCCAGTTCCCAAACTGGGACCAGAGGAGGCAGTGGGATGCACGGGTACAGCGAGTCGGACAGTGGATGCCCAGATGCACGTGTGTGTCAGTAGGTGTGTGTGGGATGCACAGCCAGCACACCAGCCCTCTTCCACACCTGTGAGGAAGGGGATGATGGAGGAACATGTGGAACGTGGCCCTCAGGCTGTGGGCTCATCACTGGGGTGTCTGGGCTGCCCTCCTGGCTCTTCGGTGCTTCCATGTCCCTGTAGCAGCACATGCACCAGGCGATGCTCAGTTCCTGCCCCTGCATCTCCCACCAGTGTCAGCCCCTTGATCACAGCCCATCATCCTCATGATCCCAGTGATCTCAGCAATCCCAGTGATCCCAATGTTCTCCATGACCCAAATGATCCCAACTATTCCAATTATTCCAGTGGTCCCAATGATCCCTAGGGCTCCCAATAACCTCAATGACCCCAAGGATTCCAGTGATCCCAATGCCCCCCAGTAATCCTGATGCCCCCCACTGATCCCCCTGTGCTTTTGAGAGCTCCACAGACAGTTTCCTCATGGCACGGAGACCTTTGGGAGCTGCAGGATGCAGCCCTCACCCACCTCCCACTCTTGGGACACTCTGGCATCTTTTCCCCAGCCCAGCCTGAGCCAGGACCCTGTCTGGGGAGCAGCAGAGCTTTTTGTGCTGGGAGGCTTGGAGAAATGGGACTCTAAAGTCAGGAGGTGGCTGGATGCCTGCACAGATGGACAGCAAGCACTCAGCAGGTGGAGATGGGTGGGGAGAGCCATGGGGCTACTCCGATGGGACAGCCAGGGCAAAGAGAGGGGCAGAGACTGGGAGAAAAAAGCCCGTGGGGAGAAGGTGCTCCCCCCCCTATTCTGGCACCCTCGGTGGGGGGGGCTCCATCCCACTTCAACAGTGCGGTGCCCCTGCCCGGGGGAGGCTTGCAGCGAGTTTAGGTTTCATTCCTGTCGGTGCTGGCCCTGCCTCCTCCTCCTCCTCCTCCTCCTCCCGCTCCCACATCTGCAGCTGGAATTGCAATTTGAGGCGCTGGCTGGGCTGGGCGCCGGCCGGGAGTGGGAGGAAGGCGCTGGGGGAAGCCAGAGGAAGGCCGAGAGCTGGGGGCTGCGCGGCGGGGGCCGGAGGCGCTGGCCATCGCTGGCGGCTGCGGGCAGAGGGAGGCATCGGCGGAGGCGGTGGGACCCAGCACCCATCCGGCACGACTGCAGCTAGAAGGTGGTGGCTGGGACCAAGGGGTCCCCAAGCCGTGCCCCCCGCCGCAGAGGTAAGCAGCCAGTGGGGCTTGGGGAGGGGAGGGGGCCTGGGGGATGTGGGGACAGCAGGGACCCCCCATCGCTTGGCTCGGGTGTCAGCCAGGGGTGCCACCAGCCAGGCTGGCTGGGACAGAGCAGGGCTGGGGTTTGGGGGTGCCAGGCTCTGAGCAGAGCAGTGCTGGGGTTGGGGGGTGCCAGGCTCTGAGCAGAGCAGGGCTGGGGTTGGGGGGGTGCCAGGCTCTGAGCAGAGCAGTGCTGGGATTTGGGGGTGCCAGGCTCTGAGCAGTGCTGGGGTTTGGGGGTGCCAGGCTCTGAGCAGAGCAGGGCTGGGGTTTGGGGGTGCCAGGCTCTGAGCAGTGCTGGGGTTTGGGGGTGCCAGGCTCTGAGCAGAGCAGGGCTGGGGTTTGGGGGTGCCAGGCTCTGAGCAGTGATGGGGTTTGGGGGTGCCAGGCTCTGAGCAGAGCAGGGCTGGGGTTTGGGGGGTGCCAGGCTCTGAGCAGTGATGGGGTTTGGGGGTGCCAGGCTCTGAGCAGAGCAGGGCTGGGGTTTAGGGGTGCCAGGCTCTGAGCAGAGCAGGGCTGGGGTTTGGGGGTGCCAGGCTCTGAGCAGTGATGGGGTTTGGGGGTGCCAGGCTCTGAGCAGAGCAGGGCTGGGGTTGGGGGGTGCCAGGCTCTGAGCAGAGCAGGGCTGGGTTTGGGGGTGCCAGGCTCTGAGCAGTGATGGGGTTTGGGGGTGCCAGGCTGGCTGGGACAGAGCAGTGCTGGGGTTGGGGGTGCCAGGCTCTGAGCAGAGCAGTGCTGGGGTTTGGGGGTGCCAGGCTCTGAGCAGAGCAGGGCTGGGGTTGGGGGGTGCCAGGCTCTGAGCAGAGCAGGGCTGGGGTTTGGGGGTGCCAGGCTGGCTGGGACAGAGCAGTGCTGGGGTTGGGGGTGCCAGGCTCTGAGCAGAGCAGGGCTGGGGTTTGGGGGTGCTAGGCTGGCTGGGACAGAGCAGGGCTGGGGTTTGGGGGTGCTAGGCTGGCTGGGACAGAGCAGTGCTGGGGTTTGGGGGTGCCAGGCTCTGAGCAGAGCAGGGCTGGGGTTGGGGGTGCCAGGCTCTGAGCAGAGCAGGGCTGGGTTTGGGGGGTGCCAGGCTCTGAGCAGTGATGGGGTTTGGGGGGTGCCAGGCTCTGAGCAGAGCAGGGCTGGGGTTGGGGGGTGCCAGGCTCTGAGCAGAGCAGGGCTGGGGTTTGGGGGTGCCAGGCTCTGAGCAGTGCTGGGGTTTGGGGGTGCCAGGCTCTGAGCAGAGCAGGGCTGGGGTTTGGGGGTGCCAGGCTCTGAGCAGAGCAGGGCTGGGGTTTGGGGGTGCTAGGCTGGCTGGGACAGAGCAGGGCTGGGGTTTGGGGGTGCTAGGCTGGCTGGGACAGAGCAGTGCTGGGGTTTGGGGGTGCCAGGCTCTGAGCAGAGCAGGGCTGGGGTTGGGGGTGCCAGGCTCTGAGCAGAGCAGGGCTGGGTTTGGGGGGTGCCAGGCTCTGAGCAGTGATGGGGTTTGGGGGTGCCAGGCTCTGAGCAGAGCAGGGCTGGGGTTGGGGGGGTGCCAGGCTCTGAGCAGAGCAGGGCTGGGGTTTGGGGGTGCCAGGCTCTGAGCAGTGCTGGGGTTTGGGGGTGCCAGGCTCTGAGCAGAGCAGGGCTGGGGTTTGGGGGTGCCAGGCTCTGAGCAGAGCAGGGCTGGGGTTTGGGGGTGCCAGGCTGGCTGGGACAGAGCAGTGCTGGGGTTGGGGGTGCCAGGCTCTGAGCAGAGCAGGGCTGGGGTTTGGGGGTGCCAGGCTCTGAGCAGAGCAGTGCTGGGGTTGGGGATGCCAGGCTCTGAGCAGAGCAGTGCTGGGGTTGGGGGTGCCAGGCTCTGAGCAGAGCAGGGCTGGGGTTGGGGGGGTGCCAGGCTCTGAGCAGAGCAGGGCTGGGGTTTGGGGGGTGCCAGGCTCTGAGCAGAGCAGGGCTGGGGTTGGGGGGGTGCCAGGCTCTGAGCAGAGCAGGGCTGGGGTTGGGGGGTGCCAGGCTCTGAGCAGAGCAGGGCTGGGGTTTGGGGGTGCCAGGCTCTGAGCAGAGCAGGGCTGGGTTTCGGGGGTGCCAGGCTGGCTGGGACAGAGCAGTGCTGGGGTTTGGGGGTGCCAGGCTCTGAGCAGAGCAGGGCTGGGGTTGGGGGGGTGCCAGACTCTGAGCAGAGCAGTGCTGGGATTTGGGGGTGCCAGGCTCTGAGCAGTGCTGGGGTTTGGGGGTGCCAGGCTCTGAGCAGAGCAGGGCTGGGGTTTGGGGGTGCCAGGCTCTGAGCAGTGCTGGGGTTTGGGGGTGCCAGGCTCTGAGCAGAGCAGGGCTGGGGTTTGGGGGGTGCCAGGCTCTGAGCAGTGATGGGGTTTGGGGGGTGCCAGGCTCTGAGCAGAGCAGGGCTGGGGTTTAGGGGTGCCAGGCTCTGAGCAGAGCAGGGCTGGGGTTTGGGGGTGCCAGGCTCTGAGCAGTGATGGGGTTTGGGGGTGCCAGGCTGGCTGGGACAGAGCAGTGCTGGGGTTGGGGGTGCCAGGCTCTGAGCAGAGCAGTGCTGGGGTTGGGGGATGCCAGGCTCTGAGCAGAGCAGGGCTGGGGTTGGGGGGTGCCAGGCTCTGAGCAGAGCAGGGCTGGGGTTGGGGGGTGCCAGGCTCTGAGCAGAGCAGGGCTGGGGTTGGGGGGGTGCCAGGCTCTGAGCAGAGCAGGGCTGGGGTTGGGGGTGCCAGGCTCTGAGCAGAGCAGGGCTGGGGTTTGGGGGTGCTAGGCTGGCTGGGACAGAGCAGTGCTGGGGTTGGGGGTGCCAGGCTCTGAGCAGAGCAGGGCTGGGGTTGGGGGTGCCAGGCTCTGAGCAGAGCAGGGCTGGGATTTGGGGGTGCCAGGCTCTGAGCAGAGCAGGGCTGGGGTTGGGGGGGTGCCAGGCTCTGAGCAGAGCAGGGCTGGGTTTCGGGGGTGCCAGGCTGGCTGGGACAGAGCAGTGCTGGGGTTTGGGGGTGCCAGGCTCTGAGCAGAGCAGGGCTGGGGTTGGGGGGTGCCAGACTCTGAGCAGAGCAGTGCTGGGATTTGGGGGTGCCAGGCTCTGAGCAGTGCTGGGGTTTGGGGGTGCCAGGCTCTGAGCAGAGCAGGGCTGGGGTTTGGGGGTGCCAGGCTCTGAGCAGTGCTGGGGTTTGGGGGTGCCAGGCTCTGAGCAGAGCAGGGCTGGGGTTTGGGGGGTGCCAGGCTCTGAGCAGTGATGGGGTTTGGGGGGTGCCAGGCTCTGAGCAGAGCAGGGCTGGGGTTTAGGGGTGCCAGGCTCTGAGCAGAGCAGGGCTGGGGTTTGGGGGTGCCAGGCTCTGAGCAGTGATGGGGTTTGGGGGTGCCAGGCTGGCTGGGACAGAGCAGTGCTGGGGTTGGGGGTGCCAGGCTCTGAGCAGAGCAGTGCTGGGGTTGGGGGTGCCAGGCTCTGAGCAGAGCAGGGCTGGGGTTGGGGGTGCCAGGCTCTGAGCAGAGCAGGGCTGGGGTTTGGGGGTGCCAGGCTCTGAGCAGAGCAGGGCTGGGGTTGGGGGGTGCCAGGCTCTGAGCAGAGCAGGGCTGGGGTTGGGGGGGTGCCAGGCTCTGAGCAGAGCAGGGCTGGGGTTGGGGGGTGCCAGGCTCTGAGCAGAGCAGGGCTGGGGTTGGGGGGTGCCAGGCTCTGAGCAGAGCAGGGCTGGGGTTGGGGGGTGCCAGGCTCTGAGCAGAGCAGGGCTGGGGTTTGGGGGTGCTAGGCTGGCTGGGACAGAGCAGTGCTGGGGTTGGGGGTGCCAGGCTCTGAGCAGAGCAGGGCTGGGGTTGGGGGGTGCCAGGCTCTGAGCAGAGCAGGGCTGGGGTTTGGGGGTGCTAGGCTGGCTGGGACAGAGCAGTGCTGGGGTTGGGGATGCCAGGCTCTGAGCAGAGCAGGGCTGGGGTTGGGGGGTGCCAGGCTCTGAGCAGAGCAGGGCTGGGGTTGGGGGGTGCCAGGCTCTGAGCAGAGCAGGGCTGGGGTTGGGGGGTGCCAGGCTCTGAGCAGAGCAGGGCTGGGGTTGGGGGGTGCCAGGCTCTGAGCAGAGCAGGGCTGGGGTTTGGGGGTGCTAGGCTGGCTGGGACAGAGCAGTGCTGGGGTTGGGGGTGCCAGGCTCTGAGCAGAGCAGGGCTGGGGTTGGGGGGTGCCAGGCTCTGAGCAGAGCAGTGCTGGGGTTTGGGGGGTGCCAGGCTGGCTGGGACAGAGCAGGGCTGGGGTTGGGGGGGTGCCAGGCTCTGAGCAGAGCAGGGCTGGGGTTGGGGGTGCCAGGCTCTGAGCAGTGCTGGGGTTGGGGGGTGCCAGGCTCTGAGCAGAGCAGGGCTGGGGTTGGGGGTGCCAGGCTCTGAGCAGAGCAGGGCTGGGGTTTGGGGGGTGCCAGGCTCTGAGCAGAGCAGGGCTGGGGTTTGGGGGGTGCCAGGCTCTGAGCAGAGCAGGGCTGGGGTTGGGGGGTGCCAGGCTCTGAGCAGAGCAGGGCTGGGGTTTGGGGGTGCTAGGCTGGCTGGGACAGAGCAGTGCTGGGGTTGGGGGTGCCAGGCTCTGAGCAGAGCAGGGCTGGGGTTTGGGGGGTGCCAGGCTCTGAGCAGAGCAGGGCTGGGGTTTGGGGGGTGCCAGGCTCTGAGCAGAGCAGGGCTGGGGTTGGGGGGGTGCCAGGCTCTGAGCAGAGCAGTGCTGGGGTTGGGGGTGCCAGGCTCTGAGCAGAGCAGGGCTGGGGTTTGGGGGTGCCAGGCTCTGAGCAGAGCAGGGCTGGGGTTGGGGGGTGCCAGGCTCTGAGCAGAGCAGGGCTGGGGTTGGGGGTGCCAGGCTCTGAGCAGAGCAGGGCTGGGGTTGGGGGTGCCAGGCTCTGAGCAGAGCAGGGCTGGGGTTGGGGGGGTGCCAGGCTCCTGGGGTCTCTTGGGTCCTGGGCTGCAGGGTCGAGTGGGAGTGACGCCGCCACACTGAGCCCCCCCTGAGCTTCTGTGGGCCCCATCCCCTGTACACCCCATCTTTGGGGGGGATGCTGCCATGACCCCACAAACACAGTGATAGTGGTGTGGCAGCCCGAGCCTGTGCCAGGCAACACCATGCTGGGGGACACCCCACTGGCTCCCATCTACAGCAGGGTGATGGCAGCTGGAAGGGGGGGCTCCCACAACCAGCCACAGGAACCCCACAGCATCACCCAGAGGCACTAGGGGGGGCATCCCCAGCCCCACAGATGTATATGTGGGGCCCACCGCCTCTTCCCACTCTCTGCACATCTGCAGACCAGCCCTGCAGCTGCCCCAACCCCCCCTTAACCCCAGCCCCTGTTTGGGGGACACCATGCCCAGCAGAACCGGCCAAAGTCCCGCCCCATTGCCTGCCCCATCCCAAACTTGTGTCCTTCCTCTGTTTCCCTAGCCCCAGCACAGGGGGAAATGGTGGAAAGTCCCCAAAACTGCGGCTGCCACACGGGCTGCCAGGGCCAGCACGGGGACCCCCTCCCCAGCACCACCACAGGGCCCCCCTGGAGATGGGGGCTTCAGCCTGTGTCCCTGGGAGGGGCAATGCCATGTACAGGCAGTGTCACGTATGGGCAGTGTCACGTATGAGCAGTGTCACATATAGGCAGTGTCACGTATGGGCAGTGTCACATATGGGCAGTGTCACGTATGGGCAGTGTCACGTATGAGCAGTGTCACATATAGGCAGTGTCACGTATGGGCAGTGTCACATATAGGCAGTGTCACGTATGGGCAGTGTCACATATGGGCAGTGTCACATATGGGCAGTGTCACATATGGGCAGTGTCACGTATGGGCAGTGTCACATATGGGCAGTGTCACGTATGAGCAGTGTCACATATGGGCAGTGTCACGTATGGGCAGTGTCACGTATGGGCAGTGTCACGTATGAGCAGTGTCACGTATGAGCAGTGTCACATATAGGCAGTGTCACGTATGGGCAGTGTCACATATGAGCAGTGTCACATATAGGCAGTGTCACGTATGGGCAGTGTCACATATGGGCAGTGTCACGTATGGGCAGTGTCACATATGGGCAGTGTCACGTATGAGCAGTGTCACATATGGGCAGTGTCACGTATGGGCAGTGTCACGTATGGGCAGTGTCACGTATGAGCAGTGTCACATATAGGCAGTGTCACGTATGGGCAGTGTCACGTATGGGCAGAGTCACGTATGGGCAGTGTCACGTATGAGCAGTGTCACATATAGGCAGTGTCACGTATGGGCAGTGTCACGTATGGGCAGTGTCACGTATGAGCAGTGTCACATATAGGCAGTGTCACGTATGGGCAGTGTCACGTATGGGCAGTGTCACATATGGGCAGTGTCACGTATGGGCAGTGTCACGTATGGGCAGCGTCACATATGAGCAGTGTCACGTATGGGCAGTGTCACATATGGGCAGTGTCACATATAGGCAGTGTCACGTATGGGCAGTGTCACATATGGGCAGAGTCACGTATGGGCAGTGTCACGTATGAGCAGTGTCACATATAGGCAGTGTCACGTATGGGCAGTGTCACATATGGGCAGAGTCACGTATGGGCAGTGTCACGTATGAGCAGTGTCACATATAGGCAGTGTCACGTATGGGCAGTGTCACGTATGGGCAGTGTCACATATAGGCAGTGTCACATATGGGCAGTGTCACATATGGGCAGTGTCACGTATGGGCAGTGTCACATATGGGCAGTGTCACGTATGGGCAGTGTCACGTATGGGCAGTGTCAAGTATGGGCAGCATCACGTATGGGCAGTGTCACGTATGGGCAGTGTCACATATGGGCAGTGTCACATATAGGCAGCGTCACGTATGGGCAGTGTCACATATGGGCAGTGTCACATATAGGCAGTGTCACGTATGGGCAGTGTCACATATGGGCAGTGTCACATATAGGCAGTGTCACATATGGGCAGTGTCACGTATGGGCAGTGTCACGTATGGGCAGTGTCTCGTATGGGCAGTGTCACGTATGGGCAGTGTCACATATGGGCAGTGTCACGTATGGGCAGTGTCACGTATGAGCAGTGTCACGTATGGGCAGCGTCACATATGGGCAGTGTCACGTATGGGCAGTGTCACGTATGGGCAGTGTCACATATGGGCAGAGTCACGTATGGGCAGTGTCACGTATGGGCAGTGTCACATATGGGCAGTGTCACATATGAGCAGTGTCACGTATGGGCAGTGTCACGTATGGGCAGCGTCACATATGGGCAGTGTCACATATGGGCAGTGTCACATATGGGCAGTGTCACATATGGGCAGTGTCACGTATGAGCAGTGTCACGTATGGGCAGTGTCACGTATGAGCAGTGTCACGTATGGGCAGTGTCACGTGCAGGCAGCACAATCGCTGCCTGGGGTGTGTGTGGGGATGGGGCTGGAGGACACGAGGGCTTTGCACAAGGGCTTTGCACAAGGGCTTTGCACGAGGGCTTTGCACAAGGGGGCTTTGCACGACTGCGCTCACGCCGTGTGCTCTGCTCACACGCGCGTGAGAGGGGGGATCTGCCTGTGCCCACCGGCTGGGACTGTGGGGGTGCTGGCCTTGTTGGGGACCCCAAGGGTTGTGCTGCACCAGGGGAGGCATGGCTGGGTGAAACCCCTCGGGGGCAGGGGGAGGGGACGCGGTGGCAGAGCCGGGGTTACTCCCCCCAGCAGTGTGTGTGTGTGTGGGGGGGGGGGGGTCTGACCTGCAGACAGGACAAACAGACACTGCAGATAGTAGCTAAGCCCTGGGTAGAGCTTCTGCTGGGGGGGCTGACCCCCCACATCCCTGTAGCACATCCTCCAGGACACTCAAGCTCTTGGAAAGCCCAGTTGTGGTGGAGAAGCCCCCTACCTGCCAAAACCCCCCCGTGCCCTCCCTGGATCTGCCAGCACCCTGTTCCCCACACCCTGCATCGCATCGTCTCAGCTCCTCCACCGGGCTGGCTGGAGCAGACCCCCATCCCACCCCAGCTCCAGGGAAAGACTCACCCCTGCCTGCCTTCTTCTGGGGAGGCTGCTGAGAGCAAGGACTCAACTGGGGCGGGGGTCAGCAGCACGGGGGTGGGTTTGGCTTGGAGCAAAACCCTCTCCCCAATGAGCTAAGCCTTGTCCCAGGCTCAGCAGGATGGAAACAGCCGGTGCAGGACAGGCAGTGGGATGCTCTTATGTCGGGCAGAGCCACTTTCTCAGCTGGGGAAGCACTTTTGGAGCTGATCCACACTGGGCCACAGCCCCCAGGATGGGCAGGGATGCCTTCAGCTCTTCCTGCCCCTGCCAGCACAGCCACCATGCCATGGGCAGCCTGGCAAAAAAAAAAAACCCAAGAAAGTAATTTTAAAGTTATTAAAGTCTTAAAAACTGGGGGGGGGGAAACATGCAGCCCACACTGGCAGAATGTGCACATCTGTGTCACCCACCTCTGTGTCACCCACATCTGTACCCTACCATCACACCCTATTGCAACCCTGGGCTTTGGAAGGGGTCCCACCTTCAGTCCCAGCTCCTGGGGGGTCCCTGGGCTCACAGCCAGCTGGGGCTGGAGCCTGGACTCACCCTGTTGTGCTCAGGGTGGGGAGAGGGGATGCCAAGGACACCCCCAGCCCGGTGGCATGCTGTGCACCCCCACTGCTGGGGGGCCCACCAGCACCTTGGTGCACACTGGTCCCATGGCCCCTCTTTGTCTTGCAGGCAGGCAGGAGAGGCTGCCATGGCGATGCTCCTGGAGCCCGGGATGCAGAGCGTCCGGATGGGTAAGGGTCCCTGCTGGGGGAGGTGGAGGGTGGTGTGTGGGGGGGCTGTGTGTCCCCATTTCCACCCCCAACATCCCCTAAGGATAAGTTCTCTTTGACACCATGAGCCCCTCTCCCTTCGCCTCCCCCCCTGCTCCGGCTGGTGCCCCCCACCCCGCAGCCCCCCTCACCGTCCCGTGCTGGGCGGCAGGCAGAGGAGCCCCCCACGCTGCTCCTGCACCCGGTAACCAGAACCAGCTGCAGCAGCCAGGAAACCTGAGCCTGCAAACACGAGCAGGGAGCAGCCTGAGCACAGGCCACTGCAAGAATTAAACCCCCCACGGGACCCCCAGCCTGGCCCGCAGCCCCCCAAGATCACCAGGAGCCCCGAATCCACGTGCTAGAGGGTGCTGGCTCTGGCTGGGGACCCACAGCAAAGATGCTCCTCAAGGACAGACCCATCTCCAGGGTTCTAAACCTGGCTTAGCTGCCAGCTCGCTGCCCAGCCTGGGTGATGCCCCCCCCTTCCCATGACAAGGAGACACCGACCTCCCCCACCGAGGGGCTCCACTGGCACGCCAAGTCACCCAGAGAGATGTCCCTGTTTGTCAGGGATCAAATATTCATGGCACAGACACGGGGTACAGGGAAAGGCACTTATGGAGCGGGTGTGAAGGGACTGGAGCCGTGTCATGGCAGAGTGGCCAAGCCTGCAGGCACAGCTCCCAGGGGACACATGGCACAGCACCGGCTCCGATGCCACAGCATCCAGCCTGGGGTGTGCCAGCGGCTCAGCTCTCACATGGCCAAGGAGACAAAACTGGAGGGAGCAGCCAGGACCCCCAGTGCCAGGATGGGAGGGTGCCCATGTAGCCAAGCCTCATGGCTGCTGCTGTCAAGGTGTCCCCCCCACTGCAGGCTTTGGGGGTCCTGAGCTGGTGGAAGGATTTAGGGGGATTCCCTGCGGGTGTTCTGGTGCAAACTGGTCACAGTGGGAGCTGACAGGGTCTCACCTGGACGTGAACACAAGCTGCCAGCGCCCTCAGGCAGAGGAGAGCTGGAGTTTTAGGCTTCCCTGAGGAGCCTCCTCCATGCCCAAAGCTCTCCAGAGCCCAGCTGGGAGTTGGTTCTGGCCCAGAGCTGCCTGGTCAGGGTGACAAACCCAAAGTCCATGGGGCAGTTGGTGCTGCAGGCTCCCCAGCTCACCACCCCATTCCCACTCCCAGCACAGCCATACCCCCATCGCAGCCAGGGCTGGGAAAGGTGACCCTGCTCCAAAGTCAGCCCCTTCCCAGCCACCCCCCACCAACAGCTGGGGCCCGTCCATCAGCTTGTGCTCTCGTGGGCGGGTGATTAATCCCTGCTGCTAATTGGAGCCATGTGGCAAGGGAAGCACAGGCAGCCCCGTGCCACGGGCGTGCAGGATGGTGCTGGGGATTGCTACGTCCTGGTGCTGCCTGGGCTGGGGGCCAGGGGTCACAGCGGGGCTCCTGCCTTACTGGGGATCCCCAGGATGAGGCTTCTGCTGTGGGGGTCACCCAAGGAGACACAGAGCCGGCTGGCACCTCCAGGAGGGAGAGGAGCTGAGGAGCAAGGACATCTGCACAGCACCACAGTGCCTGTCCCCGTGCACATCCAGGGCTCACGGCAGCAACAGGCAGCGTGAGCCTCCCCAGAACCCCCACACACACTGAACCTCGATGTCTTGGAGCTACCAGGGGCTCACATGGGAGTTCCTGGGTCCCCACCAAGCTGGGGTGTTCAGCCACCAGCCGAGGAACCAGTGCTCTGAGGCACTGTGCTGTGGACACTTGCACTGCCTCCATGGCTCACCAGCATCTCTTCCCTGGGTTTTCCCACCACTTCCACCGGGAAGCAGCATCTCAGCAGCCTCCAGCATCCTCTGCAGGAAGGAACACGTGGGAAGCCCCCCCAAACCCAGAACCACCCTGCGTTACCCTCCCCCCCTGCGGTAGCTCTGACCCCTCCATCTCTGCTGGGACATTCACATGTTGGCCTTACCTTGGGGAAGGGTCTTTAGGGGGGCTGGGGGCCTTTCCCACCCCAGCCTCACCCTGCTGTGTCCCCAGGTGCCAACGGTGAGCGATGCCCAACACCATCTCCCCCTGGCTCCCCCGGGACGCCCCACGACAGCTGCAGCATCGCCCCCCTGACGCCCTCCCAGTCTCCGGTAAGGCTGGGGGCGTCCCCTGGGGATGCTGGGGTTCATCTCCCTGCCCTGATGGGTGGTTGTACCCCTGCCATCCCCTCATGTTCTGGTTGCTGTCCCCAGTGCCAGCCAACGGATGGGGTTGTGGCATGGGGGTCATGGCAGCTCATTCGGGCCACTCTGGGTCTGTCATGGGTGCCGGATGGGAGGTGAGGGTGGGGGGTCCCAAAAGCAGGATTGGAAAAGCATCAGCTCTTGGGTGGCCTGTGGGGATATCTGGGATGAGGTGATGAGAGTGGGGAAGATTTCGGGGGATCCCAGCCAAAATTTGCCACGGTTCAAGTGCAGAGGGCTCAGCACCAAGATCCTCCCCCCTCCCAAACCCAGGAAGAAACAGGGACCCCCAAAATGGCCCAGGCAGCTCCCATGGGCAGAGGCAGCGGGCACCCATCCCTTGTCACACAGAGCCTGGCTTTGAGACCCAGCACAGCCAGTCCCTCTCCTCGGAATCCCTCAGGTCCCACCCAGGAATAATTAACCCCTTTGCTGGATTGAGGGGGTGGGGGGTTTAACTCCTTTTCCCAAAGCAGCCAGCCCAGTTCCCAGGCCCACCAGAACCCATCCCTAACAGCTGCCCTTGTGTTCCAGAGGAGCGAGGCTCGCTCCCAGCAGGCCTCCTCCTTCGCTGTGGTGGTGGCCATCGACTTTGGCACCACGTCCAGCGGCTACGCCTTCAGCTTCTCCAGCGACCCCGAGGCCATCCACATGATGAGGTGAGCAGCAGGCAGAGCCCTCAGAGCCGCCCCCCCAGGAGCTCTTCAAAGGCTTTTACAGGGGAGGGGGTTTGGAAATGGGGAGGCAGGGATGGAGCTGGGCTGGGTGATGAGCACCCATCCCATCACTGGTGGGGGATGTGGCTAGTAGGTCTAGGGAGGTGATTGTGCCCCTGGACTCAGCATTGGTGAGGCTGCACCCTGAGTACTGTGTCCAGTTCTGGGCTCCTCACCACAAGAAGGACATGGAGGTCCTGGAGCGAGTCCAGAGAAGGACAACCAGGCTGGGGAAGGGGCTGAAGGGCAAATCCTATGAGGAGCGGCTGAGGGAGCTGGGGGTGTTTAGCCTGGAGAAGAGGAGGCTGAGGGGAGACCTTATCACCACCTACAACTACCTGAAGGGAGGTTATAGAGAGATAGGTGATGGTCTCTTCAGCCAGGTGACAGGTGACAGGACAAGGGGGAATGGCATGAAGCTGTGCCAGGGCAGGGTTAGATTGGATGTTAGGAAAACATTCTTCACTGAAAGAGTTGTGGGGGCCTGGAACAGGCTGCCCAGGGAGGGGCTGAGTCACCTTCCCTGGATGTGTTCAAAAAAAGGGTAGATGAAGTACTTAGGGATATGGTTTAGTTTAGGATGGGAATGGTTGGACTTGATGATCTTAAAGGTCTTTTCCAACCTTGTGATTCTCTGATTCTGTGAAAGGAGCAGGTGGAGGAGCCCGTGGAGCAGGAGGAGGGGGGGTGAGAGCACCTCTTCATTAGCACCCTGTGGTTAACAACCCTCTGGGGTGCAGAGCCCCACACCAGGAGTAAAAAGCCATCCTGGGGATGTGGGTCCCATCTCTCCTTCTTCAAGGTGCTGGAGGTTGTGCCTGTATAAATAAAGGCAGCAGGGCAGGACCCGTTGTTCTCCCACCCTGGGGCTGACGGGCTGCTGCTGGCTCCTGTTCGCAGGAAATGGGAAGGAGGGGACCCGGGGGTGGCCAACCAGAAGACCCCCACCAGCCTCCTGCTGACGCCGGAGGGCGCCTTCCACAGCTTTGGCTACACGGCCAGGGACTACTACCACGACCTGGACCCCGAGGAAGCCCGTGACTGGCTCTACTTTGAGAAGTTTAAGATGAAGATTCACAGCACCAGTGTAAGGCCCTGCTCTTGCCCCCCACCCCCCCACCACGGGGACCCTGGTCAGGATGGGTGCGAGCTGAGCTGGCCCCCAGGGATTCATCCTGCCCTGGAAAGAGAGGGGCTCACCAAGGGAAAGCCAGGAGGGCTGGAGGGGGGCTACAGGCAAAGCCTGATCATTGACACCCCAACCTAGCGCCCCCCAGTTTGCTTTACACGCTCTGCAGGTAGTGATGCTTCAGCCCTTTGCAGGGGGTGGGTTTCTGGTTCCTCCCTCTGCCCCAGCTGCTTCAGGGTGGGTGGATGTGGGTGTAGAGCAGCGCTGTGAGCACCCATACACCAGCTGGTCTGTTTGGTGCTGGGGGATGAGCTCCCTGCCTGGCAGGGATGGGATGGGGAGGGATGGGATGGGATGGGACGGGAAGAGATGGGGAGGGGTGGGGAGAGATGGGATGGGATGGGATGGGATGGGATGGGATGGGATGGGATGGGGAAAGATGGGGAGGCATGGGATGGGATGGGGAGGCATGGGGAGGGATGGGACGGGATGGGATGGGATGGGGAGAGATGGGGAGGGATGGGGAGAGATGGGATGGGATGGGATGGGATGGGATGGGGAAAGATGGGGAGGCATGGGATGGGATGGGGAGGCATGGGGAGGGATGGGACGGGATGGGATGGGATGGGATGGGGAGAGATGGGGAGGGATGGAATGGGATGGGGAGAGATGGGATGGGATGGGATGGGATGGGATGGGATGGGATGGGATGGGATGGGATGGGGAGAGATGGGGAGGGATGGGGAGAGATGGGATGGGAGGGGATGGGATGGGGAGAGATGGGGAGGGATGGGAGGGGATGGGATGGGGTGGGATGGGATGGGGAGAGATGGAGAGAGATGGGGGGATGGGATGGGATGGGATGGGATGGGATGGGATGGGATGGGGAGAGATGGGATGGGGAGGGGAGGGATGGGATGGGATGGGGAGGGGTGGGAGGGATGGGATGGGGAGACATGGGGAGGGATGGGGAGAGATGGGATGGGAGGGGATGGGATGGGATGGGGAGAGATGGAGAGAGATGGGGAGGGATGGGATGGGAGGGGATGGGATGGGGAGAGGTGGGAGGAATGGGATGGGATGGGATGGGATGGGATGGGGAGGGATGGGACGGGTTGCTGGCCATGTCCCTGTGCCCTGTGTGACCTGTTTGCTGGTATGTCTCTTCTTGGCAGGACCTCACCATGAAAACAGAGCTGGAAGCTGTGAATGGGAAGAAAATGCAAGCGCTGGAGGTGTTTGCCCACGCGCTGCGCTTCTTCAAGCAGCACGCCGTGCAGGTAGGGCACGCTGGCACCCAAGCTGAACACACCCCCCTCTCCCCCCCCAGGCAGAGCATTAGCTGTGCATCATCTTCCTCTCCTTCACCAAGACCCCCGAGGAGGGTCATGGGGGGGGCTCACCTGCTGCTTCTTGCCTGGCAGGAGCTGAAGGACCAGTGCCCATCCCTGCCTGAGAGAGATGCCATCCGCTGGGTGATCACTGTGCCCGCCATCTGGAAGCAGCCAGCCAAGCAGTTCATGAGGGAGGCAGCCTACAAGGCACGGGGACCCCCAGGGAGGGAGGGAAGGAAGGGGTGACCCTCACAGGAAGCTGTGTTCTTTAGGGGTAGCTCTGTGTGTCCCCCTCTTCTCCCTGTGCGTGCTGTCCCTGTAATGCTAGGGCTCTGGTGTGTCTTGGTAGTGTAAGGAACAAAATCCGGAGTCTAGCTCTTGGGCATGACTGGGAATGGGGATGTGTGCCCCCCACCCAGGCTCTGGGGGTGTCCTTTGGGTGCTGGGTACCATCACTAGGTCCCTGGGGTAGGCAGGAGCAGCCCCTCAGCAGGGGTGTGAGGCACAGCATCACTATGCACCCTGTAACACCCAAGAGCGATGCACAAAGCCCGGTGAGGGATGCCTCGATGCACCCCCACCCTCTGTGCCCTGACCCCTGCACCCTGTCCTCCCCACAGGCTAGGCTGGTGTCCCCAGAGAACCCCGAGCAGCTGCTGATCGCTCTGGAGCCCGAAGCTGCCTCCATTTATTGCAGGAAACTTCGTCTGCACCAGCTGATCGACCTGAGCTGCAAACCCCCGGCCAACGGGCTGGCGGCCGACCGCGCTGTGGACTCCAGCTTTCGGCAGGGTGAGCACCCACGGGGCACTGGGACCCGCTGGATGGGTGCTGGCCAATGATCCCTGCGCTTTGGGGGGCTGGGATGGCAGGAGCTGCTGCTGCTGCCCCCCAGGCTGGCTCTGCTGGCAGCCCTCTGGACACTGCGAGTGGAGGAGGGCACAGGCAGCCCCCCCAGGGCTCTCCTGCATGGGTGTTTCTCCCCCAGAGACCCCTCATGCTCCCTTCCTGGCTGCTTTCCCATCCCCTTCCTGATAACTTTTTCTCCCCTGGGGGAGAAGGTGAGACCAATCCTGGCAAAAGCAGTTTGGGTTTGGGCACGGGGGGGACACCTTGGTGGATGCCTGTTGAGGACAGGACAGGGTTGGTTCCACCATGACAGGGACCCCCAGCCCACAGCAGCATCCAGTGATGGGGAAATTGAGGCAGGAAACAAATTGGCTGCTCTCCTTTTGGGGTGCCTGGCTTCCCCCATTCCTCCCCCAAGTCCATGTGGCTGGAGCAGGCAGTGGCTGCTCTCTCACTGAGCCATATGTCCTCCATGGTCATGGTCACCTCTCCACTCTCCCTGTGTTCCCAGATTCCCAGATGCCCCCCCCTACAGATTCCTCCTGGCCTTGGCCACCCCAGCTCCTCGCCTGCCCCCAGCCTGGCCCCTCAGCACCAGCAAGCCTTCCATGTCCTCAGTCCCCCATGGACCTATCTGGTTGATGCCATAACCACATCCCCAGGAACAGGGAGGGGATCACCAACTCTGGGGCTGGGCTGGGACCCTTGGCTGAGCTGCCTATGGCGATGCTCCCCCCATGCTCAGGAGCCCGGGGGTCCCCTCTGCTCTGGCCACAGATGGGGGCTTGACCAGGGCAGGGCCAGGTTGCCCAGCTGGGACTGTGCACTGAGCTCCCTGCCCTTCCAGGCTACTTTGGAGCCCCCCCCGCCCTGGGGTTGGGGGAGCAGAGGAAACCCCACCCAGGTGGGAGGGAGCAGGAGAGGCAGCATTGCCCAAAGCCACCTCTGGGCCCAGGGCACTGCGGGCTGGGTGCGGCGAGGAGGGAGCTGAGGGGTCCTGTGATGTGCTGAGGGGGCCTAGTGGGGTGCTGAGGGGGCCCATGGGGTGCTGAGGGGGCCTAGTGGGGTGCTGAGGGGTCCCATGGGGTGGCTGAGGGGTCCCGTGGAGTGCTGAGGGGGCCTAGTGGGGTGCTGAGGGGTCCCATGGGGTGGCTGAGGGGGCCTAGTGGGGTGCTGAGGGGGCCTAGTGGGGTGCTGAGGGGTCCCGTGATGTGCTGAGGGGTCCCATGGGGTGGCTGAGGGGGCCTAGTGGGGTGCTGAGGGGGCCTAGTGGGGTGCTGAGGGGTCCCGTGATGTGCTGAGGGGTCCCATGGGGTGCTGAGGGGTCCCGTGATGTGCTGAGGGGTCCCGTGGAGTGCTGAGGGGGCCTAGTGGGGTGCTGAGGGGTCCCATGGGGTGCTGAGGGGGCCTAGTGGGGTGCTGAGGGGTCCCGTGATGTGCTGAGGGGTCCCATGGGGTGCTGAGGGGTCCCATGGGGTGCTGAGGGGGCCTAGTGAGGTGCTGAGGGGTCCCATGGGGTGCTGAGGGGTTCCGTGATGTGCTGAGGGGTCCCATGGGGTGCTGAGGGGTCCCATGGGGTGCTGAGGGGTCCCGTGATGTGCTGAGGGGTCCCGTGGAGTGCTGAGGGGGCCTAGTGGGGTGCTGAGGGGTCCCATGGGGTGCTGAGGGGGCCTAGTGGGGTGCTGAGGGGTCCCGTGATGTGCTGAGGGGTCCCATGGGGTGCTGAGGGGGCCTAGTGAGGTGCTGAGGGGTCCCATGGGGTGCTGAGGGGTCCCATGGAGTGCTGAGGGGGCCTAGTGGGGTGCTGAGGGGTCCCATGGGGTGCTGAGGGGTCCCATGGGGTGCTGAGGGGGCCTAGTGAGGTGCTGAGGGGTCCCATGGGGTGCTGAGGGGTCCCATGGAGTGCTGAGGGGGCCTAGTGGGGTGCTGAGGGGTTCCTAGCAGAGCTGGTGTGTCCTGGCTGGAAGGGAGTGGGGCAACCAGTGCTCCCAGTGCAGCCCCCCCCCCGAGTTACCCACCCTCCTTGGGGGGGGATGCCAGGGGTGCCCCCAGCCCCTGCACACCCCAGCCTGACTCCAGCCCCTCTCCCTGTCCCGCAGCCCGGGAGCAGCTCCGGCGGTCCCGCCACAGCCGCACCTTCCTGGTGGAGTCGGGGGTGGGCGAGCTCTGGTCGGAAATGCAGGCAGGTAGGAGGGGTGGTGGGCCCCCCTGCAGCAGACCCCAGCCCCTTCGGGGAGGATTCACTGGTCGGGGGGGTGGGAATGGAGGGGGTGGGGGGTGTCCCCACCGGTGCTGCCTGGCGTCGGGGTCACCCTGGGCACAGGGGGTGGGGACACTGGGTATCCCTTCCGCGGTAGAGCTGGGGAGGGGGGAGACACAGGGTTTGGGGCTCCCACCTGCTCTTGACACCCCCCACCCAGGGTCTGTTTGCCCCCTGCCCTCGCTGCAATCGGGCGCTGCGCTGTCCCCTTCTTTCTCCCGCTGCTTTTGGCTGGGGGGGGCGGGCGGAACCCCCCACCCCCGTATTCTGGTTAAAGCTGAATTACTTGGGGGGGGGGGGGGGGGGGTGAGGGGGGGTTCCCCAGAGAAAACGCACCCTCGGGGCCGCGTCCCGGCGGCTGCTCCGAGCCCACGGGGTGGGGATCCCAGGAGCAGCCCCGGGGAGGGACCCCGCAGCGGGTATGGGGAGGGGGGGGGGGGGCGGGACCCCGACTCGTCCCCTGTCCCCGCCCGCAGGTGACCGGTACATCGTGGCGGACTGCGGCGGCGGCACCGTGGATCTCACCGTGCACCAGATCGAGAAGCCGCAGGGGACGCTGAAGGAGCTGTACAAAGCCTCGGGTGGGCCGCAGCCCCCGGCCCCATCCTGCATCCTCCCCCCGCCACACCCCGCAGGGACCCCTCCGCCTCCCCTCTGGGGTCGTGCCTGGGCCGGTGGCACCCCCTGGTGTCAGCAGGGAGCGGGGAGGGGGGCACGGGGGGGGCTGGGGGTCACCGTGGGGTGGGGGTGCTGGGCTTGGGAAGGGTCAGGTGGGACAGGGGTGCCGGGCTGGGGGGTGATGGAGGGACAGGGCTGCCGGGTTGGGGGGCAACAAGGTGGGGCAGGGGTCCTAGGCTGGGCTGGTTCGGGTGGGTCAGTGGTGCTGGGGGTGACTGAGGGACAGGGGTGCTGGACTGGGGCTGATGGAAGGACAAGGGTGCTGGTCTGGTCTGGGGTCAGGTGGGATGGGGGTGCTGGGTTGGGGGGCAACAAGGTGGGGCAGGGGTCATAGGCTGGGCTGGTTTGGGTGGGTCAGTGGTGCTGGGGGTGACCGAGGGACAGGGGTGATGGACTTGGGCTGATGGAGGGACAGGGTTGCTGGTCTCGGGATGATGGAGGGACAAGGGTGCTGGTCTGGTCTGGGGTCAGGTGGGATGGGGGTGCTGGGCTGGGCTCATGAAACCCATGGTGTCCCCACATGCTGTGGATCACAGCCCCCAGCCCCACCTGAGCACGCAGGGGGGCACACGGGGTGGCTGAGGGCTGTGATGTGTCCTGGCCTGTGCCCATGGCTTCCCCCCTGCTTCTGGTAGGGGGCACACAGGCCCCCAGCCTCAGCCCATGCTGGGACTGAGATTTTGTCCCGCAATGGCTGTGTGCTCTGGGAGAAATGGGGGTTTGGGGGTGACAGCCCAGGGTTCCCCACAGAACTGGGCATGGAGGGGGCACCAAGCTCCCCGAGCATCACTCAGGGACCCCCCCAACAGCCTCCTTGCCAGCCCTTCCCCTGCTCCAGAGGCACATTTCCATGCACCCCCTGCCAGTGCAGGACCTGTCTCCATCCCCTAGTCCAGCCCAGGGGATGGAGATTCCCCCCCACCCGATTCCCCCACAGAGGTACTGCAGTGGGGCTTGGGGGGGGACACACAACAGGGTGACATGACACAGAGTCTTGCACAGAAAGTTTCCCAGGCTTCACTAGGTGATGCTGGGAGGCAGGGGGCTGTGTGTGCTACCAGGAAACTGCCTGACCACCACCCCCTCTGTTCCCCAGGGGGTCCCTATGGGGCTGTGGGGGTGGACCTGGCCTTTGAGAAGCTGCTGTGCCACATCTTTGGGGAGGATTTCATCGCCACCTTCAAGGCCAAGCGCCCAGCTGCCTGGGTGGACCTGACCATTGCCTTCGAGGCCCGTAAGCGGGCTGCAGCCCCCTCCCGTGCCAGCCCCCTCAACATCTCCTTGCCCTTCTCCTTCATTGACTTCTACCGCAAGCACCGGGGCCAGAACGTGGAGACAGCCCTCAAGAAGAGCAAGTGAGACCCTCGTGTGTGGGGGGCAACAGGGCCTGGGGACCCCTGGGGACATGGTGGGGGGGGAGGGCAAGGGCAGGGCGATGCTCTGCCTCTGGGTCTGCCAGGCTGAGGGAGCACTGGGGGAAGCATGGGGGGGTGGGAACACCCCTCTGGTGAGGGGCTGCCCCACATTGTCTCTGCCTCCCCAGTGTCAACTTTGTGAAGTGGTCGTCCCAGGGGATGCTGCGCATGTCCTCAGAGGCCATGGGTGAGCTCTTCCAGCCCACCATCAGCCACATCATCAAACACATCGGTGGGTCCTGGGGGCCGGAGCTCACAGCTGCAGAGCCCCTGTCCCCCCTGCAAGGGGGTCCCCCTCTCCCTGGGGCCCTGGCTGGCAGCCCTAGCCCTGCCCAACGCCACCCCTCCCATCCCTCCCCAGACGATCTCCTGAAGAAGCCAGAGGTCCAAGGCATCAAATTCCTCTTTCTGGTGGGGGGCTTTGCTGAGTCAGCCATGCTGCAGCACGCTGTCCAGGCAGCCTTCGGCCTCACCTGCCGCGTCATCATCCCCCAAGACGTGGGCTTGACCATCCTCAAAGGGGCCGTGCTCTTCGGCCTCGACCCCACCATCGTCCGGGTCCGGCGCTCCCCTTTGACCTACGGCGTTGGGGTGCTCAACAAGTTTGTGGAGGGGAAGCACCCACGGGAGAAGCTGCTGGTGAAGGAAGGCAAGAACTGGTGCACCGACATCTTCGAGAAGTTCGTCTCCGTGGACCAGTCCGTGGCACTGGGGGAGGTGGTTCAGCGTAGCTACTGCCCGGCCCGGCCCGGCCAGCGTAAGACCATCATCAACATCTACTGCTGCGCCACCGATGACGTGGTCTACATCACCGACCCTGGCGTGCGCAAGTGTGGCACCATCAGCCTGGAGCTGGAGGCGCTGGGCGACGCTGGCGGCCCGGCCCGCGGCCGCCGCGAGATCCGCGCCAGCATGCAGTTCGGGGACACGGAGATCAAGGTCACCGCCATGGACATCCGCACCTCCAAGACAGTCCGAGCCACCATTGATTTCCTCTCCAACTGAGCCCCTGACCCGCTCCACAGGTCCTGGGGGAACCCAGGACACCCACTGGCACTCACTTTTGGGCCTGCGGCCCCATAGGATCCCAGCTGGGTGCCAGGACCTGGGGCCAAGGGAAGACATTGCTCAGCACCCCAGCCAAGGCTGTCAGTGGACCCCTGCTGCAAGCGTGATGGTGAGCCCCCCTCCCCACTTCATGGGACACCCCCCCAAAGCTGCTCCCCTTGTGCTGCTGGGCAGGGCTGCACCAGGACCCACGTCTCCCACTGAAATGGGTAGGAAAGGGTGATGGCACCCCCAGCCCTGCCAAGCAAGATGGGATGGGGGCTCAGGCTGCCCCCCAAACACGGGAAAGGGACACCCCCAGCACCCCAGCCCCTGATACACATGCTTGCTGTAAGCCCCTACCTCAATTTCTTACCTATGTCATGAAACTTGCCAGGGGCAGCAGGGCCCAATAGGAAAGTGACACATGAGGAAGGGGACAGCAGCTACCCCTTCCCCTGGACCCCCTTTTAACTGGGGGTCAGGGAACTTTACAGCACAAAGCCCCCTGCTCCAAAGTGCCCATGTCCATAGGAACAGGCTCACACAGTCCCCCCCCCACCCCAGGGTGCACAAAGAAAAGGATGTGACACCCCCCCTCCTCCCAGTACCTGGCTCCCCATGCTGGCCCTGGTGACCCTCCTCAACAGCAGAGCACCACAGCAAAGGGCCAACCTCCCACCCTGGGATGTCCTGGGAACCGCCCCCCCCCAGGAGCATCTGGGCCCCCTACTCTCCTCCATGGGTTTCCATCAGTTTGCAGCCACCAGCTCCAATGCTCCCAGGGGGTTTAACAGGGGGATGGGGGGGGGGCTGAGGTCCAGGCCCTTCTCAGCTGGTTTGGTATTTCCCTCTATAGATTTTTGTACTTAAACCCACCCCCTTCCCTCCCCCCAACATACCCCCGGGCACATGTATATATCTCGATATATTTATATATATATATATATATATATATAGGCACATAAAGCCTCCTGTTGCTTTCAAAACTGAGCCACTTCTCCAGGTCCTTGTCCCAGGAGCACAGGGAGGGATGGCCACAGGGACACCAAGCACCAGCTCCCCAGCCTCCCCCTCCCTGCTTGGCCCTGTCCCAGTCCAGGGCCCAGCAGAGCTCCAAATCCCAGGAGGCAAAACTTCACCCTGGGGTTGGGGGGGGGGTCACTGGGGCTCTGCAGTCCCCAAATGCTGCCTGTCCCAGGGAGGACGGGGGAGAAAAGCAAGGGGAAAGCAGCAGCTAGAGGCTGAGATGGGGGTGCCTGCCCAGGCAGAGATGCTTTGGCAGTGGGGACCCCCTCCTGTGTTTTGGGGACCCCCCAAACCCACAGCGGTGGCAAGAGCAGCTGGGGAGGGGGATGCAGCAGTTTGGCCCCTGCTCTGTGGCGGCCGCAGACCCACAGCCCCCAAGGGGGGGAGGTGGGGGGTGGTGGGAGCACAGAATTGGGGTGGTTTCTTCTTTTTTTCAACCTGAACTTGATCTTTGGGGAGCAGAGGGGGCTGGGGGGAGGGGGCAGGGGGGCACTAGTCGAAGCCGTGCCAGTCGCTCTGCTCCGAGTCGTACTCCAGCTCCGCGCCGATGCAGCGCACCCCGTCCAGGAGCATCGGCGTGCCGTGGTGCCGGTCTGCAGGACAGGAGGGGACAGTGGGATGGGGGACAGAGCTGAGGGGAAAGGGAGGGGGCAGGCAGTGCTCAGCCCCCAGCGTGCCAAGGGTCAGGCGCTGCTGTGCACGGGGACACAGCGTGGGGATGGCGGGGAGCGAACCAAGAGCCCCCCTACCCCCAAGCACAGGGACCCCCCAGCCTGGCCAAAGGGAAGATGGGAAGAAGGAGTCACAGCCAGGCAGGAGAGGAAGGGGTGCTCTAATTAATGAACCCCAATTAGGAAGTGGTGGGGGGAGGAAAAATGTCTTTAAAATTCGTTGGAGGAGAGCAGGACCCTGGGGTGGGCCCCCGAGGTGGGCTTGGGGTGCAGGTGGGTGGGTGGAAGGGGGTGACCCCCAGCTAGCCACTGCACCTCTGCTCCACGTACCCCTGTGCTGGGGAGGGCCCCCAGCCTCAGCCCCTGGCCTGGGGAGTTTTGGGGTGAAATCTGGGGGGTTTGGACGATTTCTCAGCAGTGGGGGTCTCCAGCCAAGCTTGCTGCCCCCCCCCTAGTTACTGGCTGTGCCGGGGAGGAATTACCACTCAGAGCACCAGCGAGACCCTTACCCATGACCCGGGCTTGGACCACGACCTTGACACAGGCGCCTTCACTGGCCTCGCTGGCCAGGACCACCTCCTCCTTCAGGACCCCCTCCTTGTGCGCCGTGTACTCACACTTCACGCTGTAGCCTGCAGACAGAGACACCCTGGCAGAGGCGCCTGCATCGTCCCACCCCTGCCCACACCTCCTCAGCTGATTTAGGGTCTCGCTGGACACCTCACCCCTGACCCCGTGCCTCAGTTTCCCCACCCATGAGGCAGAGAGAAGGATGCTGAGTGGCCCTGAAGCACAAAGCCCTGCAGAGATGTGGGTGAGTGGGATGTGGGACACAAGGGCGCTGCTGTGGGGGTGCTGAGTGTCCCCCACCGCACCCAACACCTGCTTGTTCCCATGGCAAACACCACGATCTCCCACCAGCCGTGCTGAAATGGCCACATCTTCCTCCTCACAGAGCAGAGGGAGCATGGAAACGCCCCATACAGCCCCCCAGCTCGGAGGGGGTGAAGGCTGGTCCTGGCCCCACACCCCCCAGTGCAGGGGGGAGTTGGGAGGGCTGAAGGAAGCTGTTGCTTTTCATCCAGGGGCCCCCAAAACAAACCAACCCCATGATGTAAAAAAATGAAGCAGCAGAAAATGAAACCGGAGGCAGAAAGGCATTAGTCAAACCCTGGGCGGGGGGGGCACGGGTTCACTGTGAGCCCCCGCAGAGCTCACAGGGGTGGGCACCCTGACACAGCTGTCACAGGGAGCGCAGGGGCTGAAGGGGAGCAGAACACCTACAGGCACCACGAGCACCCACCCTGCGCCCCGAGTCCTGGCACAGGGCTGAGGACACCAGCACCGGGACCTCGGGGGGGGCAGATGCTGCGAGGCGCTGGGCTCCCCACCGGAGCTGTTTGGGGGTCCCCAGAGGGCTCCTTTCCCCAAAGCCTGTGGAGCACCGGCGCTGAGCCAGTGCCGAGCGTGCCAGGCCGAGGTGGGAAGCGGCGAGCAGACAGAGGCTGAGTGCTTCGCTGGGCCGCAGCCAGGCGCGGCGGTGCGGGAAGAGCCACAGCCCCACCGGGCCTGCCGCCGCCGCGGGATGCGGGAAGCAAACAGCCACCGGCTGCTTGTCAACAGGAGCCACCGGTGCAGGACCATCAGGGCACCCCAAGACCTTTCGGGGTCGCCTGTGTCCTCAGAGGGGGGGCAAAAAGCGTTTAACCTCTTGGTTGTGGATAATAAATTACAGAGCAGCAGCCATGGGGTCAGACGTGACCAAAGCCATGGGATGGGGATGGTGGGAGTGGGACAGGGCTGGAGGAGCTGGAGGGGTGAGGGCAGGGTAGAGCAGCCAGCAGGACCCCAGCCCCACAGCCACAATGTTGGGGGGCTGCCACATGCCTGCCCCCCCACACAGGCATGATGGGGCTGAGCCGCCGCAGCCGTAACACAGACCCCTCTGCTCAGGGAAGAGCCTTGGGAAGGGTCCCCACGGGGCAGGAAAGTGGGGGACAAGGGATGGGGCTTTACCTTCTGGCAGGGGGGTGATGCCAAGGACCCGGAGGTTGAGGTTGGGGAGCGGCACGGCACAGATGTCCTTGCCCAGCCTCTGCACCAGTGGCAGGACAAACGTGATCTCATATTTGTGGAGGATCTTCAGGAACCCCACCTGCGGGGGGGGCACGGTAGGGGTCACGTCATGCCTCAGGTGGGCACCGAGCCGCAGCAGGAGGTGGTCTCATGCTACTACCATCCCACCCCACCGCCTCCACATCCCATCCCAGGGACAGGGACCCACCGGGCAGCAGTACCAGGGAGCCGGGGCAGGGGGGTGGAGGGGTGGGGTGCTGTTTCCTAAAGAATGGGGAAAACCACCATGAACACGTCAGGTTTGGCCATGCAAGAGAACTCCCCCAGCACTGGCCAGCCACGCTCAGCTGCTGTTTCTGGAAGCCAAACCCTTTCCAAGAGAGTGTCACTCCCCACCCTACGATGAAAACCAGAGCCCTTTCAGAGCTGGCCATCATCTCCATCAGGCTCCAAAAAAGCCATTTTGGGAAGGCAGCATGAGCACCCTGCCTGCCACAGAGCTCCAGCCGTGCTGGCAACCCCCCCCCCCGACCCCACAGCAGAGCTCAGCCAGGATCTGGCTGCTCGCCTGTGGTACCTGGTGCTCACCAACCACCGCTGGCAGCACCGGGCACACGGCTCAGCCAGGCTCCCGTGGTTTTCCCCTGCCCACATGTGCAGGATGCTGTGAGCTGCGCCACAACCATCACGTTCCACACACAACGACACACACGTATCCCCACACACAGGGATAAACCACACGCACCGTACAGTCGCCACATTCCTGGCCCCCAGCAGCACCAGCGCATCACCACAACCAACACAACAGGTGATGTGCAGCTTTGGGGATGTAAAAGCCACGGAAAGATGTTTGGGGATTGACCCTGGGGGTGCTGGCAGTCCTCCCCACCCCAGCCATCCCGCTATGTCGTCAGTGCTGAAGGTAGTTGTGCCTCCCCCCTGCTTCCCCGCAGAGGCACGTGCGGTGCCGGGACGCCCACGGCACGCTGTGCAGCACGGGAGGGGAAAATAATAACAACCACCCACAGATGGGTGATCGCCAAGGGATTCGCTGCCGGTTTTGGGGCGATAACCCACCACCCACCCCAGATAAATAACTGACTCAGAGCTGACGGGGAGTTTCAGGTGGCTCAGCCGCACGCCGTGTCAGAGCCACCCTGATGCTCTCCTGGGGGGGGTTATATCTCCTTTATCCCAAGGAGAGGGTGGGATGTGGCTTCATGCCACGTGAAGTGGCCACAATAAAGCACCTGAGCCCCCCACACCCACCGGACCCTCAGTTGCTGGTACCCAGCCCTGCTGTGGGACGGGGCGGGCGGTGCATGCTCACATCTGCAAACCTGCCTGGGGTGGGGGGGGGGGATGCACGGTGGGGGTTAAAGGTGGCCTGTGGTCCCCAGTGCCATCGCTGGACCCTGGACACCCAGCTCCCTGCCAGTCCCAGTTCCCACCTTGACGAGGAAGTTGCCGTCCTTCTCCTGCGTCACCATCACCACCGAGTCGTGGAGCTTCTCATCAAAGTGCACGTGGCCGTGGGCCCCCTCGGCGGGCTGGCTGGGGGCAAAGCGCACGCCCCCCCCCTTCGCCTTGCTGCCTGCATGGAGAGGAGAGGACAGAGCCTGAGCGTCACCCCCTACCCCCGCCCAGGATGCACCCCCTCGGACAGACTGAGGCCAGAGCATCGTCAGACCTGGAGGGGCTTCCCCAGATTCTCCCTGCCACCCCCATTATAGAAATAGGCCAGGGTTGGGGTGCAGAGCACTCACCCTCCAACTAGGGGGAAGTAAAGGGACTGTGCCCAGAGCTCTCGGGGTGGAGAAGTGAGGCAAGCCCCGGGTTGTCCCAGGATGGGGGTACGGGTGGGAGAAGGAAGACAGCTCCCCCAGGGAATGGCTCCCACACATCCCAGGGTGTCGCACAGGGCTCTCCACAGCTATAAAGCTCACCAGCATTTTGGGGAGCAAACCCCCACGGCACCCCAGGGAAAGCCAAAAACGCCACAGCCCAGCGAGAACAGGCACCTGCCCGGTGACATTGAGGTCCCCACAGCCAGTGGGGACAGGCAGAGGGGCACAACCCCTCATCTTGCACCTCTGCTACACATTCTCTGCAAGCTGCCAAGAAAAAACAGCCCCTCCTCCTCCTCCCTGTACACCCCAAGAGCCTCCCCTCCCCTCCCCTCCCCGCGGTCCGGCGGCCGATCCATCCATCTGGCAGCAGCCGGGAGCAGATTGCCGCCTTCTTAAAGAAAAGGCTCTTTGTGCCTCGGCAGGCTGGAAACGCCGGGCTTTAATCACTCGGCATTGTTCAGCCGGAACAGCGCGGCAGAAATCCCTTCCCCACCAACAGGGGAAAACAAGGGGCTCTGCCGCTCGCAGCCTGCAAAGGGGACGCAGGTGGGACCCTCCCCACAGAGACGCAGGCAGCCCCCGGCCACCCACATGGGGCACAGCCAGCCTCCACCCCATGGAGGCGGAGGCACCATATTCATGGGTGCCACAGGGACCCAGGCGCATCCTGTATGGTGGCAACGGGCAAGGTCCTGGCACACGGTTGCTGCCGGGCACGGCGATGGCAGCACCGGGCTTGGAAGGAGCGGAGCTTGGCTCCCAAACACGGGTCTTTGTCACGCAGAGCTGGGAGGCAGCGTGACCCATGTCCAGCAGCCACACAGACCCTGGGGACAAGCATCGCCGGAGGGCACTGAGGCACCATCAGCCCAGGCAGCTGCGGTGCTCCCCGATACGACGTGTCTGGAGACCCTCGGGTAGAGGAGGGAGGATGGAGGAGGGGGAAGGTGGCAGTGGGGAGCTGCGGGAGGCTGTCCTGGCATCCAGCTGTCCTAGGATCTGCGTGTCCTGGGAACCAGGTCACCCGCCGGCACACATCTCAGGGACCTTGAGAGACGGCACGGTGTCCCCATCCCACCTCAGGAGGGGACAGCCTCAAGGGTCCCAAGCAGAGCGCAGGTGGGCAGCAGTGGCACCTCGGCACCCCCTGGGTGCGTGGGGAAGGGTGGATGGGGCAGGGACACCCACCTACGTGGGACCCGGCATGGAGATGTCATCAGGGGTGAAGCGCAATGGTGCAACCTGCGTGCAGCCAGCAGCAAGGGCAGGCACCAGTGGAGTATGGGCTAAAGTCACCCAGAGCTGGGGTGTTCTGCCTCACATCCCCCCGCAGTCACAGCAGGACGGTCACCGGGACCTGCCAGACCCCACGCAGCCAGCACGCCAGCAGCTGATCCTGGGACATGCTCCCCAGGCATCCTGGGGGGTGGGTTTGGGGATGCGACCTGCACCATGCCGTGGCGGTTGTGGGGGGCACAGTGGGGGGATGCCTGCCTTGCACGTGTCAGCAGTGATCAGCAGCCCTGAACACAGATGCCACCGAGGGTGCTGTGCTGTCCCTGGGGACACAGGGCTGGCGCGGGAAGCTCAGGGGACTCAGTGCTCCCCCAGCACACTGCTCCCTCCTCAGGGCCCCCAGCCCCTCTCCCCATGCTGCCGGGAACAAGGCTGCCCAGAGCAGGCAAGCTGCCTGTCCTCCAGTGTCCCCACCGAGGCATCGCTCTCCCAGCCCTCATCCCGCTGGGAGCCGGAGGGAGTTTCCCACCAGCCCCGGAGGAAAGGCTCTGGGCTGGAACCGGGTCCCACAGCAGCAGGGAAGGGGCCACGGGGGCCGGAGCCATGACCAGGCACACAAAGGGAGATGAAATCACGCCCGGCGGCAGCACAAAGAGCCTCTTCGATCTTTGTCTCGGCACGACTCTTGCCAGCGGCCTTTCGGGGTCCCCTCCCAGCACTGATAAAGCCCCCAGCTCTGCCTGAGCTTTTCAGGGAGGTGGCCAGGATCTGTGAGAGGCCAGGAGCACCCCGGGAGCACGCAGCACCCACTGCCACCCACAGCTACCTCGCCTGGGGCTAGGGGTGCCAATCGTTAGAGCAGGGGGCAATGGCTCAGCAGCACGCCACCCGAGCCCCCCACCCTGACACAAGCCCCTCAGGGGGTGCAAATTGCCCAGCAGCAATGTACCCTCAGCCTTCTATGGCCTCCAACCTGCTCCAAACAGCCAGTGCATCCCTGCCTGCGGGCAGCGAGAACCCCCCCTCCCTGGAAAGGGGCGTCAGGCTCGGAGACCAGCTCTGGGAGGGGGGCAAGGGGCAGGCAGGGAGGCGAGCAGGCAGGCAGGAGGTGTATGCCAGGGACTCACCCTTGCTCGCTGTAGCCATGCGTCCCCGCAGCAGTCGTCCTTGTGTGAAACTTCAAAGGCATGGGCAGGAGGCCATCGTCCGGGGCCGCCGCCGCGCCCGAGAGCCAGAGCTGGGGAGGGAACAGGCAGGTTTAGGCAGGGGCAGGCAGCACCAGGGAAGGAGGCTGCTGCCCACAGCCGGGGTCCCAAAGCCACCCGAGAACACCAGACACGACAGCACCACACGGACGGCGGCTCCGGCGCTGCTCAGGGACAGAGCGGCCAGGGAGGAGCCTGCCTGCGGCTCAGGGGCGTCAGGCAGCCCAGCTTTGGGCAGCAGTGGGCAGCACGCCAAGGCCTGCACCCAGCTCTACCTCAAGGCGCGACAGGCAGGAGCAGCGGCAGGACGGGCAGCCCCTCTGTCCATGCCACCACGGCCCTGTGGCACGACTCGGTCAGCCCCAGCTCTGCCAGCTCTTGGGGACACAGTGAGCCCCTGCCCGGGAAAGGGAGGATTTGCACCCCAGCACGGCGGTCAAGACACAGCTACTGCGTCCTCCAGCCATCGGCACCGAGCAGAGCGTGCTCCGTGCCTCAGTTTCCCCATGTGTCCCCCCCACTGCAAAGGCTCCGGCAGCCACCATGCTGTCAGCAGACACACCTGCCCCCCCCCCCCCCAAAAAAAAGCCCCTTCCCCGGAGCTGCCAGCACAGCTCCCACGGGAAGAGCCTCCACCTCCCCAGGGATGTGCTCCCCTGGCAGCCCCGCAGGATAACTGGGTCCCCCCCACCCCAGGTGGGCTCAGCCAAGGCAGGGGACCACGGAAGCCAGGTAGAGAGGGGCTGGTGCCCCCTCACCTTGTGGTTCGGGATCCAACACCATGCCTTTGGGGAGGGTCAACAACCTCCCCCATCGGGTGCACCCCCGAAGGGGGGTACCCACAGGTCCCACCGACAGTCCCACGCCACCGGTCACACCCCAGCACCCCGGGCAGCGAGTCCCCCCCCGAGGCCGGGGGTGAGCGGCAGTGAGGAGGCGGCGGCGCTGACGCACGGCTCCCCGCCCGAAGCGCGACGGGTGGCCCCAATCTGCCTCCGCCATCACCCGCGGGGCCCCGGGCCCCGTCACGCGTGGGTATCTCCCCCCGCTGTGTTTCCCGCCCCCCACCGGTTGGGGTCCGGTGCTGCAAGAGGAGACGCGGGGATGCCCCGGTGCCTCTCTCTGTGCAACGGGCCAGCCACCGGCCCCGGCGAGCATCCAGCCCCAACACACCGGCACCGGGGATCCCCAACCGGGGCAGTTATGCCGGCAGGAGGCCCCGCCGCCCTGGGGAGGGGGAAGCCCGTGGACCCCTCCCCAGCCCCGTTGCCCCCAGCCGGTCGGTCGGCCAGGCTGCCCGTCCGTCCCTCACTCACCCCAGCCCGGTCCGTCCCGGGCGCCGCCGCGGTCCCCACTCCCCGCTTCCCACTACCGGGACACGCCCCCTGCCTCCTATTGGACCAGACACACCCTCCGCCGTTCGCATTGGTCCGCCCGCACGGAGGCCACGCCCCCCGCCGAGCCCCCTCGGCCGCAGAGGCGCTTCCCGAGCGGCCCCGCGGGGCAGGGTGGTCTCCAAGGGGCGGGGCTGTCGCTAGGGGGCGTGGCGAGGGGCTGCGCAGCCAATGGGGAGCGGGCGCGCACGGCGGTGGGGCGGCATGTGGGGGGGGCGGGGGGCGCGGCGCGGCGGAGGGGGGGCACCTGGCCGGGCCCCCATCCCCGGGCGGTGCGGTTACCGTGGCAACTCGCCTTCTCCTGACCATGTTCTGTCGCTCGGACCCCAGTCTGCCCCAGGAAATCACGGGATTTGGGTGGGCAGGGCCCTCAGAGCACTCCCCACTGCCCCCCCCGCCCATGGGCAGGGACACCCACCGCTAGCCCAGGGTGCCCAAAGCCCCTTCCAGCCTGGCCTTGAACCCTGCCAGGGATCCAGGGGCAGCCACAGCTGCTCTGGGCATCCTCAGGTGACCATCCCTGGGACCCTCGGCCACTCTCCCAGCACCCATGGCCCACTGTGGGGTAGTCATGGGGAAGCTGTGGGGTCCCGGGGGTGAAAACAGCCCCGGGTGGCTCCAGTGATGGAACCAAAGCCATCAGCTGGCTCATGGGAAGGATCAAAGTGGAGCAGCAGCTCCCTGCACTGTCCCTGTCCCCCTCCGTCACATTAAGGGCCGTGCAGGGGGCTGGAGGGTGGCTGGGCGTTTTGCTGGAGCCCAGGCATGGCACTGGGCAGGGCTGACTCATCCCACCCCATCCCACCCCACCCCATCCCATGCCCTGCAGACAAGCCCCAAGGCTCCACACACCCTGTGTGTCCCAGACAGAGCACAGGAAAGGGCCACATCTCACCAAGGGGACAGCAATGCACCAGCAGAGATGGAGCTGGCTGTCAGGGGCACCGAGGGTGGGAAAGGCAGCTGGGATACATCCCTGCCAGGAAAAGGCTGATGATTCCCTCCCAAAGAGCACGTCTGCTTGCGTGGGAATAATGTGGAGGGAGGCAGCGGCCCCCCTGTGCAGGCAAGAGTAGTCCCCGTGGGGGAAGCAGGGTCAGGGCTCGCTCAGCCCTGGAGGGCAGGCAGCACGGTGAGCAGGCAGGGCTGGCTCTCACAGGCAGTGCTGCAAGGCCATGGGACACGGCACACCCTGGGGGATAAGCTAACACACCCCTCCCAAATTCATCCTGCATCCCCCCGCTCCAGCAGCCCTGGCTTCAACCACAGCCCCCAGCTGGCCGAACACTTAACACGGCGTGGCTTCCTTCCCAGGGGGCTGCTGGAGCCCCAGCTGCATCCTCACCTCTGGCACGTGTGACACAGCTCGGCCCGGTGGGAAGGGACACGTGGCACCCAGCTCAGCCCTGGGCCAGCACACACCACACACCTGCCAGTCAGATTAGAAACAACTGGGTTTTACCCCAAAAAACAAGGCTGCCCACATGGTCGGTGTGTACAGTGCCAGGCCGAGCCCTGTGGCTGCTGCCCAGGCACCCCAGGAGCAGGTCTGTGTGCTAGGGCACGGGATTTTCTGGGAGATTAAGGGAAACAAACAGCTTTGGGTAAAGGATTAAATCCCAACCGCTGCCGGCACACGCCTTCCCGAGCGGCGTACCCACGCTGCCAGCCCTCTGATGCTGGACCAGCTGGGAAACCAACGTCCCCAGGGCCACTCAGCGGGGTCTCTGGGTGAGGAGAGGCTTTTTAATCACCAACAAGACAAGGCAGAGGAAGGAGGAACTGCTGCAGTCCGCAGGCACTGGCTGGAGGCCTGAGCGGAGCCCGTGCCAGAGCGATGCTGCTGCTGCCTGACAGGGGTGGGGGGGGGGGTCCCTGAGGTGGGCACAGGATCTGCATCTGCGTTTCCCACCTCTGCTTTTTGTCCTTGAGAGTCCACCCCGGGGAACTGAGGCAACTGGGAAGGACTGGGAGGGTTCTTCCAACTCAGCAGGAGCTTCCACGGGTGGGAGAGGTGGAGCAGGCAGCAAGGAGTGGCCCCAGGTGAGGGTCTGCTGGGTGGGTGAGGGTCTGCTCAGCGCTGCTGGCACTGGGCTTCCTGCAGGCGCCGGCTGAGGTCGTCTATCCGCACATTCTTCAGGTGCAGCAGCTGCTCCAGCCTCCCCACCTTCAGCTGTAGGATCTGGGCAGAGACCCCCCCACGCCCCCCTCAGCTCAGTTTTGGGGAGTGGGAGGCACATCTGTCTTTTACTGTGGGGGAAACTGAGGTGGGTGAGCACCAGTGCCAGGCTTGGGGTCCCTACTCCTGCTCCCACAGCCCACATCAAGCTATTGCTCCCCTAAAACAGGGCCTGGGTCAAGCAAGGGATGCCAGAGCTTGGTCTGCACCTCTGGGACAGTCTGGGAGCCATGACACGCCACGTACACAGTGTCTGTACAGCTGTGACGCTTGTTCTGTGTCACCCTCATCGCTGTGGGCTGGAAGTCTGACCAGGAAGGACAAGGGTTGGGAAAGGACTTTTGTCCTTTAACCCCAGCACGGTACCTGGAGCAGCCAGAACAGCACCCAAGCCAGATGTCAGCCAGCTGCACCATGACAAAGCCACTGCCAGGCTGGCCCGCCTCTGGGAGTGCCACCAGAGCTGGGTACAGAGGCAGGAGCAGCCCAGGAGGTTGACAGCACTGAGCAAACACCAGTTTGGGAGGCAAAGGGAATCTGTCCCTGTCTCAGAGCTCCCACAGAGCCAGCTCCTGGCGCAGTGCTGATGGAGGGTGGCTCACCTGGATGGTCTCCTGTGCCAGGAGCAGGGCCTGCTCCCTCTCCACCAGCTTCAGGGAGATGGGATCGTCCCCTGGGGGGGCCTGGGCACAGCCACGGTGGCTCTGCATCACCCTGGGCCAGGAAACAAACACTAGGACTGTAACTGACCCTTGGGCAGCGCTGCCCACAGCCCCCCCAGCTCACATGCACACCCAGATCCTCCTTATCCTACCCCACACACCGCTGCCCCTGCAGCACAGGGCTCCCCTGACCCCCACCAGGGACCCCCAGAGCCCCTTCCCTTGAGACGTGCCCCCAGGAACAGCACATCAGCAGCACCCAGCACACGCTGGCAGCAGCCCTTACCCTGCAGCCTGGGGAAACTCCAGGTAGCTGACCTCTTCTGGTGCTGCCCGTGTTCCCAGGTCCTGCATGGAGAGGCAGGAGAGCACCAGTCACACCTGGCCACCAGCCATGGGTCACCCAGCTGCTCATGCCACCCCCTCTGAGCAGTGCTGGGGCTTGAGGCCCTGGGGAGCTCTAGGGGTTTGCTCCCACAGCAGGAGGAGAGGCTAAGGCAGAGCAGGGGGGGTCCCAGCGCAGCTGAGGTGCTGGCTGTCCTGGCATTACAGCCCATGGGCAGAGCTGGGATCCTTCTGCCCATATTCCTGCCTGCCCTTCCCATAGTGAATTCCTCTCCAACCTGAGCACTGGCATCGCTGGCAGAGACAGCCCAGCCTGCCCCAACCCCTGGATTTGTTATCCAGGGCAGCCATGGGCCAAGGGTTTGCTCAGGGCAGGAGAGGAGGCAGCAGCTGCTGCCTGCCCCATCCTGGAGCTATATGCTCAGGGCACGCCACCCCACACAACCCCCAACATCCTCCCTGCTCCTCTCCAGGGGCCTCACACAAGTGGGGAGAGCAGCAAGGAGGGTCAGGTGATGGGCATTGGTGATGGAGACGGTGTCCCCTCTGCCTCACAGCTCACAGTGGCTTGTCCAGGGCTGCCCTGGCTCGCAATGGAGTGAGTGTGGCACAGCTGCCATCTGTGGCTGCTGAGTGAGACCAGCCCTGCCACCCACACTGCTCCCAGCAGGATGCTCTTCTGCCCACATTTGGGGCTCCCCTGCCTCCGAGCACCCTGCTGCGCTTCCCCATGGAGCTGCAGATGGAGAGATGGCAGCAGCACCCTCACAACGAGGAGATGGAAAGGCTCAGCAAGGAAGTGATGCCCACAAGGACGCCTTGAGCTCAGCCCAGCCCAGCTCTGACGACACCAACCTCTCTCTGTGGGGTGGCTACTTGCCCCCATCGCCCTCTACCTTGCAGCCGTAGCACCTCCAAGCAGGACCTGGCACACCAGGTGCCCCCATTCCCCAGGCCCTGCTCACCTGGGCTGGGCCAGGCACCACCTTGCTCTGCTTCTGCTTCTCCTCGATCTTCTGCCGCAGCAGGAGCAGCACCTGCTCCACCGTGCCCGGCCGGCACTGCACAATCTGCCGGATCATGTCATCCGGGATGGAGAAATTCAGCTTACTCAGCACTTTCCTAAACACAGGAGGCAAATGGGAGCCTGAGAGAGCAGGGAGGCAGCACCCCGGCTGCCCACAGCACCCTCAGCAGGGTCCCAGCCGACCCATTCCCCATCCAAACGGGGATACCCTGTGGGATGCTCCCTGTGGGAAGGAGAGAGCAAGAGAAGCCCCCCCGCCTTGGTACCTGTTGAGGTGACCCCAGTTGGCAAGCTTCTGCGGCGTGGAGCTTGCAGGCACATAACTGTGCAGCTGCACCATGGAGGGAAAGAAGAACTTCACCACCTCTGCTGCCAGCACTGCGGGAGGAGAGGAGGAGAAGGGCTGGGGGCGGCGGGTACCCCGAGACCCCCGCTCCCCCCCCCCACCACGGCCTGCAGGCCCCCTCCCGGCCCTAGGCCGGTTCCGCCGGGCCCAACCCCCGTCCCACCCCCGTCGCTGAAGTCTCGGGCGATGTTCCTGCGCGGCCGGGAGAGCGGCACGGCGTCCAGCCAGCGGTAGAGGCCCCGCAGCTCGCCCGCCGCCCCGCCGCCCGCCATGCGGTGTCCGGCCACCCCTGGGCCGCGTCGCGTCCCGCCGCCATGGCAACGGCTTCCGCGGGGCATGCTGGGAGCGCGCGGCCGTCGCCTAGCAACGGGCGGCGCGGGAAAGGGTGGGGGGGGGGAATGGGAAGGGGGTCTGGGCAGTTTGGGGGGGGCGTCTGAGCCATGGAGTCCCGGGGCCCCTGAGCAAGAGGAGAGGCTGGGGGGGCAGGAACAGCTTGAAGGAGCCTGTGAGAGAGGAGTGAGAGGGGGCCTGAGCAGGGGGGAGGCTGGGGGGCAGGAGCAGGCAAAGGGGGGGCCTGGCACCCACCCCACAGGAGGACCCCGAGCAAAGGGGGGGAATCGCCAGGGGAGGGGGATCCCCCATCCCCACGAGAGGGCTGAGGTGGGCGTCTTAACTGGAGTGGCCATTTAACTGGGATGGGCATTTAACTGGGATGGGCATTTTAACTGGGATGGGAATCTTAATTGGGATGGGCATTTAACTGGGATGGGCATTTTAACTGGGGTGGGCATTTAACTGGGGTGGCCATTTAACTGGGGTGGGCATCTTAACTGGGATGGGCATTTTAACTGGAGTAGGCATTTAACTGGGGTGGCCATTTAACTGGGATGGGCATTTTAACTGGGGTGGCCATTTAACTGGGGTGGGCATCTTAACTGGGATGGACACTTCCCCAAATACCATCTGCATGGCCATCTCCCATCTCTGCCCAGCACTGGGGCACCAGTCAGACCAGCCACGTTGGTGGGTGGGCTGCAAGGACACTCCAGGATGCCAGCACCCTGGTCACCCAGCAGTGGCTCAGGTGGCTCCGGGCCACCAGCAGCTGTGCTGTAGGCTTGTGCCCACCAAAGCTGGGCAGGGCAGCTGGCTGAACGTCAGTCAGCTGTCGGTGCCACGGGGTGGGCTGGCTGCCTGCTCTTCCGCCCCATCACACGGGCAGGAACAGGCAGATTACGGTGCTGCAGGCGGTGATACAGCGCTGGGGACCCTGATAAGCCCCGTCCGTGGCTCAGTCCCCAGTAAGGTGGGATGGGGACAGCACAAGGATGGCTCCCACCGATGGGGTGGGTTATCTGCCGCCGCCATCTGCTCAGTCCCTGCTGCTCCCTTGCCACAGCACGACCGGACCCTGTAGCTCTGGTTGTGCCACCAGCATCCCTGCAGGACATGTGCCTCAGTTTCCCCACCTCTCATAGCAGCTGCCAAGGGGGGACATGGGGTTTCACTTTTCACTCCTGGTTTTACGAGCGCCCTGAAAGGGTTTATTTTTGGGCCGAACCAGAACCAAATTCAGAACCAAACACCCCCTCATCGCTGCAGCCTCTGTCCCCAGGCCCTGAGCTGCAGGACCAGGCAGCCACTGCGGCCTCCCCCGGCTGCGCAGAGCAGAAAGCAGCAAAACAGGAAGGGGGTGACGATGGAGACACCACCCCTTCGTCCCCCCACCCCCAGCTTCCTTCCCACCACCCAGGGTATTGCAGGGTGGGGAGGTTTTGCAGGTCCCGAAACTGCAGCCTCACCCGAAGCCTCTGCTGCAGCTGTGGGTCCTGGCTGTGCCGGTGAAGCCACATCCCGTGCCACCACCACCACCACCACCAGTCCCCAGCCTCTTGCTCCCATCCTCCTCCTCCTCTGTTCCTCCAGCTCAGCAGCATCTGGAGTCTTCAAATTCAAATTCTGGGGCTAAGGCACCCCCCCCCCCAGTCTTGGAGGTGAGTGACACCCCCTCACTCGCAGCCGCTGAGCCATCGGTGACTTCGCAGTGCCCACGGTGACATGGCAGTGCCCACGGTGACACCGGCCACATCCAGGCCGTGCTGCCCAGGGCCTGCCATGCCATACCCCAGGGTGCTAGGGATGGGGGACACAGAACCATGGGGATCACCAGGGGGTCCTGCTGTAGTGTGTGTGTCCCCCCCCCGATGAAGAACTAGTGATGGCTGTGCCGAGTTTGGACGCTGCTTTAACACAAACATCTTTTTGGGGCAGAAAATGGGTTTCCTGTGGCTGGGCGAAAGCACTCGGTGTTTTGAGGGGCATATTCCCACCCAGGCTGGGAGGGAGGGGATGTTGGGGGATTTGGCAGGGGGTGGGTAGCCTGCACTGGGGCACCAGGGGCTGGGAAGAGCTGCCCCACCCCGGCCTCGTTAATTAGAGTAATCTTTATGGCAGCTCTCACTGTGCGGCCATTAAAGTGAGCCAGCCCCCTCCAACCCCTGCAGCCCCCCCACGTTGTGCCCCTGCAGAGGGGAGGAGGCAACAGCACCCCAGGGTGGGGGCACCTCTGCATCCTACTGGAGGATGGGGCTTGCATGGGTCCTGCTGCACGCTCCGGGCTCTGCTGCACCACCCCCCACCTCTCCCAGAAGCCCCCCATTCCCCTCTCCTGTTTGAAGCCCATGTTTGGAGGCTGGAGCAGAGCTGGCCAGAATCCCCTCCTCCTTCCCTCTTCAAGACCCCCAACGCAGGCTTAGGGCAGGCACTGGAGCTGGGCCCCCCCAGCCCCCAGCCCCCAGCCCAGCCTTTCGTGGCTGGAAGCAATTAAAGCCCTTGGTGGCCAAGGAGAAGGTCCTGCCACTGCCCAGGATTGCTGGGGGGGGCCAGGATCCCCCCTCCAGGGCCGTCTGTCCCCTCCTCCCTAGGGTACCCTCAGGGCCCCCCCAACGCCCCCTCCAGCCCACGGCAGCACCGACCCCCAGCCCTGCTCCACTGGGATGTGCCTGGTGCCCTGGGAGGGGTGGGGGAAAGGCGGTGGGGGGGAAACAGGACCCCCACACCTCCCATGGGCTCCGGGAGAGCAGGATTTGGCCGTCCCGGGGGGTGTCGCAGAGCCGTCGCAGCCCAATGCCCCCCAGCAGGGAGAACTGCCTCCTCGCCTGCCCCGGCCGGGGAGGGGGTGTCTTCTCCGCCCCCTCCTCTTTTCTTCTCCCCTCTGAAAGGAAAGAATGGGGCTGGGGACAATGGGGACAGGCTGGGGCGGCCACCCAGGCCGAGGCGCCCAGCTGTCCCTCCCAAAGCTCATCCACCCCCCCCCGCCCCGGGGCTGCAGACCCCCACCCCTGATGACCAGAGGTCCGTGCCTGGGGGGCACCGGGCAGCACCCTGGTGACACGCGGTAGCACGTGGCTTTGGCTGAGCCCAGGACACCCCCCCCTCAGGACCACCCCCCCCTCCCGCAACACCCACTCGGGGGGTCCTGGACCCCGCATGTGGTTGGGGGCTCATACAACCCACCCCCCTGGCTGTGCCCTGCGCCCACGTTGGGCTCTGTCCCCATGTGCCTCCCAGCCATGTCCCCCCCAGGCTGTGCCCCCCGCTTTGGGCTGAGTCCCCTCGGTTGTGATCCCCCCAATTCTGGGCTGTGCCCCCACTTTGAGCCATTGCTTCCCCCCATATTCCCCTCACCTGTGCCTCCTCCCCCAGCTGTGTCCCCCCAGCTGTGCCCCCCCCATCCCGGCTGTGCCCCCCCAAGCTGTGCCCCCCACCAGCTGTGCCCCCATCAGCTGTGCCCCCCCAAGCTGTGCCCCCCCCCCCCCAGCTGTGCCCCCCTTTGGGCTCTCCCCCCCTCCTATCCCAGCTGTGCCCCCCCCAGCTGTGCCCCCCCCAGCTGTGCCCCCCTTTGGGCTCTCTCCCTCCCTTATCCCGGCTGTGCCCCCCGAAGCTGTGCCCCCCCCAGCTGTGCCCCCCTTGGGCTCTCCCCCCCATCCCGGCTGTGCCCCCCCCCAGCTATGCCCCCCCCCAGCTGTGCCCCCCCAGCTATGCCCCACACCAGCTGTGCCCCCCCCCAAGCTGTGCCCCCCTTTGGGCTCTCCCCCCCCCCCGTCCCGGCTGTGCCCCCCAGGCTGTGTGCCCCCCCCCAAGCTGTGCCCCCCTTTGGGCTCTCCCCCCCCATCCCGGCTGTGCCCCCCCCAGCTGTGCCCCCCTTTGGGCTCTCCCCCCCCATCCCGGCTGTGCCCCCCCCAGCTGTACCCCCCTACCAGCTGTACCCCCCCTTTGGGCTCTCCCCCCCCATCCCAGCTGTGCCCCCCCAAGCTGTGCCCCCCCCGAGCTGTGGCCCCCCCAGCTGTGCCCCCCCAAGCTGTGCCCCCCCAAGCTGTGCCCCCCCTTGGGCTCTCCCCCCCCATCCCAGCTGTGCCCCCCCAAGCTGTGCCCCCCCGAGCTGTGGCCCCCCCAGCTGTGCCCCCCCAAGCTGTGCCCCCCCAAGCTGTGCCCCCCCTTGGGCTCTCCCCCTCCCCATCCCGGCTGTGCCCCCCCCCCAAGCTGTGCCCCCCTTTGGGCTCTCCCCCCCCATCCCGGCTGTGGCCCCCCCCAGCTGTGCTCTCCCTTTGGCCCATGCCCCGCCCCGCCCCGCTCTGGCCCCGCCCCCCCGGCCGCGCCCTCCCATTGGCCGGCTCCTCGCCGCTCCCCCTGTTATTTTTCGAATATAAATAGGGGCGGCGGCGGGCGCGCGCCCGGCCCCACCGGAACCGGCAGCCGGAGTGGGGGGGGGGGGGGGGGACGCGGTACCGGGCGGCTGCGCTCCGCCGCGGCGGGGAGGGGGTGGGTGGGGGGGAGGGTGCGGGGCTGCCGTTACCGGCTTTGCGCCGTTACCGGCTTTGCGCCGTTACCAGCCGGGTTTGCTGCACCCGCCATGGCAGCGTGGGGCGGCCTGGGCCGGCGGGGGCTGCTGGCGGGGTCGTCCCCGGTCAGGTCCCCGGTGACCACGCTGGCGCTGGACATGGACAACCTGGCGGGGCTGGGCAGGTGAGCGGGGGGGGATGCCTGCCCGTGTACCCCCTTGGTGGGGGGGGGGGGTGTGCCTGCCTGTGTACCCCCTTGGTGGGGGGGGGGGTGCCTGCCCGTGTCCCCCTTGGTGGGGGGGGGTGCCTGCCCGTGTCCCCCTTGGTGGGGGGGGGTGCCTGCCCGTGTCCCCCTTGGTGGGGGGGGTGCCTGCCCGTGTCCCCCTTGGTGGGGGGGGGGTGCCTGCCCGTGTCCCCCTTGGTGGGGGGGGGGTGCCTGCCCGTGTCCCCCTTGGTGGGGGGGGGGTGCCTGCCCGTGTCCCCCTTGGTGGGGGGGGGGTGCCTGCCCGTGTCCCCCTTGGTGGGGGGGGGGTGCCTGCCCGTGTCCCCCTTGGTGGGGGGGGGGTGCCTGCCCGTGTCCCCCTTGGTGGGGGGGGGGTGCCTGCCCGTGTCCCCCTTGGTGGGGGGGGGGGTGCCTGCCCGTGTCCCCCTTGGTGGGGGGGGGGTGCCTGCCCGTGTCCCCCTTGGTGGGGGGGGGGTGCCTGCCCGTGTCCCCCTTGGTGGGGGGGGGTGCCTGCCCGTGTCCCCCTTGGTGGGGGGGGGGTGCCTGCCCGTGTCCCCCTTGGTGGGGGGGGGGTGCCTGCCCGTGTCCCCCTTGGGGGGGGGGGGAGCTGCCCGTGTCCCCGGGGGTGCTGCCCGTGTCCCTTGGGGGGGCTGCCTGCCCTACATGTGATTCCTCCAGCCGGGCACGGGAGGCGCGGGCTGCCACATGGGCGGCTCGGACACCCCTTACCCACCCCCCACCCCCCCCCCCCCAGCCCCGGGAAGGGATGGGATGATTCCCCCCATCATCCCCCCAAGCTCACACAGCCTCCACCGCCCGCAGCCACTGGGACACCCCGAAGCGGCGGCTGGCGGAGCTGCCCTTACAGAGCCGCCTGTCCTCGGATTCGGTGGCCTCGGACTCCTCCCGGGACTCCTCCGACATGGGTGAGCTGCTGCACCCCCCCGACACCCCCAAGGATGTGCAGAGGGAGCTGTGGTGTGTGTGGGGGGTGGCTGCGGGCAGTGGGGGTCGGGACTCCCCCGTCTGCACCCAGTCTGCTGGCAGTCGCTCCCAATTTGAAGCAGGCGCGGGATGAGCACTGCAGGATTCCCCCCCTCCCGGCTTCCCACTGCTTCCCTTCCTGGTGGGGGGGAAGGGGTGGCGGGCAGGAGCCCACCCCAGCCATACTCCCTGGTGGGGTCAGTTAAGGGGCCACCCCATGGGGTGATGTGGAATGAGTGCTCCCAGGGTCGGTGTCATCCCCCAACGCTGAGGTCCGGGTGCTCCTGGCTGTTACCCGCGGCCGTTGCCCCCTCCCCAGCATGGGGGGAGGCACAGCCGGGCTATGGGGGCTTCCTCTGCCCGGCAGCATCCTGCACAGAACCCGATGGGGCCCGATCCGTGCGACCCTCCCCCTTCCCCCCCCCCCCCCCCCAAACTCCATGCTACCCCTGCCTCTTGTTCCCGCAGGGGTGGGGCTGGACTCCCCTACACAGGAGGACCCCGCGGTGCTGGAGGAAGTGTGAGTACTCCGGGGACCACCCCCCACTTCCCCCCCATGCAGGCAGCGTGGCCCATGCCTGCAGCACCCAGCCTTGCTGGCGGGGGATGGCGGGGGGGGGGAAGCTGAGCTTCCATCTGTGTCCCCCAATTTACTTCGGGGGGATGTAGGGGGAAGAAACCCCCCTACATCAGGGACTGGGGGGGGGGGTATCGGCGCTGGTGCTGGCCCAGCCCCACTGCAGGCAGGCTCTGGCAGTGGGTGCAGGCAGGAAGCCTGCGTGGAGCTGTGGCAGGGCCAAACCCTCTTCCGGGCTGTGGGGGCAAGGGTGCTGAGCCCCCCCCACACACACACACACCCCTCCCTGGGCAGCCTTGGGGTGCTGCTGCCGGGGGTGGGGTTCAGCTGAGAGCTGAGCTCTGCGGTGCTGCCCCGTGGCAGGGTGAGGGGCTTTGCCTGCTGCCCCTTGCCTGGCCGTTGGCAGAGCCCAGCCCTGGCAGATGTGCCGAGGGAATGAGTAACTGGGGGGCGGGGGCAGATGGTGGAGCTGGCGCGGGGTGGGGGGGGGCCGGGTGCGCTCAGCCATGAGTCCCCATCCTGCTGTGGTGTGTGGCGGCATGGCCATATGGCTGCTGGCCAGCCCCCTCCCCCGCTGCTGCATTTACATACAGGTGGGGATCAGGCGCTGCTGCTGCCTTTGTCTGGGTATGGAGGGAGGTCAGAGGGGCACCCTAGACCACCCTGGTGGGCCGCCTCCCCCTCTCCCCGCCCCCCCTCTCCCCACCCCCCCCATTGGGGTCCTCATCCTGAGCCCAGCAGTGTGCAGAGGGGCTTTAACCCTTTGTGGGGCTGAGAGCCCCAGCCACTCAGCTGCTCTCTGCATTGGGTGGGGGGTAGAGTGTGCTGCAAGGGCTGGGGCTGCCCATCCTTGGGGCTTCTGGGCTGGGGCACAAGGCTCTATTTCCCTTCCCTAAGCCCAGCTCTCATCTCCCCACAGCTTCGAGAAAGCCATCCTGGCATCCAGGAGAGTCCTCAAAGAGTAAGTGAAGGGGCTCTATTGCCATGGTGAGCCCCCCTGCCCAGGGCTGGTCACCCCCCATTCTCGTCCTGAGGTCTGGATCAGGCCATTGCTATTGCTTGGTGCCTTGCAGAGCTGCTGCCCTGAGGTCCTTTGGGAGCTGTGACAGCTCCAGTGAGGTCTCACCCTGCTGTGGGGGAATGGGAGGGTCATGTCAGCCCCCGGGGAGGGGCACCTTCCCTCGTTCCATCCCTTCCTTTCCCTCCTTGCAGCAACAAGCTCCATATTCGGAGGATCCACTCGCTGCCAGTAAGTCTAGAGGGGCTGTGGGGCTGCGTGGGGGGCAGCTGAGCTGGCTGTGTTAGGGGGCAGCTGAGCCTGCTGCACCCCTGGCTGGGCTGGGAGGAGGAAGATGGAGCTAGGGAGGGCAGGGGCTGGGTAGCACCTCTCACCACCCCCCCCCAACCCTGCAGCCACGGCTTCTGGGGGCCAGCCCCATCCTGAGGAACATCTCCCACTCCCGGGAGTTCAACGGCGAGAGGGAGCCTGAGGACAAGGTGAGAGAGGGGCAGTGAGGTGGGAGGGGGCTGGGGAGGAGGAAAGGGGCTGCTAATGCCATGTGCCCCCCATTGTAGGAGGGGTTTGTCTTCAAGAAGCCACAGAGACCCGATCAGCGCAGCCGTCTGACTGCCACTGATGGGGCTGTGGGCAGGGACCCCTTCACTCAGAGACCTGTCTCAGCACCCAACCTACTGGTGAGAGGGGCTGGGGGGACTCAGGGGAGGTGGCACTGGGGATGGGTGCTTCTGGGGGGGCTGTGGAGTCGGGACCCCCTGCTCAACCTCCATGCTTGCCTGGGAGACCTGTGGATGTAGGACCTAGGGAGGGCTGGGGGGGGGGGTGGGGGGTGTGCACTCCTGAACCAGGGGTTGTGTCCTCCCAGTTTGGCAACCATGAGAAGGAAAATGTCACTGAGGACAGTCCCATCATGCTGCGCCGGTGCTCCCTGACCTCCTCCATGTCTGAGGAGGACGATGATGGCTTCATGGAGATCCTGGATGAGGAAGAGACGCAGGTAGGGAGGAAGGGGCTTCTCCACCTGGGGGAGGGACTGGGGGGGGGTTCATGGGGGTCACCCCTGCCAGGGTGAGAAGCATCTGGCATTCAGCCCCTTCACCCTCTGCAGAGCGACATGGGCGTGCCACAGGGGATGGAGAACCTGCTGACTGCACCTCTGGTGAGGAAGGAGGAGGCAGAGCCGGTATGTGAGAGCTGTGGGGGCAGCTGGAGCTCCAGGCTTCCCCCTGCTTGAGTCTCCAAGGTGGGGGGGCTGGGGCTGGGTGTCCCTAGCCAAGGGGCTGGCTGCGAGCAGCACCAACCTGGGGGCTTTGGGCTAATCCTGAGTGGTGCACAGCCACTGGAGTTTGGGGTTATTTGTGTTACCCCCCACAACACCTCATGGAGCTGCCTGGGGGGCTGCCAAACCTGCAGGCAGCAGCACAGGCTCTTCCCCCCTACACACAGGGTCCTGTGAAGCGCAGCAAGTGCCGGCAGCTCTTCCGCTCCCCCTCGATGCCCAGCACCATCATCCGGCCCATCCTGAAGCGGGTGGAGCGGGACAGGGACACCCCTGTCAAGAGCAAGAGGCAGAAGAGCGGGACCAGTCCCACTGGCGAGGAGGAGCCGGTGGGTGACAGCTGAGATTTTGGGGTGCTTGGGGGCCTGGGGCCATGGGCCCACCCTCGCTAATGCCAGGGGGGGTGTCTCAGCAGAAGGCACGGCTGCTGCGCTCCAGGTCCTTCAGCCATGAGGAGATTGAGAACCTGCTGGACAGTGACTGCCGGGAGCTCATCGGGGACTTCTCCAAGGTGGGGCCTGGGAGGGCTATCCCCCCCTTCCCCCAAAGCAGGGAGGGCTGTGAGCCTGAACCCTGCCAGTGCCCCTTGCTTAGGGGACAAGGGGACAGGAGCACCGGGCCACAGCTCCCCTGAGGTCAGGGGGAGCGCATAGCAGCCCCTGGCCTGGATCCTCAGGCTGCATCCTCACCCAGCACCCCTCTCTCCCCCAGGCTTACCTCCTGCAGACAGTGGAGGGGAAGCACCAGGACCTGAAATACATCTCCCCAGACATTGTAAGAGAGCAGCAGCCTCTTCTTGCACCCTCCAGGGGGGCTGCTTGCCTGCATCTACCCCCCTTCCCTGTGTGTGTCCCCTCCCCTTGGTGACTGGCTCCCCCCACAGATGGTGGCTGTGCTGACGGGGCAGTTCAGCAGCCTCATTGAGAGCTGCATCATCGTGGACTGCCGCTACCCCTACGAGTATGAGGGAGGCCACATCAAGGTCAGAATGGCCCCTTGGGGCTGGGGGATGCTCCTAGGGGGAACTGAAAAACCCTTCAAACCCCCAGCCACTGAGCTATGCACCCCCCCCATGGTGCTGAGCCCTCCCCCCAAGAGTGAGAGTGATGGTGCCCCAGCAGCTGGATGATGCTGGAGGCAGGGGGTGGGTGGCTGCAGTGTGCTGAGCCCCCCCAACTTGAGCTGAAAGTGGGAGGCTGAAGGTGCCTCCTCTCCCCTCCCCAGGGTGCTGTCAACCTGCCACTGGAGAAGGATGCAGAAGAATTTCTGCTGAAGAAGCCTGTTGTGCCTTTTGATGCCAGCAAGAGGGTGATTGTCATCTTCCACTGCGAGTTCTCCTCGGAGCGGGGACCCAGGATGTGAGTGAGAGGTCTGGGGCAGGGGGGGGGATGTTGGGGTTCACAGCCCCACCTAGGCCATGGGTGTGACACCACCCCCCTGGGTACCTTCCCATCACCTTGCCCCATCCCACAGGTGCCGATTCATCCGGGAGAAGGACCGAGCCTGCAATGCGTATCCCAACCTCCACTACCCTGAGCTCTATGTCTTGAAGGGGGGTTACCGGGAGTTCTTCCCCCAGTACCAGGTGAGTGCCCCCTGGGTGTGGGGGTAACTCCTCTCCCCACCTTCCCCTGGGGTGGCTCTGAGCATCCTCCACGAGGATGGTCTGGGTGGGGGGGTGGGCTCCTCCTGGCTTTGCCCCAGGGGCTGAGGACCCATAGGGTGGGTGCTGACAACCCTTGGGGGGGGTCCCCAGAGCCACTGTGAGCCGCAGGACTACCGGCCCATGCACCATGAGGACTTCAAGGAGGACCTGCGGCGGTTCCGCCTCAAGAGCCGAACCTGGGCGGGCGAGCGCAGCAAGCGGGAGCAGTACAGCCGCCTCCAGAGCTTCTGAGGGCCTGGCCTCCCCCTCAGCCCCAGCCCAAAACACCCCCCACACCCCCCAGCTGTGTGTTCTGCACAGCCACACTGACCTCAGCGGGTGGGGGGGGTGGTTTTACTTTTTTTAACCCTAAAAAAGGGGGGTTAGGTTTTAGCCTAAATGGGGAGGGGGTGATGCCCAGGCCTCCCTTCACCCCCTCCGCTGTGTAAGTCACTGCCAAGTTCAACCCCTGCTGCTGGGGAGGGGCAGAGCTGCAGAGAGTGCTGGCTGCCTCCCCCAGTAGGCATGGGGGCTCAAGGACTGGTGGGCAGCCCCCCCACCCTGTTCCAGCTCTGAACTGGCAGTGCTGCTCCAGAAAAGCACTTACTCCCCCCCCTTTTGCAACCCTTCTCTGCTTTTGGGGGGGGAGGAGGGCACCCTGGGGGTGGCCCTTGTGACAGTCATGGACTGTGTCACACCTTGGGGGTGGGGGGGAGTTGGAGAGGTTGTTCTTTCCTCATCCTCCAATATTATTTAAAGTTGGTTGTTATGGGTCAGGTGTGGTTAATGGGGGGGTTGGGGGGGGCATGAGGGTGGCTGGGCAGACAGGCTCGAGTGAGGCTTCTACCTGGGCTGATGTCATAGCTCTGGGGAGGGCTGGGTCCTTGCAATGTGCCTCCATGGCTGCAGCCCCCTGAGCTGGGGGTGGACATTTTGGGGCTCCTGTGTCCCCCTCTGACCCAAACTGGGGACAAGCCCATGTGGGCTTGTGGGGGGGGGGGGGGGCTAGACTCTGCCCTGTGGGCTGGGGGGTGGTGGGGGAACCAGACCCTTCCCTGTTAGCTGCTGTCCCTGCAGCCCCCCGGAGCTCTGCCCCACGCTCGCACGACCCCTCTGCCACGGGGGTTCGGTCACACCGGAGGTCCCTCGGTTATGCACGGGGAGGGGGGGTGGTGAGTGGGGGTCTCAGAGCCCGGGCGGCGTCTCAGGGGGGGCATCCCCCTGCGTGTCTGACGAGCCCCCACCCCACCGCCTGGCCCCGTGTCCCTCGGGCCCGTCTCTCCTCCTCCCCGGGTCCCGTGTGGCCCCGCCGCCCCCGCAACGGGCGCTCCAGCGCCGGGACACGCTGTACCCCTCCGCGGGGCCGCGCTCCCTCTCGCCCCGCCCACCGCTCCCTCTCCGCCAATCAGCGCAGCGCCCCGTGTAGCTCTGGCCAATCCTGGCGCACCTGGTGCGGGCGACAAGCGTCCCGCCCCCCTCTCCGTCTCCACCAATAGTGGCCGCCTCGTCCAACCGCAGCCAATAGCAGCGCGGTGGGAGGGGGCAGGCTGGCCCCGCCCATTCCGCCCGCCGGGCCCGGCCGCTGGACGGGTGGTCCGGGGGTCGCGGCGGCGTTGCCATGGTGAGGGCGTTCGTGCTGCTGGCCATGGGCGGGCCGGGCCCCCCGGGCCCCGCCCCCTGCCGCGTGCTGTACGCGCGAACCTTCGGGACCCCCCCGGGCTCTGAGGAGGGGTCCGGGGACCCCCCCCGGCAGCGTCTCCGCCGCAAGGAGCAGATGCTGGTGGTGGCCAGGTACAGGGGACACACCCCCCCCACCCCCGCACCCCCCCCACCCCCGCACCCCACCCCACCCCGGGACATCCCCCTCCCTGCTCCAGGACCCCCTTTCTGGGTTTAGGGGCACCCCCCGAGCTGGGACAGGTCCCTTTGACGGATGGGGGGGCACCAGGCTCGGGGAGACCCCCAGGGCTGTACCATCCTGCTGAGCCCCGTGTTCCCCCCACCCCCGAAAGAGGGGGTCACCCCATCCCTGGATGGATGGGGGGGTGTCTTAACACGAGGGTCCCCCCCTTCTCTGCCAGGCAAGTGTCCTCCCAGTGCCAGCTGCTCCAGGCATCCTCGGGGCGCCCGTCCTCCCTCCAGCTCCCCCTGCTCCCCGACCAGCCCGTGTCTCTGCAGGACTCCCCGGGGGGGCTTTTCCAGCTGGCCCCCGGAGACCCCTTCCCCGGAGGGGTGAGGGTGGCCTGGCTGGCAGCCTTTGCCCTGGCCTTCGCCTTTGTTTGCGATCCCCACGAGAACCTGTCGCTGGCTGAAATCACCCTGCGGCGGCTGGCCTCCCGCCTGCTCGCTTCCCTGCACCTCCTGGGGCCCGGGGCCGATGTCCTGCTCCGGCCTGACGCCATCGACAGCCTCCTCGATCGTCTCCTCCCTCACGGGCAGATGCTTTTCCTCAACGAGCGTTTTCTCCAAGCCATGGACCGGGAAATGGGGGTCAAAGCAGCCCGTTGAGCTACTCCCAGCATCCCTGCCTGGTCCATTTCGGGGTCCAAGGTGCTCGCTGAGCCCCGGTGGGATGGATGAGAAAAGCAGCTCAGGAATAAAGAGCAGTGAGCCAGTGAAGTACAGGTTTTTAATCTGTTTCTCTCTCCACTGGTGCCATCATGGTGGGGGTTTGTGGGGGGACACAAGGTACTGCTAATACTGTCCCTGTAAAAATCCATCTGGAGCTGGGATGGTGCTGTGATCCAGCACCCCTGGCAGCACTTCGTGCAGGCAGGGTGGTGGGCAGTGGCTCCATGGGGATGTAAATGGGTGTTCAAAAAGGGGGGTCTGCCCTGGAGGGGGGTTCTGCAGAGGTCCCACCTTCCAGCTGGAAGGGTGGGTACTGGGTGCCCCCCATCCCCTTTGTCCCAGGGACCCCCAACAGCAGGGGTGCTGCAATGCCCGGGTCGACCCTGCCCAGCCCTTCAGAGGGGCTGCTGGCGGGGGGACTGACCCCAAAATGCTTCCCCCTGTTGCTATGCCAGTAAAGCTGAAGCTCCTGGGGAGCTGGGCATTGGCACTGTGGTGGGCATCTCTGGCCATCACGCTAGCTGGGACCCGGATGGTGGGGGCTGCAGGTGCAAAGGGGTCCTGGCACCCCCCCTCCACACCACACTTACAGGGTGAGGGGACAGATCAGTCCCTCCTGCAGCACTTGTGGGTCCCCCCGCTCCATGAGGGATGCAGCACCATGGCTGATGCCAGCAAAGGTCTCCAAAGCAGGCAGGGCAGAGGGGCAGGGAGGTCTGGGGGCACCTCACTGCGTGCAGGGGGCTGTGGGGTGATGGAGCCAACTCCCCCCCTTGGCAGGGAGGGCGAGAGGCAGCGGAGGAGGTGCAGGGGGAACAGTTTAATCAGAGCCCAGCGAAGGGCTCTCAGCGTGGGAGACAGCGCCAGGATGGCACCGGGGTCTGGAGCGGTGGCGTGGCACGGGCACTTGCCTGGGAGCTGCCCCGCTTCAGGGGGGAGCAGAGGTCCCTGGGGGGCTCATCCAGCGCATGTGGGGCGAGGGGGCTGGCAGCAGGGCCAGCAGTAGATCTGGCAGTGGGTCCAGCCCATCAGCACGGTGTCAGGGCTGTTTCAGGTCCCTCTTGCAGATCCAGTGGAAGGTGAAGTTGCAGTTATGGTCGTTCCAGAAGCCGGGGCCAAGGGAGTAGATCTGGACACAGCTCTCCTGGCCCCACTCCCCATGGTCTTTGTTGTCCGGCTGCAACGGCCCCCAGAAGCTGATGGAGCAGAGCAGGGTCAGTGAGAAGAGGGGGGGGGTATGTGCCAGGGGTGCCTGCCTCCCCCAACCACCAAGCCCCCCTCACCTCTTGGCCTGGGAGTAGGCAGCCCCGTCCACCCAGCGCCAGGACTGGCTGGGGCCTGTGGCCACCAGCCCGATCCAGTACGATCCTCCTCTCGCCTCCTGCGCCAGGTAGTCCTGTGGGACAGGGCAGGGGGCATGTAGGGGCAGGGTGTGCATGGGCATGGGGATGCACGGAGCAGGCCAGGAGAGGGCAAGCGATGGGGGCTGCACCCTGTGCACCCACCTGCTCCTCGCGGCTGGTGATGGAGGCGAGGTGGGAGTGCGTGGAGCGGCAGGAGGCCTCCGCCTGATTCCAGGACTTCTTCTCCCCCGAGAAGAAGTAGATCTTGCCCTGGTAGTACCGCCAACCCAGGGACAGTCCCTGCAGCCACCGTCCTGGGGAGCGGGCAGCCGTGAGGATGGGGCAGCGTTGCCCAGGTGGCCCAGGGATGGGTGTCATAGAATCATAGAATGGTTTGAGTTGGAAGGGACCCCAAGGATCACAGAGCTCCAGCCCCCCTGCCACAGGCAGGGCCACCAACCTCAGGCCTGGAGCTACACAAGGTTGCCCAGGGCCCCATCCAACCTGGCCTTGAACACTTCCAGGGACGGGGCATCCACCTCCTCTCTGGGCAGCCTGTTCCAGCCCCTCACCACTCTTTCTGTAAAAAACTTCCCCCTAATATCTAATCTAAACCTTCCTTCCTTTAGTTTTAATCCATTCCCCCTTGTCCTGTCATTGTCTATCCTTTTAAAAAGTTGAATCTCCTCCTGCTTATAAGCTCCCTTCAGGGACTGGAAGGCTGCAATGAGGTCCCCCCACAGCCTTCTCTTCTCCAGGCTGAACAAGCCCAGCTCCCTCAGCCTCTCTTCATAGGGCAGGTGCTCCAGCCCTCTGATTATCTTCATGGCTCCTCTGAACCCTCTCCAACAGTTCCACATCCTTCTTGTATTGGGGGCCCCAGCTCTGGACACAGGACTCCAGATGGGGCCTCATGAGGGCAGAGTAGAGAGGGACAATCCCCTCCCTGTCCCTGCTGGCCACCCCTCTTCTGATGGAGCCCAGGATACCATTAGCCTTGCGAGCTGCAAGAGCACACTGCTGGCTGGTGTTAAGTTTCTCATCCACCAGAATCCCCATGTCATTGCCCCCCCCCCATACCTGCCTCCCAGGTACGTTACCTAGCTGCTCTGTCTGCTTACGCACCGCTGCTGGGCTCTCATTGAAGGGCCTGGGACCTGCCATGAGGTCAGGGAGAGGAGACAGAGTCAGCCTGCCCATTGCTCTGGGCTGGGGCTGGGGCTGGGGCTGGGGCTGGGGCCAGGGCCAGGGGCTGGGGCTGGGGCCAGGGCCAGGGGCTGGGGTCAGGGGCTGGGACTGAGGATAGGGACAGGGGCTGGGGACAGGGACGGGTCTGGGCACTGGGGCTGGTGACAGGGGATAGGTACAGGGGCTGGGACTGAGGATAGGGACAGGGACGGGTCTGGGCACTGGGGCTGGGAACAGGGGCTGGGGTCAGGGGCTGGGACTGAGGATAGAGACAGGGGCTGGGGACAGGGCTGGGACTGGGACTGGGGCTGGGGACAGGGGCTGGGGTCAGGGACTCGGACTGAGGATAGAGACAGAGGCTGGGGACAGGGACAGGGCTGGGACTGGGGCTGGGGATAGGGACTGGGGTCAGGGGCTGGGACTGAGGATAGGGACAGGGGCTGGGGACAGGGCTGGGACTGGGACTGGGACTGGGGCTGGGGACAGGGGCTGGGGTCAGGGGCTGAGCGGCTGGCAAGGGCTGCAGGCAGGGAACAGGGGCTGAGGACCAGGGCTTACAAGCAGATGCCTGGGACAGGGTCTGTAGCTCAGGAGTTGGGGACAGGGGCTGCAGGAAGGGGCTGGGGTCAGGGGACAGCAATCAGGAGCCAGGGAGTGGGAAGAGGGTCTGCAGGTAGGTGCCAGGGTCTGCAGGCAGGGTTTGGGGGTTAGGGGCTGGGGTCTGTGGACATCCTTATGTGTCCCACTCACCGTCAGGGTCAGGCAGCAGATGGGCCCCAGCTGCCCCCAGCTCTGCCCGTGCTGCCCGCAGCTCGCTCTGGCCCTGCACGTCTGGGAAGGGCAGGGCAGCGGGTCAGCACCACACCAGGGCTGCTGGCAGGCTCCTGCCCGCTCCCAGCCCCCGCCAGGCATCACCAGGACCCCCCCAGGGGCACTTACACAGGGTGAGGATGGCTGCCAGGGTGGACCCCAGCATCAGGACCACTATGACACCCATGGCCAGGATGGTGCCCAGCTTCCAGCGGGATGTGGCAGGAGGGGACACAGGTGCCAGCGCTGTGGGAGAGAAGCCAGAGGTGCCTTGAGCTGGGGCTGAGCCACCCCGGTGCTGCTGGCAGAGGAGCTGGCTGGGCAGGATGGTGCTGAGCCAGGCAGGGCTTACCTCGAGCGGGGCTGGGTGGGTAGTGGATCCGCAGGCTCTCGTACAGGTCCGGCCCTGCCGTGGCCATTGCCAGCAGCCGGCCTGGCACCGGGAGCTGCTCCCTGCCAGACCCTTGTCGTGTGCTGGCGAGGGCAGCCCGGTCTGGGACAGGAAACTGGGTGGCTAGGCACCCGCAGCGGTGTGTGGGTGACAGTTCCTGCTGCCGGCCCGGGTGTCAACATGCGTGTCCCCCACCCCGAGTGGCATCATCCAGGGACAACCCCCCCCACATAGCATGTGGCCGCATCCCAACCCTGGATCAGGGAATTCCTGGCCCCTCCTGGCTCCTGCCCCAGCATCCAGCCCTGGGGTTGTGTCCCAAAACCCACCCAAGTCACAGTTGGTGTTTCCCACCCCTGGGCACAGAAATGTTGGGGGATCCAGCTCCCTGGTCCTACAGGTGCCAGTGGAGGAGGGTGCACCCAGCCTGGCATGGTGTGGGGCTCCCAGCCCTCATTCCCCTTCTCTGCCCCATCATCATCATCCTCATCCTCCTCATCACCACTATTATGTTGGCGATGTACAAAAGCAGCACTGAAGACGCCCCAAAGTGGGAGGCTCTGTGCCCAGGGAGGGTCAAACCCCCCACCATGGGACCACCTGGTTCCTCCCAGCACCGTGGCAGGACACCCAGCACCTTACTGGTGGTGGCACCATGCCCACCGCAGGCCCCCGCTGCACCCGCTCTGTTCCGGATGTGTGGGGACGTGGTATTTCAAGACTTCTGGCTTTGGGAAGGTTTCTTCCCCTTTTTGGCCCAAACCATGGTTGGGATTGATGCAGAGGCTGGAAATAGCTCCAAACTCACCCACATGGCATTTTTCCAGCAAGCGGAGGAACTGCCTGGAAACCCAGGGGTGTGCTGCCCCCCCTGCGCCCTTTGGGTATGAGTTCAGCCCCTGGGCTGTGCTGGTGGCCCCTCAGCAGGCAGACCTTCACCCTCTTCCTCACTGCTCTTCCCTTTCTCTGTTCCTCATGGACCTCCCCTGGCTCAGCTGCCACCAGCTGCGGTGCTGGTACCATCCCCATCCCCATCCCAAGCTCTGGCTGAGTTGCTGGCTGCCAGCACCAAACTGGAGGCAGCCCCGGGTGCTCAGGGACCACCAAGGGTCCTTGCAGCTACACTCCAAGTTCTCTACCCCCCCACACCCTCACCCTTTCAGCAGCTCCATTCAGGTTTGTCCCACCCCCATCTCCACACCCTCCTCTTTTAGGCCTTTTCATGCATTGAGAAGACTTTTGGGTCTGGCTGTGGGTGGTTCTGTACCAGAGCTGGGTCATGGGCATCATCCCTCATGCCACACCTCCACAGCCAGCCCCAGAGCGTGGCCGAGGGGCTCTGCAGCACCCAGACCCCCCTCCCTGGCATTGCCAGCTTTCCTCCTGCTTCGTGCCCAGACTTGTAGCTCGGCATGCCAAGGATGCAGAGGTTCTACCTGGGACCTGGAGCATCGTCTCTGCACCACCCTGGGCTCATGTTTGCAGCTCTTCTATGACTCTGTGATGCTGCACATCACCATAATACCAACAACGTTTAATATGCCAGGCTGGGCTTTGCTCTTCTCTACGTACTGTGGGCATGGGCTGTAACCCCATGAATGCTTTGTTCCCTCCCAGAGGTTTTTAATGACGATTTTCAGGGGTGCAGCATCCCACAAAGGGGGTGAGGGTGTTGGATGGAGACACTCACCCATTCAGAGGCACCAGAGAGAGGAGGATGCGGTTAGGGTTGGCAGCATTGTGAAACGGGGTGAGTCAGGGCTGATGTTCCCCAACAACCATTGCCAAGAGGCTGGATGATGCTAGTAAAGTGGCTGTAAGAAGACAAAACAGAGGGGGGGGGAAGGAAGCCAGCTTGTCTGCAGGTTGCACAAGCAGTGAGTGATGAAGTCATGGAACGTCTTGAGTGAGAAGGGGCCCACTGGGATCCTTGAGTTCATAGTGAGGAGCAGAGGGGGTTAGGCTCCACGATCCTGATGGGTCTCATCCAACTCGAGATCTATCGATCTTTGAGTCTGTCAGGCACAGCTGTGCGAGTCCAGATGCTCCTTGAGCTCTGCCCAACAGTTCGATGCCCCCCTTGCATTGAGGTGCCCCAAACTGCACCCATTGGGACCACTCTGGATCCCCAACACCATTGAGAAATGACTGAGAGACGTCCCATGATGACATCAAGATATACCATCGTGATACTGGGACGTTACAGGAGAACTTTGGGAGCGGGCAGGGCAGGGGAGGGATGGTCCCTGCTGGGGAGCATGGTGCTGGAGCGTGGCCCCATATCCCAGTCCCTTCTCCATCAGGGACAGCAGAAGGCAGCTGCAGGCAGGCTTGAGGGCAGGGAGCAGCCCCAGGTTGGTGACCAAGGGGCAGCCACTCCCTCCTATGTCCCTGGCAGAGTCATGGCTTTTCATGGTTGGGACGAGGAGGAGGATGACAGCGCCATGAGCTCCTGCAAGCGCATCCCCATCAACACCCCGGCTCTGCCAGGGGACGCAGGAACTACAGCCAGACTGGGCACAGCTCCTGCCTGGGCAAGTGTCCGTCTGCCTGCTGGGGAGCAGGAGACCCCCACACGAGTCCAGATCAGCGCTGCAGCTGCAGGCGGGACCCCTCACTGCAGGCGGGACCCCCTCACCGCAGGGGGACCCCCTTACCGCAGGTGGGACCCCTCACAGCGGGCGGGACCCCCTACTGCAGGCGGGACCCCTCACCGCGGGTGGGACCCCCTCACCGCGGGCGGGACCCCTCACTGCAGGCCGGACCCCCTCACCGCGGGCCGGACACCCACTGCAGGTGGGACCCCTTACCACAGGCCGGACCCCACTGCGGGCCAGACCCCCTCACCGTGGGCCGGACACCTCACTGCGGGTTGGACCCCCACTGCAGGCCGGACCCCCTCACCACAGGCGGGACCCCTCACCGCGGGTGGGACCCCTCACCACAGGCGGGACCCCCTCACCACAGGCGGGACCCCTCACCGCGGGTGGGACCCCCTCACCGCGGGTGGGACCCCTCACCGTAGGCAGGAGGCCAGAGCCCACCAGGGGGGCCCCAGACCTGCTGGTCCCGCTGGTGGGGACGCAGCCCAGGACACGGTTGGCTGTCTGGGTGCCAATGCACATTGATGCGTCAGGTCGAGCTCCTCACCCCCCCAATCCCCCCGAGTCCTTCTCCTCGGGGCTGCTCTCCCTCCCCTCAGCCTGTAGCTGCGCTGGGACAGACGCTTGGCAGAGTGGGAGCGATGCCGACCAACAGGTTCGGGGGGGGGGGGGGGGGGGGGGGGGCGGTGCCTGTCCGCCCGGTGTCCTGCGGGACGAGCCGCCCCCGCAGCCTCCCCCGCTCCCCACCGCAAATGGCGGCCTGCCCTCCCCGCCTGCCCTCCCCCAAGATGGCTGACGCGGGACCGGAAGGGGCGGTGGGAGCGACGCCGCCGGCGAGGGCCGCTCCCCTCTCCGTGATGGCGGCGCCCTGCCCGCACCCAAGATGGCGGGCGCAGCAGGGAAGGGCGAGAGGCGAGCGCTGCGCCCTCTTCTAACATGGCCGGCGCGGCGTCAGCTCAGCGCCTCGGCGCAGCGCCTCCCCGCTAAGGCGCTGGGCGTGAGGGGCGGGGCGGGAGAAAGCGAAAGTGGCGGAGGGACCGGAACGGCGGCGGCGGCGGCGGCGGCGGCGGGAGTGTGAGTGGGTCCCGCCCCGGCGGGAGGGGGCCGCGCAGACAGGCCGTTGCCGGGCGCGGGGCGGGCGCCCCCTGCCGGGCCGGGGGAGGCAGCGCGGGCAGCGCCGGGGGGTCCCCCCGCTCCCCCCGTTGCCCCCACCGGCCGGGGCTGCGGGACGCGGGGACCCCCCGCCCCGCGGGCCATGGCGCGGCTGGAGGCGGTGGCCAACGTGGCGCTGCGGGTGCCGGGGCTGGCGCTGCTGGACCTGCTGTACCGCTGGGACGCGGCGGCCCTGGGCGAGCTGCTGCGGCCCCGCCGCGGGGACCCCCCGCTCCTCCGGCCCCCCGCGCTCCGCGGCGCCTACTGCTTGGGTGAGGGCTGCGGCGGGACGGGGCGCCGGGACATGGGGGGTGCCCCCGGGGCTGTCTGTGTGTGGGGGACACGGGGGGACCCCCCAGGGTGGTCGGGCTGGGGACACAAGCCAGCGGCTGGCAGGGCTGGGGGCGTGCGGGGACACCCCGAGGATGAGCAGGCTGGGGACACGAGGGGACGTGCAGGGCGGCTGGACAGGTTGGGGACAAGGTGTCACCCCCCAGGGGGTTGCCACGCTGGGGACACGAGAGGGCACCCTCCAGGGACAGGTGGGTTTGGGGGGATGCGGTGGGGACACTCTGGGGATGGACAGGCTGGGGACATGAAGGAAGACCCCAAGGGGTGGCCAGGCTGGGGACACAGAGGGGGACAGCAGGGGACAGACAGGTTGGGGACACAAGGGCACGTGAAGGTTTGGGAACATGAGGGGATACCCCAGGGTATGGACAGACTGGAGACACGGGGGGACACTCCAGGGCTGGTGGTGTTTGGGGACACAGGGGGACATGGGGGGACACTCACACCCTGGCCAGGCTGGGGACATGAGGGGACACTCCATGTCTGGCTGTGTTTGGGGACACAGGGGGACGTGAGGGGACACTCACACCCTGGCCAGGCTGGGGACACAAGGGGATGCTCCATGTCTGGCTGTGTCTGGGGACATGGGGGGACACCCAGCTGTGCACAGTGACGGCTGCATGGCCGGGGTGGGGGGTGTCTTTGGGGCCATCTCCCCTCACCCCATGCCGTGTCCCCCCCAGGCCACGTGCTGTGCGTCGTGGTGCTGGTGCTGCCGGTGCGGTCCCTGGTGAAGCTCTACCTCCACCTCCTCACCGCGCTGCTGCTCGGCGCGGGGCATGCAGCAGCCAGGTGAGCCGGGGGGGGCTGGTGGGGACCCTACTGGGGTGCAGCGGGGGGCTGGGGGCTGAGCCTCTCCTCTCTCCCTGCAGGGACTATGTTCGCAGCGAGCTGGAGTCTGGCTTCCAGGGTGCCGTGTACAGCAACGCCACGGCGCTCAGCCGCTTCGCCACTGCCTTCGCAGGTGAGCTGGGGGGATGTCCCAGCCCCCCAAACATCCCCTGCCAGGGGCAGGGTGAGGGTCTTCTGCGCTGACCCCACCGTGGGTGCTGTCACACATTGGGTGATGACGGCGCAGCTGAGCCAAATTGTCCTTGCTGCTCAGCATCAAGCCAGGGGGGTGGGGAGCGGACACAAGCCCTGGAGGGGGTTCTGCTGCCCCCCGTGCTCACAGGGGAAGGGGCTGGGTGGTCTCAGGGTGCTGCCTATGGCGGGGTGGGGGCAGCAGCAGGGTTTGCCATGAGGCATGGCTAGGCCAGCAGCAAGGCGTCCCCCCACCCTGAGGGGGTGAGAGGTCTGTGTGGGGGGAACCAGGGAGGGGGCTGGGGGTCCCGCACCCTCAGTGTCCCCAGTGTCCCCAGCATCCCCATCCCCTGTGCAGGCCAGCTCTGCCTCTGTGCCCTCTGCTCCCTGCTGATGGGGAGCCGGCGGCCGTGGCTGTTCGCCCCGCCGCTGCTGCCGCTGCTGGCTCGGCTCTGCGGCCTCCCGCTCGGCGTCCTGCCCGCCCTCACCACCTTGGCCGCCCTGCTCACCACCACGGAGGTGCTCTACGTCCTGGGCTGCCACGTCCTCGTCCCCTTCCGGCTGGCTGCTGCCGCCTGCCGGGAGGTCGCACAGGTAAATGGGGCTGGGGGCATGGAGGGGCTGTGGGGTGAGGGTCCCTGCTGAGCACCTGGCTTGCTGCAGAGCAGGGGTCCCCTACATGCCCCCGCCGTGTGTGGGGCAGGCAGGGGGCAGCCCCACTGAGTGTCCCCTGCCCACAGGCGCTGGAGGTGTACCGGTTGGTGGCGCTGGGAGTGTCCCTCTGGAGCCAGCTGTCTGTCCCCCTCCTCTTCCTTGTCTTCTGGCTGGTGCTCTTCTCCCTGCGGCTCTCCTCCTTCCTCACCTCCTCCGGCAGCCCCCTGGCACAGCAGGGCCTCCTCTTCCTCCTCCTCAGCAGGTAGGAGCTGGGGGAGCTCAGCCTTCCTCTGCGTGGCTGCAGGAGGAGGATGAGGAGGGGCTGGGGCTGGGCTTCACACCGCCCAGCCTCTCCAGCCCCCACGCTCACCCCTGGGCTCGGTTGCAGCGCGGCCGAGTGCTGCAGCACGCCGTACTCCCTCATCGGCCTCACCTTCACCGTCTCCTACCTCGCCCTGGGGGTCCTCAACCTCTGCAAGTTTTACCTGCTGGGCTTCAGCGCCTTCCAGAACGGCAACGTCATGCACAGGTCAGCCCGTAGCGGGGGGCACAGGGGGCACGGGCAGACACCCCTCCTCCCAGCCTGCCCACAGCAGCCTGGCGTGGATGGGGCTGTCATAAGGGATTTGGAGTCTGGGACACGTTCCCACAGCGGTGCCATGTGGCACAAGGCAGAAGCCACCAGCCTCACGTCCCCCATCCTGGCAGGGGGGTGACGGAGGGCGTGACGCTGCTGCTGCTGGCGCTGCAGACGGGGCTGCTCGACCTGCAGATCCTCCAGCGGACCTTCCTCCTCAGCATCATCCTCTTCATCGTGGTGACTTCCACCATGCAGTCCATGATCGAGATAGCTGATCCCATCGTGCTGGCGCTGGGCGCCTCCCGAAACAGGTACCGGGGGGGAAGGAGGAGCAGCAGAATCCGCCCCCTCCCTCCTTCCAGGACCAGGTGGAAGCTGCGTGCTGGGGGGGCGGGGTGTGAGGGGGCAGCAGGGAGGTTGTACATCCCCCAACTCCTGATGTTGGGAAAGACCCTGGCTGGGTCCTCCACATGCTCCTTCTGCCTCGGGTCCTCGCTGCCTGTTTTTGGGCAGGATCCAGGCTGGAGCAGGTGGGTCACGTCTGGGGGTGGTGGGCACGGCCCCGCTGAGCTGTGCCCTCCCTAGGAGCCCCTGGAAGCATTTCCGCGGCATCAGCATGTGCCTCTTCTTGCTGGTTTTCCCTTGCTTCATGGCCTACAAGATCGCCCACTTCTTCCACCTGGATTTCTGGCTGCTGATCCTGGTCTCCAGCTGCATGCTCACCTCGCTGCAGGTACAGCAGGACCCCCGCTGGGCATGTCCCTTCCCTCTGTGTGTGTGTGTGGTGTCCCCACCGCCCTCTCCCAACCCGGACCGGGTGACCGCTGCGCATCCACCGCCACCAAATCTCCATGCCACCTCCCACCAGGTGATGGGCACCCTCTTCATCTACGCCCTCTTCATGGTGGAGCTGCTGCAGGACACGCCGCTGGAGCGGATGGACGAGATCATCTACTGCGTGAACGCCGTGAGCCGCGTGCTGGAGTTCCTGGTGGCCGTCTGCGTGGTGGGCTACGGCACCTGGGAGTCCCTCTTCGGGGAGTGGAGCTGGATGGGCGCCTCCGTCATCATCATCCACTCCTACTTCAACGTCTGGCTGCGCGCTCAGTCGGGCTGGAGGAGCTTTCTGCTGCGCCGGGAGGCTGCCAAGAAAATCAACTCCCTGCCGCGGGCCACCGGCGGGCAGCTGCAGGATCACAACGACGTCTGCGCCATCTGCTTCCAGGTCAGAGCCCTTCCCCTTTGCCAGCAGCACTGGAGGGGGTTGTGGCCCCCCCACCCTGCCCAGCCCAGCCCAGCCCAGCCCAGCGGCTGACATCCTCTCCCTGCCCGCAGGACATGCAGGTTGCTGTCGTCACCCCTTGCAGTCACTTCTTCCACGCCGCCTGCCTCCGCAAGTGGCTCTACGTGCAGGACACGTGTCCCATGTGCCACCAGCAAGTCACGCCGGTGGCCGCCGCTGAGGAGGATCCCAGCGTCGGGAGGGCGGCTCAGCCGGTGTCAGCTGATGGGGATGAAGTGCCAGAGGACAGAGGGGCCGCTGTGAGCCCACCCCTGGCTCAGCCCCAGGAGGACAGTGTGGCCTCAGGCTCAGGGGACTGTGGGGACTCCCAGGACAACAGGGCTGGGGACCTCAGCGCCCCCCTTCCCACTCATCCCCCCGCCCTGCAAGAAGAAATGGGTGCCGTCCCACAGCCCCAGAGCCAGGACATGGAGCATCCATCCCCCTTGTCCCCCAGCCTGGACCCTTTTGCCAGCCCTGAGCTGGGCGTGGGGGACAGCGGGGACTCTCAGGACAGCCACCCCCCCTGCTAGCACCACAGCCTGACACCCCCGCTGCTGGGGTCCCTCTGTGGGGGCCGTGCCAGCAGCGAGCAGGACCGGGACGTCCCCAAGTGCCCGTGTCCCCACGGACTCTTTTTGCAATAAAGATGGAGCCGGGGCTGCGCGTCTCGCCCGCCCCGCGCCGGCACCGTGCCTGGCCCAGGGGTGCCATCCCACTCTGGGAAGCTGCCTTCTGGCCCTACCCCACTAAATGGCACGGGTTGGGGGAGGAGGGGGCTTGGGGGGGGTTGATGTGGTCCCAGAGGGTGGCCTAGGTTTGGCATGGATCTGGTACAGGATGGCAGGGGGCTGGCATGGGCTTGGCACTCTGCTGCCAACCCCTCCCTGTGCCAGGAAGGGGTCCCCACTCCAGCTCTAGTCCTGCAGAAGGGGAGCCTGGCTGGGGGGGGGGGGTCTTCCCCTCTCCTGGCTGCAGGGGGGACCCAGCCATCCCAGAACAGCAGTGCTGCCCACAGGGGAAGGGGGGTGGGTCCCTGGGGAGGCAGCAAATGGCCCCCCCGCTTCCAGCTCAGCCCCACCCCACACTTACCCACACAGGGCTCCCATGGGCCCCCAGCCCATTAGCTGTTGGGAGGGAGAAACCCAGCTGCCAAAAGCCATCTGGGGGCAGGCAAAGGGGGGTGAGACCCCCGCTCCCCCCACCTCCATCCTCCTGACCCCACTGCTCCCCTCCCCAGTGTCCCTCTGCCTGCCTGCAGCAGGTGGGTGGAGGCGCCAAGGTCCCTGTGGGTGCCCTGGGTGGTGGGTGCAGCAGCCCCCACCTCACTGCTTAGCCTCAGTGGGGTTTGCTGTGGAGTGGCTGGGAGTGAGGAGCCCTGAGCATCCCCCCCCACCCATTTCATCTCCAGCCATGAGTGGGGGGCAGTCCCCACGGTGCTGCCAGCCCCCCCCAGCACTCGGCTGCGCTGCCTCCATTAGGGCCCATTACTGGAGCCGCACTGGGAACACGGCTCCCGTGGGGCCACGTCCCCTGGCACGGCTCAGCCCAGCGCTGCCTGGAAGTGGGAGATGGGGGGGACAGGGAGCAGGTTCCCCACTGTTTCCCCCCTCTGCCCACAGTGGGACCTGTGGTCCCTTCGGTGGTGCCCATCCCTGGGGTATCTGGGCAGGGTGGGGGCATGGATGGGTGGACGTGGGGATGTGGACATGTGAGGATGGGTGGGGGCATGGGCATGTGGGCAGGTGGGCTTGGGGATGGACAGACCCTGGGATGGGTGGGGACTTGGACAGGCAGACATCAGGAGGGATGGATGGACACCAGGATGGGTGGGGACCTGGGTGGACAGATGCTGCTGGCAGAGCACCGAGAGGTGCTGCGTGGCACGAGGTCACAGCGTGGACCTGCATCAGGGATGGGCTGCTGAGCCCCCCCCCCCCCCCCGAGTGAGAGGGCAGTGTGAGTGTTGATGGGCTGCCTGGGGGTCCCAGTGCACCACACTCACCGGCCCTGCCCACAGCCTGGCTGCCACCAACCCAGCCAGGGTTTGGGAGACCCCTGCTCCCTCCCCCAGGACCCTCTCGCCTCCCCCTGACGCTGGCAGCGCTGGCCCCCCAGCAGAGGATCAAGCTACACCCCAGCTCCTCAGGCTCCTCTGGGACCCTTCACAGTGGGTGAGGGTCCCCTGGCCAGCGTGCACCCCCGCTGCGCTCCCACCCCACCGCACTGGGTGCTGGTGACACCCCAGGAGGGGTTGAGACAGGCATCTTCTCACAACCCCTGGGGTCCCTGCACCTTTGGGTGCTTCCTGTTGCCCCCCAGACCCCAGCTCAGGGACCAGAGGCAGTGAGCAGAGCTGGCACCTCCCTCCCTGCCTGCACCCTGCCTGTGCCCTGGCAGGGCCACACAGTGGGGAGGGGACAAGGACAGGTCCCCTTCACTGTGGCTCTGCTGTGGGCATGATGTCATGGGGGGCTGAGCCCGGTGGCTGTGCCCCACGGAGGTCAGTCAGATTTAAGTGGGGCATTGGGGGCTATTTGTGGGTTCCCTCTGGGGTATGCTGAGGGGCACAGGCATCACCCTGGGGTGTCTCTGGGAGTGTAGAGGTCCCGTGAGGGACATCTCAAGGGGCCCAGCTACTCATGCTGGAGCTTGGTGGGTTCTTTGGGGTCACTCTGAGGTGTCTGAGGGGCTTGGGGGGGTCAGTGAGGGGGACCCTGGAGACACAGGGGACCCAAATGGGGTCACACTGGACACATGTGGGGGCACAGGGGCTGTCCGGGTCTCAGTGGGGTTTTGTGAGGGGTCTGCGGGGGGGTCTGCAGGGGAAGCCCTGGGATGTGTGGGGGGGACAGAGAGGTCTCACTGGTGTTGGGGGGGAGGCAGAGGCGTCCCTCCAGCCCATCTCCAGACCTCATGTGGGGTCTCATGGTGCAGGCAGGGGTCCATGGGGTGTCACTGTGGGGCATCCCCAGGCCCGCTTGGGTCTCCCCAGGGCGTTTGCAGGGGGGTCCCTCTGCGTCGTGCCCACAGCCCGTTCGGGGTCTCCCCCCGCCGGGGCCCCTCCGGGGATGCAGCGGGGTCTCCCCGCTCCCCCCTCAGCCTGTCCTAGTGGGGGGGTCGGCTGGACGCAGGGGTTCTCCGGTGTCCCATCCCGTCCCATCCCTCTCCGGGCCTCCCGGTCCCCGCCGCCCCCTCCCCCGGAGCGGCCGGTGCGGCGCTGGCCGCGGAGCCCCTCCGCCGGAGCGGGGAGGGACCGCTCCTCCCCGGAATGATGTCAGCCTGCCCGGCCGCGGCCCCCGCCTCCCCCGGCGGCTCCGGCCCTGCCTCCCCGGGGAGGCGGCGGCGGCATGGCCCGGGCCGGCGGGGCGGCGGGGCCGCGGCGGCGGGTGCTGGTGCTGATGGTGCTGGTGGCCGCGGCGGGGCGGCGGGGCCGGGGCGCGGGGCGGCGGCGGGGAGGCGGCCCCCCCGGACCCTCCGGCCCCCCCGGGCCCCCGCCGCCCCTCGGCCCCCCCTCCCGCCCGCTCCTGCTGTTGCTGCCGCTGCCGCCGCCGCCGCCGCCGCCTCCCCGCGCCGCGCCCGCCGCCGCCACCCGCCTGGTAACGAGCTCCCCCCCTCCCCGGCGCCGCCCGCCCCATCCCGGGCCGCGCCTGCCCCCTCCCGCGCCCCTCTCCGGCCTCCTCCCCCCTCCATCCCTCCACTCCTCCTCTCAACCTTCCTCCATCCCTCCCTCCGCTCTGCCTCTCTCCATCCCTCCCTCCCGTCTCGCAGCCTCCCTCCAGCCCTCCTCCAGCCCTCCTTTGCCTTCCCCATCCCTCCCTCCACTCCTCCTCTGCCTCCTTCCATCCCTCCCTCCACCCCTCCTATAAGCCTTCCTCCATCCCTCCCTCCACTCCTCCTCTGCTTTCCCCATCCCTCCCTCCATCCCTCCCTCCATCCCTCCCTCCGCTCCTCGAAGCCTCCCTCCATCCTTCCCTCTGCTCCTCTGCCTCCCTCCAGCCCTCCCTCCACTCCTCCCCTGCCATCCCCAAAAGCCCCCCCCCCCTCACTACCACCACCCCACCCCCCCGCCCCTTCCCCTCCCGGTCCCCGCACTTGGCTGCCGGTCGCCTCCGTCTCCAACTTCTCCGGCCCTGCCTCCGCCTGCCTCCGCCTCCCGCCTCCCCCCGAGCCTCCCCCCGAGCCTCCCCCCTGCTCCTACCCGGCCAACCCGCCGCAGATGCCGCTTCCCCGGCGGCCGGGACGGCGGCCCCCGGCACCTGCCCGGCTCTGAGCTCCGGCTGCCGGGCCCGGGGCAGGAAAGTTGGGGGCGGTCGCTGAGCCCCTGCAATGTTCTCCGTGCAGGAGGTGCTGCCCCGGGGGGGGCTACCCATGAAGGAAGAGCCACTGACCGCCGGGCTGCCCTCCGTCCGCTGGCTGCAGGGCACCGGCATCCTGGACGCCACCACGGCAGCGCAGAGGTAAGGGGCTCCGCGGGCATCCCGGGCACTGCGGGCGTCCTGGGCACTGCAGGCATTCTGGGCACTGTGGGCATCCCGGGCATCCTGGGCATCCCGGGCTCCGTGGGCATCCCAGGCACTGCGGGTGTCTGGGGCACTGCGGGCATCCTGGGTTCCGGGAGCATCCTGGACACTGTGAGCATCCTGGGTGCAGTAGGCATCCCAGTTGCTGTGGGTGTGCCAGGCTCTGTGGGCATCTCAGGCTCCGTGGGCATCCCGGGAGCTGTGGGCATGCCAGTCACCGTGACCATCCCAGGCTCTGCAAGCACCCCAAGCGCTGCAGGCACCCTGAGCACTGCGGGTGTCCTGGGTGCCGTGGGCATCCTGGGCACCATGGGCATCCCAGGCACTGTGGGCATCCCCAGCATCCCAGGTACTATGGGCTTCACGGGCACCCCAGGTGCTGTGGGCATCCCAGGCACGATGGGTATCGCGGGTACCCCAGCACATCCCCAGCACCCTGGGCACCCCCACCCTCAGCACCCCAGGATCCCACGGCATCCAGGACTCCTGGGGCATCCCTGGTGCCTCGTACCCTTGGTGGTTTGGGCACCCCTCATGCCCTGGGCTCCTTGGGCCTCCAGGTAACCCCTACCCCTGCTACCTTCAGCATCCTGGGGCCCCCACGGACCGCAGCACCCTGAGTACCTGGGGCACCCCCTGCATGCCAGGCCTGTTGCCCCATGTTGGGAGGGCTGGTGGGTGCTGGCAGGAGGGCAGAAGCCACTGCTGGAGATGCCAGCTTGTGCCATGGTGTGTTTGCATGGGGACCAGCACCCCAAGCCCCGTCTCGGCTGGGAAAAGGGTCTGGGGGCAAGGGCAGGGCTGGCAGCACTGACATCCCCATCTCCTGGCAGCTGGCACCACCGGGCTCACTGCGCCACAGCCCCATGCCTGCCCCGACCCCTGCCCTCCTCAGAGGGGTCCCTGTGCCCCATCCCCATCCCCTGCCCTCCCAGGGTGGGGGTCCTGTGCATCCTGACCTCCTGCTCTCCCTCCACCCTGTGCCCAGAGGGGTCCTGGCTGCAGCTGGGGGACACCTTTGCCCCTGCCCCCAGCTCCTGCACTCCCCCACCCCACCCCAGTGTGCGCCGTGGACTTTGGGGGGGTCAGCGAGGGGTGCTATGCTTGGTGGATGCAGTGGCTTTGTGCAGGGGTGACAGCAGGGGGGACCTGGGCCAGCCTGGGCGCTGCCACCCTGGGGTGACCCACACCCTCTGCCCAGCCAGGGACTGTGAGTTTGGGGGGTTTGAGGGGGGTCCCTTCTGTGTCCTGGTGGAGTGTGACATCCTGGCAGTCCCAGCACCGACCTGCTCCGTGGGCAAAATCATCCAGTGCTGTGCACCGTCCCCCAGCCTGGGGTCCCCAGCCACAGTGTCAGCCCACAATACCGGGCACTGCGACTGTGCCCCACAGCTGAAGCCCTGGAGGGGCTCCCTGGGGGCTCCCCAAAAGCTGCTGCCTTTGCTGATGCTCCAGGATGCTTGAAAACTGCATCGATCCCCCCCCGATCCCATCCCAGGCACCGTGGGGTGGGGGGCAGCCACCACTGTGGAGCCCCCAGGGAGTTTCTGGACCAAGGGAGCTGTGCCCCCCCCGGCCACACTGGACTGGCCCTGGGTGCCCAGGGTGGTGGGGGCCAGTGCCAGGGTGGTGGTCTGCGGTGTCTGAGCTGGGGTGCACCCAGAAACTTCTGCATGCCCCAGCACAGCTCCCTGAGAAAGGGGGTGAACTCTGGTCCCAGTTTGGGTAGTGCTGGGGGGGCTGCACACAGGGCTGCATGGCCGCAGCGGCTCTGGCAGTGCCCATGGGGTCCCGTGTGCCCTGCACCCCCCATGCAAGGATGGGGCTCACAGACCTGTGCCCCCCACAGCCTGCAGTGCCCCCCAGGCCCCCCTCTTGTCCCTGACCCACCGTGACGCCTGGTAGCTGGCGTGTGCCACACGTTGGCCACAACACCCATGCAGACATGCTGATGGGGCACACACCACCCCCAGCCCTCAACCTGCATCCTGCACCCCTCTCCAACCCTGGGCTTGGGGGGGGGGGGGCTCACACCAGCACCCACAAAGACACACACCACCCCCTCCCATGGCCACCGCAGTGTCCCTGGCCGATGCCACCTGTCCCCCCACAGAGCAGCCACCCCACAGAAGGGTTTGGAGACTGTGGGCTGAGCCCACGCAGGGTCTCAGCCCTCCAGGGGTGGGGTCCTATGCCCCCCCACCTCCTCCCCCCCACAGCCCGGGGAGCTGTAGCTGTGTAATTGCACGGTGCCCCCGGTGCCTGGCGGCTCGGCCAAGGGAAGATGCTGCTTTACTGTAAGAGACACTCGCCGGGCTGTGCTGCTAGGAAATGCTCTGATTGCCTTTAATAATTAATGGCAGCGGGCTCGGCGCTCCGAGCGCCGGGGTCTCGCCGCGCTGGGAGCAGAGATGCAGCCATTACCCGCCCGGGCTGGCAGCTCATCGCCTGCCCCCCCCAGCACTTTAGGGCCCGAGCTTTGGAGGGGGGCTGAAGGGAATGAGGGGGTGAGGCAGGTGCTGGCTTGCTGGGAACCACAGCGCAGCGGGGCTGGGGATGCTGCGAGAGGGGCAGCGGGGTTCTCAGGGCACTGGGGGTCGCCGTCCATTGGGGAGATGCCAGCTGGGCACACTGGGATGGGGGCATGGGGAGAATGTGGGGGTTGATGTCCCACGGCATGGAGCCTGATGCCAGGGGATGGTCCCTGAGAGGGACACCCATGGGGTGTGCCTGGGAGCACACATGTTGGTCTGCCCATGCGTGAGCGGACATGTGTGTTGGCCCTACACATGGGCACCCATGTGCCAGGTGAGAGTGCCCTGGCCTTTGCTGACTGGGGAGGTTTTGGCTCCTGGGCAATCTCTCAACAAGCTTTACCCCATCGCTGAGAAGTGTCCCCAGAGGGGTGTCCCCAAGGTTTTCAAGGCCTGAGCTTCGCACTTGGCCTTGGCCATGACCACAGCTGGTGTCAGGGCAGGGGTTAAACACCATGCAGGGGGGAATTAAAGCCCAGGAGCATCATTAAAGGTGGGGGAGGAGGGCTGGGGGCCTCCCCTCACACTGTGCTGGGTCCTGGGTCCCCCCTGTCCCTGTGTCCCCGTGTCTGGTGCAGCCAGCGATGCCCCTGGGCATGGGGGTCAGCACCGGGCAGTGCCCACCTGTGGGAGCAGCTGGGAGTGATGGACCCCCACAGCTGGGGAAGCCACCCTGGTGGGGTGTAAGCTGGGGGTCCTGTGGGGCTGGGGGCCCCATGGGGACAGGGCTTGGGTTCCCACTCCACCCTGCAGCTGCGGGCAGAGGGGTGCTCTCCCCCTGGCCCCCACCTGTGCCCCTGGGGCCCTTTGGGGTCATGGTGCTCAGGGTCCTGCTCCTCGCCCTCATTGTGTCCCCACACCCTTCCATCATGTGCCCCCATCAGGGTGCTGTGGGCAGGGGGCTGGGTGTGACCACACTGCCCCGTTCCCAAGGCACCCATCCGGTGATGGCTGTGTCCCTCCGTGGCTGGGGGGGTGGCAGAAAGACCCCTAAAGCAGGGATCCCCTCAAGCTGGCAGCAGGGGGGATGACACTGAGCCCCCAGCCCATCATCCCCCAAGCTGTGTCCCCAGGTGGGCTCCCATGGGCAGGTCTGGGGGTGCTGGGACAGGCAGGAACCCGCAGTGGGCGTCTGTCTCCACACCTCTGTGTGTCCCCCTTGTTTGCACCCCAGTGCTGACCCCCACATTGGTGGGGTCTGCAGGACATAGCAGGATCTGGGGGTCTGCAGGGACCTGCTCCATGCTGGGGGGCGGGGTGGGGGGGCCCGGGAGGTCCATGGGGTCCTGCCCCACACCGGGGGGAGGTCTGTGAAGTCCGTGGGGTCCCCATGGGGTGCGGGAGCTGGCCCCAGCGCAGCGTGGGAACTGGTTCTGGCAGCTTTAAGCCCCCTGGAGGTCACCACAGGAGGAGCCAAGCCCCCCCTCCCTGCCCCCCCCTCCCTCCCGCCTCGCTCATCCCGATGTGTTTGCAATCACCAAAGGGGGAAGGTTGGACATCTGCCTGTTTATCTTGGCCCCCTCGCCTCGCCGGCTGCCGCAGCGGGGGCTGCTCGGGCTCCCGCTGCCCCCCACGCTGCTGCCACCACGCTGGCTCCTGCAGTGCCAGTGGTGACACCGGGCAGGGACCGTGTGGGCACGAGGTGCCACTCACGTGGACCCCGAGGACTGGTCAGTGCTGGAGCCATCGTTGTGCTGGTGGTGCCATCGCTGCGGTGTCACCATCCTGTCACCAAGGCGGCCAAAGGTTTCCCTGCCAGGTGGCAGCGGGTGTGGGGGGCTCGGTGATGTCCCCTCCTGTCCACAGTGCCATCCCTGGGGGTCAGTGATGCTGCTGCGTGCACACCCCCTGCCCCTCCTTCCCCTGGGAACAGGGCGCTGGGGGTCCCAGGGTCTCTGGCTGTCCCTGCAGCCACCCCAAGCTCACCACCCCCTCTCCCCCTTCCTGCTGGCAGCGGGGTGGGCCTGGCCCGAGCCCACTTTGAGAAGCAGCCCCCCTCCAACCTGCGGAAATCCAACTTCTTCCACTTCGTCCTGGCCATGTACGACCGGCAGGGCCAGCCCGTGGAGATCGAGCGCACCTCCTTCATCGACTTCGTGGAGAAGGAGCGGGTGAGACCCGGGGATGGGGATGGGGAGGGCTACAGGGTCATTGCTCATCCACTCCCCCCCCCCCCCCATCCGGCCCTCAGAGGGATGTGGGAGTCTGTGCTGCCAGGGCTGAGACCGCTCCCAAACTCATTGCACGTGTGGGGAGTTGCCATAGCAGCTCCACTGCCATGAGCCAGGCTGGGGCTGGTGTGTGTGTGGGGGGTGTACTGAGAGGGGACTGTGATTTTTTTCCCCCCCACCCCCCACCCTGTGTGTGTATCCCCCTCCCCAGGAGCAGAACGGTGAGAAAACCAACAACGGGATCCACTACCGGCTGCAGCTGCTGTACAGCAATGGTGGGTGCTGGGGCTGGGGGCGCCGGGGGGGCACGGGCAGGGCTGACCCCTCCGCTCTCCCCACAGGGCTTCGGACCGAGCAGGACCTCTACGTCCGCCTCATCGACTCCATGTCCAAGCAGGTAACGCTGTGGGGCTGGCATCTTGGCTGTGCTGGCCACTGAGACCCCAGGGGCCACTTGCACACGCGTGTGCACACGTGGGAGTGCCCGGCTGGCGTGCCAGGCACACACGTGTCTGGGTGTGCAGAGCAGGGACGGCTCAGGCACACGTGTGTGCAGGGGTGAACACGTGTGTGGGTGTGGGTGTGCTGGTGGGTGGCACCCACACGGCTCTTCCTCCCCCAAACATGAGCCCTCCCTGCTCACACCTGGGCTGGGGTCACTCCGGAGTTGAAGGGGGGGGGGGTGGTCCATGGGCTGGGGAGGGGGACAGAGGTGGTGGCACCCCTGGGTGCTCTCTCTCCCCCAGGCCATCATCTACGAGGGGCAGGACAAGAACCCTGAGATGTGCCGGGTCCTCCTCACCCACGAGATCATGTGCAGGTGGGTGCGGGGATGGAGGGGGTCCCAAGGGGGTCCCGGGCAGGGGGGTGGGCACGCTGTGAGCACGGGGTGTCCCCTGTGCCCCATTAGCACCGTGCTTGTTTACCACCCTCATGCTCGGTGTTTGTGCAAATTAGTGCTCCGTGCCAGGGTGGCTAATTGATCTCAGGAGCCATGCTAACGATGCCAGGCCTGGGGTCCCCCCACACTGCTGGGTGCCCCCCCGGGGCTGGCACAGCCATGTTTGTCTGACAGCAGTGGCACGAGCCCAGCCCTGATGTGTCCCCATGGGTGACATGGAGCCCCCGGGAGCGCAGGGCTGGGACACCCCTAGTTCAGAGCCACCCCTGGTTCAGAGCCACCCCTCTTCCCTTATCTTGTTCCACTGTTTCCCAGGGTTGGGGTGCACCCCATGACCCAGAGAGCCCCCACATCAGAGCCCAGCCCCGTGGCATGGGGTGGGGGCACAGGGTGGGGAAGGGGTTCCGCAGCACCACGGCCCTGCAGTGCACTGGCATCACACAGCTGATGTCCCCACCCTGGGGGTGTCGTGTGTGTCCCCTTCATCCCAGCACCCTGGGCCCTTGTTGGGGCACCCACCCCCTCTGCCCCCCCATCCTGCCCACCCCTCACCCAGGGGCAGGAGCCCCTCACTCTGCCACACAGGGCTGGAAGGTGGCGGGGGGGGGGGGCGTGAGGGCAGGCGATGGGGTTCTGGCGGGTTCTTCCCTGGTGTTTGGGTGTGGGGGGGTAGGTCTGCCCCCCACCCCCGCTCCCCTCACACCGGCTCCTCTCCCCGGCTGTGCCCAGCCGCTGCTGCGACAAGAAGAGCTGCGGGAACCGCAACGAGACCCCCTCCGACCCCGTCATCATCGACAGGTACCGGAGGGGGGGGGAGGTCCCTGCGCCTCGCTGGGGCCGGGTTTGGGGTGGGGGGTGGGGATGCCCCAGGGAGCCAGCATGAGGACTCCCCAGGGCTGGGCACCGGTTAGGAGCGCTGCCTCGTTAGCGTTAATGAGCTGGGGGAGCAGCGTTTGGGGGCCGGGGGGGTGGGATGGGGAGATGGGGGGTGTCACGTAGCGCTCCCCAGTCCGGCACGCTGCGGTGGCCGCGGTGACAACCGGCGGTGACAGATGGGGAAGGCGCCGTTTGCCGCCAGCGCGGCGCTTCCGACGAGCATCAAACAAACAAACAAACAAACAAACAAACAAACGAACAAGCCATCCCGGCCGCATCCGGCCCCTTCAGCCCAGCGCCCTGGAGCCTTGTTAGGGCACCCACCCCTCTGCCCCCACTCCCGCCCCACCCCTCTCGCCCTGGGGCACGGGGCGTCCCGGTGCTGACTGGGGTCCCCGGGTATGTGTCCTGCGGAGGGGGATGTGTCCGTCCCCCCTGCCAGGATGGGGCCACCGGCCAGGGTGGAGTGAGAGCAGGAAGCCCAGCCCGGTGCAGGCAGTGCTCACTGGTGTGTGCATGGGCACCGTGTCCTCCAGGCGCTGAGGCAGGTGTCTGTCTGTCTGTCTGTCTGCAGCCGTGGCCCTCTGCCCGCCCTAGACACCATTCACCTGACCTCCCTCCAGCCCCTCATCCTTCCCCCCTCCGTCTCCTTCCACTCATCCCTGTCCTTCTCATCCCTCCATCTCCCCTTCTGTCTGTCCGTGTGTCCGTCCATCCATCCATCCATCCATCCATCCATCCATCCATCCATCCCTCCATCCATCCATCTATCCATTCATCTGCCCATCTGCCCATCTGTCCATCCATCTCTGCATCCATCCATCCATCCATCCATCCATCCATCCATCCATCCATCCATCCATCCCTTCATCCATCTATCCATCCATCCATCCCTCCATCCATCCCTCCATCCACTCATCCACCCCTTCACCTGTCTTTTCCTACCTCCCTTCTCCCTCCCCAGCCCTTGAGCTCTTCCCCCATCCCTCATCATCCCCAGACCCCACACGTCCATCTGTCCATCCTGTCGTGTCCCCATCCCTCCTTCCTCATGCAGGGGTCCCCGTTCAGGTTCCTTCTGCATTTCCTGGCGTGGTGGCATCTCCCTGGGGACACCAGGCAAAGCCCAGCTCTGCAAGGGTGCTGGGGGGGTGGGTTAGGGGCCCCCCTACTAGCTCTGCAGGGCTCAGTCACCTCGGCATTGGGCAGGGGGATGTGGTGGGAAGGCTGGGGGTGGCCAGTGCTGTGTGTGCCCCCTCCTTGCCTCCAGTGGGGGCCCTTGGTGCAGAGGGCTCCCTGTGAGCTGAGTCCCAGGGGTGCATGGGGACAGGGGATGTCACAGCCCCTGCTCAGCAGAGCCCATCCCCTGCTCCTGCAAGTGACACCAGCCCTGCTGCAGCTGGTCCCTGACCCCTGAACTCCCCATACCCTGTCCCCCAGCCAGCTGTGCACCCCCTAACCCCCCCAGCCAGCTGTGTCCTGGCTAACGGGGTCCCCATACCCCCCCCCACCCGACTACACCCCCAATCTCTCCTCCTCTGGGTCTCCTGGGTGCTGCACCCCACGCTGGTGCTTTTGGGGTGCACATGGAGGCCCAGGGTGCCCCATACCCACCCTATGCAGAGGCTGGGACTGATCCCCCTCTCCCTGGGCCAAATGTCCCCTGGGGCAGACCCCCAGGGAGGTGACATCCCCTCTCTTCTGGCATCCCCATCCCAGTCCCGAGGGCATCTGCGGGCTTCCCTCATACCCCTCACCCCCACCCTCCTCCATCCCCTGAGCCCTCGGGGGGTCACCCGGGGCCAAGCAGGTCTTCAACCCACCACCCCTTCTCTCCCCCCACCTCCTCTGTGTGTGTGTGTGTGTGTGTGTGTGTGTGTGTGTGTGTCCCCCACCCCCCTCTAGCCCCGCTCCCCCAGCCCGACGCCCAGCCCCACTGGTTTAGAGAGCCAGATAAGTGCCCTATCAACATGTTAATCAAATTACTTAGGAGCTAAAATTGACGCTTTTCATTAATTATACAAGATTATTCTAATTGCAAATTCAAATTTATGCGCTCGGAACAGAAGGTGTTCGGCAGCAGCGCCGGGGATTTGCATATTAAATGGGGAGCGCTGTGCATTAGGGATGCTAATGCATGCACCGCGCCTGTATTTTTAACTCCCCGGCCCATATGCGCGGCTGCCGCTCGGGGGGGGGGCGACAGGGCCGACCTGGGGTGCAGGAGGATTGTCCCCCCTCCCTCAGCAAAGCGGGGCCGGGGGTGTGTGTCGGGGGTTCTCCCCCAGCCCCACGCCGCCCCTGTCAATCTCATGGCGGGGGGGGGGGTGTGTGTATGGGGGGGTGTTCCTGCCGTTTCTCAGCTCCTTCCTTCTCCTGATTACCTCCTGCCAGGCGGCGGGTGATGGGGGGACACGGGGGGGTGTCCCCCCCCCCTCTTCCTGCCCTCCTGCCCTTGCCCGGGAAAACCGTCCTCCCCCCCGCCCCTCCGAGGGTGATGTCCCGGCAGCGCCGGTGTGGGACCCCCTCAGTGTGCTCCGGGCTCGTGGTTTGGGGGTGCCCTCTCTGCTCTGGGGTCACACTGGGTGCCCGGAGTCTCTCAGAGGGGAGAAGGGTCCCAATGGTCCCGAGGGATGGGGCAGGGGAAGCTGCACCCCCTGTTCCCATCCCTGCGCCTGCCCCTGAGGGGGTCCCCAGGCTCCTCCTGTCCCGGGCTCCTCCTGTCCCGGGCTCCTCCGGTCCCCAGGCTCCTCCTGTCCCGGGCTCCTCCTGTCCCCGGACTCCTCCGGTCCCGGACTCCTCCGGTCCCCGGGCTCCTCCGGTTCCCGGGCTCCTCCTGTCCCCGGCTCCTCCTGTCCCCGGGCTCCTCCTGTCCCCGGGCTCCTCCGGTCCCCGGGCTCCTCCTGTCCTGGGCTACTCCTGGCCCCGGCTCCTCCTGTCCCGGGCTCCTCCTGTCCCCGGGCTCCTCCGGTCCCCGGGCTCCTCCTGTCCCGGGCTCCTTCTGTCCCGGGCTCCTCCTGTCCCCAGGCTCCTCCTGTCCCGGGCTCCTCCTGTCCCGGGCTCCTTCTGTCCCGGGCTCCTCCTGTCCCCAGGCTCCTCCTGTCCCGGGCTACTCCTGTCCCCGGGCTCCTTCTGTCCCGGGCTCCTCCTGTCCCGGGCTACTCCTGTCCCCGGGCTCCTCCTGTCCCGGGCTCCTCCTGTCCCGGGCTACTCCTGTCCCCGGGCTCCTCCTGTCCCGGGCTCCTCCTGTCCCCGGGCTCCTCCTGTCCCGGGCTACTCCTGTCCCGGGCTACTCCTGTCCCCGGGCTACTCCTGTCCCCGGGCTCCTCCTGTCCCCGGGCTCCTCCTGTCCCGGGCTCCTTCTGTCCCGGGCTCCTTCTGTCCCAGGCTCCTCCTGTCCCGGGCTCCTCCGGTCCCCGGGCTACTCCTGTCCCCGGGCTACTCCTGTCCCGGGCTACTCCTGTCCCCGGGCTCCTCCTGTCCCGGGCTCCTCCTGTCCCGGGCTCCTTCTGTCCCAGGCTCCTCCTGTCCCGGGCTACTCCTGTCCCCGGGCTCCTCCTGTCCCCGGGCTACTCCTGTCCCCGGGCTCCTCCTGTCCCGGGCTACTCCTGTCCCCGGGCTCCTCCTGGCCCGGGCTCCTCCTGGCCCCGGGCTCCTCCTGGCCCCGGTGTCCCGTTGTCTCTGGGGATGTGGCAGCCAAGAGGGTCGTGTCTGCCTCCCCTCCCCACCGCCCTGCCCCAGTGCCCCCCGCCCCAGCCCCACCGAAGCCCTTGGGGCTGGGGGCTGGGATGTGGGGTACATAGGCACGGTGCTGCACTGGGATGTTGGGGTACAGGGCTGGGTGCTCAGGTGGGGTGTCAGGCTGGGGTGGGGGGGATAAGAGGGATTGGACAGGGCAGACAGAGGGATGGGATGGGATGGGATGGGGTGGGATGGGATGGGATGGGGTGGGGTGGGATGGGATGGGATGGGATGGGGTGGGGTAGGATGAGATGATGGGATGGGGTGGGGTGGGATGAGATGATGGGATGGGATGGGATGGGATGGGGTGGGATGGGATGGGATAGGATGGGGTGGGGTGGGATGAGATGATGGGATGGGGTGGGGTGGGATGGGATGGGGTGGGGTGGGATGAGATGATGGGATGGGGTGGGATGGGATGGGATGGGGTGGGATGAGATGATGGGATGGGGTGGGATGGGATGGGATGGGGTGGGGTGGGATGAGATGATGGGATGGGGTGGGGTGGGATGGGATGGGGTGGGGTGGGATGAGATGATGGGATGGGGTGGGATGGGATGGGATGGGGTGGGATGAGATGATGGGATGGGATGGGGTGGGGTGGGATGAGATGATGGGATGGGGTGGGGTGGGATGGGATGGGATGGGGTGGGATGAGATGATGGGATGGGGTGGGATGGGATGAGATGGGGTGGGATGAGATGATGGGATGGGATGGGATGGGGTGGGGTGGGATGAGATGATGGGATGGGGTGGGATGGGATGGGATGGGGTGGGGTGGGATGAGATGATGGGATGGGGTGGGATGGGATGGGATGGGATGGGGTGGGGTGGGATGAGATGGGATGGGATGGGGTGGGGTGGGATGAGATGATGGGATGGGATGGGATGGGATAGGGTGGGATGGGATGGGATGGGGTGGGGTGGGATGAGATGATGGGATGGGATGGGATAGGGTGGGATGGGATGGGATGGGGGTGCAGAGAGAGATGGGGAGGGGGGCCTCAGAGGGATGGGGGCAGGGTGGCCTGGCATGGCACTGGCCTGGCACGGCACAGTGCCCACATGCTGCACAGTGTTGGTGCACTGGGTCAGGGCAGCATGGTGAGCTGGCACAGAGCCCAGCGTGGTGCGGTGACCTGACACGGCCCGGGGACTTCCCAGGGGGCTGTCACAGGGCACAGCTGTGCCCTGGTGCTGTGTGGGCACCGGGCAGCGAGCTGGCACAGCACAATGAGCTGCCAGGGCAAAGCTGGCACGGTGAGTCACACCACGTGTGTGCAGGGTGAGGGTGCCCGTGTGTGGCCACGCAGGGTGCCCGTGGCTGTGTGTGTGTGTGCACCACGGGCTGGGGATGGGCACAGCCAAGCAGCTCTCACCTCAGTGCCCAAAACCACACGGCCCCAGTGTGCACCCAGGTGTGCACAGGGACACCCCACCCACAGACACCCTGGCTGTGGGTCCTGGGGCCCACATCTGGCTGTGCCACACTGTGATCCCTGTGCATGGGCAGCGTGATCCCCACACGTGTGGGCACTGCCATGCCCAGCCCTGCCCCTCCTTGCGTGGTGCTTCTGCTGCCCACGAGTTTCAGAGGGGCTGAGGCTGATTACACGGGGCCACGGACAAACAGCCTTGGGAGCAGCTTCTCCCTCCTGCCCATCCACCTTCCAGCAGGGGGATGGGGAGGGGCAGCACCCTACACAGCTGCGAGGTCCCACAGGATGCCCTGGGGTCCTGCAGCAGCTCTGTGTGCACACACAGCCATGCAAACCCCAGCGTGCCAGCACACACTCGTGGGTGTGTTTCCAGCTGTGCACACCTCTGCACACCTCTGGCATGTGGGGTGACACACAGGGTCTGTTTGGGGACTCTGGAACAAGGGGGGCACCTGTCCCCACTTTCCTCCAGTGCTAGGGACTGATGGGTGGGGTGGGGGAAAACATCTCAGGGGCTTTGGGTTCCATGTCCCATGTGTGTGTGTTTCCATGTGTCCCCCCAAAGTTCTCAGGCACCCACTGCTGTGTACTTTCCTTCCCTCCCAGGTTTTTCCTCAAGTTTTTCCTCAAATGCAACCAAAATTGCCTGAAGAACGCGGGGAACCCCCGGGACATGCGGCGCTTCCAGGTAAGCACTGGGATATCCCCCCACCCTGCACCCCTCAAATCCTGCTTTGTACCCCAGGGCTGCAGGAGGGGCCGGGGTTGGAGCCCTCCTGTGTTTCCAAAGGGGTAGTGGGGAATTAGGGACTCAATTAGGGACCTGTTTGGGGAGTTGAGTCCCCAGTTCCCCTCAGTCCTCTTGCAAATCCCAACTCCCCTCACCCCCTTCTCAGACTCACAACTCCCCTCACCCCCTTTGCAGCCCCTAATTCCCCTCACCCCTTTCTGCACACCCTCATTTCCCTCCCAACCCTTCGCAACCCCCCCCCCCCCATTTACAACCCCCATTTCCCCTCTGCAGCCCCCTCCCAGCTCCCCTCTCCCTCCCTCACCCCCCTCCACCATGTCCCCTGCCCGCAGCCCATCTCTCTCAGCAGCAGCTGGAGGTTCGGGAGCGGAGCAGAGGGGGGGGTCCGGCCCGTCCCCCACCCAGCACGGGCGCCTTCATTAGGGCCTCTCGTAAAGATATGATAATTGTGACATTTTTACATGATTAACGACCTATCCAATTTGCATAGCTCCAAGCAGCTCCGGGAGAGCAGCCAAGTCCATGCCGGAGGAAGGGAGCGGGGTGCAGGGGTGGGGTGGGGTGGGAGGGGTGCAAGGAACGGGCCGGGGTGTCCCTTAGGGTCCCCCCTTGGCCAGTGACATGGTGATGGGGCGGTGGTGATGCTGGGGCAGCGCTGAGGTTGTGGGTGGCTATGGGGGTGTGGGGCACATGTGTGCACCGAAGTGCTCCTGCACGCACACCCCTTGGCACCGAGGGGCTGGAGGATCAGGGGGACACGAGAGATGAGTGGGAAGGGGAGGGGGGACGATGATCAGATGGGGATGGGGACACTCTGAGGGTGCCCTGTGGGGAAAGGGGTGTGCCAAGCGCCCGGTCCTGCCGCAGGTGGTTGTGTCGACGACGGTGAACGTGGATGGCCACGTCCTGGCCGTGTCTGACAACATGTTTGTCCACAACAACTCCAAGCACGGGCGGCGGGCACGGCGCCTCGACCCCTCCGAAGGTGAGACCCCCCTGGAGCACGCGCCTGCACCCACCCACCCACCCCCAACATGTGTGCCAGGACCCAGCCGTGCGGAGGGGCAGACCCACGGCTGCCTGTACTCCACAGGGCCAGGGTAGACCCCCCACTGGCACCTCCCTGAGGGGTGCCCAGCCCTGTATTGACACCTTGTCCATCTGTCCAGCACACACACGCGTGGCCTCTCCATCCATGCGCCTGCGTTTGCCGTCTGTCCCCGTGCCCCTCTGCCTGTCCCATGCCAACAGGCTGTCCTGCCCTCCTGGGTGCTCTGTCCATCCACCACTGTCCCTGTGCATCCGCCCTGTCTGTGCCCCTCTGTCCAATGCATACATGCCTCATCTACCCTGCCAGCTCTCTGTCCATCTGTCTGTCCGTCCTGTGTACGCTCTTTCCACACTCCCCCCTACCCCGCTGTCATGCTCTCCATCCCCTGCCCACACAGCTCCCCCATTTCTCTCTGTCCCCCACAGCCTTCCCCCCTTCCCATGCTCCTGCCTGGCACCTGTCCATGTCCGTGTGTCCATGTCTGCCCATGTCTGTCCCCCTGCCCTTGCCGCTGCCAGGTTCTCACTCTGCCTCTGCTCTCCCTCTCTGCCTTCTCTCCCCCAGCCCCGACCCCGGCGCCCCCCACTCCCGCCCCCGCGCCCCCACACTCACTGCTGCCCTGTCTCTCCCCTCCCGCCCGAAGCAGCCACCCCCTGCATCAAAGCCATCAGCCCCAGCGAGGGCTGGACCACCGGAGGTGCCACCGTCATCGTCATCGGCGACAACTTCTTCGACGGGCTGCAGGTTGTCTTCGGCACCATGCTGGTGTGGAGCGAGGTAGGGGGCTGGGGAGGGGGCTGAGGTGGTGAGGAGGGGAGGACAGCGAGCCTCCCCCTGCTCCCCCCGGCCACAGGCTGAGCCCTGTCTCGCCCCGCAGCTCATCACACCTCACGCCATCCGGGTGCAGACCCCCCCACGGCACATCCCCGGCGTGGTGGAGGTGACGCTCTCCTACAAGTCCAAGCAGTTTTGCAAGGGTGCCCCAGGACGCTTCGTCTACACCGGTGAGGGGCACGGACCCCCGGGAAAGGAGGTGCACACAGCCTGGGGAAAGGGGGTGCAGACCCCCAGCGTGGCACCCAGGGGACTTCAGTGCCCGCTGCCCTGCCTAGGGACCCCCACCAGGGCAGCTCTGCTGTGGGGTTAGGGGGTGAGGGGATGGGTGTTTGTGTTTCAGGGGGTGGGATTTGTATCCTCACTATGCCCTGGCTCAGCCCACGCTGCCTGTGCCTCAGTTTCCCCGTGGGGTCAGGGGCTTCAGCCGCTGAGCCCCCCTCTCTCTCGGCAGCGCTGAACGAGCCCACCATCGACTACGGGTTCCAGCGGCTGCAGAAGGTCATCCCCCGCCACCCCGGGGACCCCGAGCGCCTGCCCAAGGTAGGGACCCCCCGGGGTTCGGTGCGGATGCTGTGCCATGCCCAGTGACACCCAGGGGTGCAGGCAGGGGTGTGCCATCACCCACGGGTGCTGGGCACCATCTCGCCAGAGGACCAAGGGATAGGGCCCACGGGGGGACACAATGAGCCCCTGCTGGGTCCCCCCCGTGGGTGCCGGGCTGGGGCTTTGGGTGTCACACAGCAGCTCAGGGAGGTGTCGGTGTGGGGATATGTCACTGGTGCAGGGATGTGGCGTGGTGGCAGGGTCCCCTGTATGCAGAAGGGGCTGGGGGCGTGCAGACCCCTCCCCAATCCCCATCCTGCTCCCTGCCCAGGAGGTCCTGCTGAAGCGGGCAGCTGATCTGGTGGAGGCTCTCTATGGGATGCCACACAGCAACCAGGTACCACAGCCCCCCCACCGCGTCCCGCTGGGACCCCCAGCTCATCCCACCTGCCTGCCCCCAGCCCCCCACCCTGTGCTGCACACCCTGAGCTGCACACCCCGAGCCTGCCACACTGCAGTAGGGATGCAGGAGCTGGCTGCGGGCTCCTGGCCCCACATCTGCTTCGCATCAGGATTCCTCAGGTGCTGAGTCAGCGCTGTGCAGCCCCCCGCCCCAGCCCCCCACCTGCAGCGGAAGGGAGAGCCGCTGCGTCCGGCGCCTCCAAAGCCGCCTTTGTTCCCACGTCCCTTCGTCTGGCGGCACGAGCTGGGGGGTCCTGCACCCCTGGGACCCTCAGGTGCCCTGGGAGGTGACATGAGTTGGGGCGGTCTCAGCCTCCCCCACCCCTCTCCAGCCCGGCACAGCCGTGGGGGTCACTCGAGGCTCCGAGTGCTGTGGGGTGACACCATCCTCGCGTGTCCCCCTCCCAAGGACATCATCCTGAAGCGAGCAGCAGACATCGCCGAGGCGCTGTACAGCGTGCCCCGCAACGCCAGCCAGCTCTCCTCGCTGGCCGGCACCCACGGCCCCGCCAGCATGATGGGGGTGAACTCCTTCGGCAGCCAGCTGGCCGTCAACATCGGTGACTCGCCGCAGGGCACCGAGCAAGGTGGGCTGGGGGCTGTGCCAGGCAGCGGGAGGGGCTGCCCGCCTGCCCCGTGCCACCCCCGGTCCCCCTTGCCCCCAGGCTACCCCAGGAACACGGGCAGCGTGTCACCGCGGGGCTACGTGCCCAGCTCCACGCCGCAGCAGAGCAGCTACAGCAGCGCCGGCATCAACGGCTACGGCAGCGGCACCATGGCCGGCCTGGGGGTGCCCGGCTCCCCCAGCTTCCTCAACGGCTCCACTGCCAACTCCCCCTACGCCAGTGAGTCGGTGCCCTGGGGCATCCCCAAAGCCCTGGGGTGACCCCGAAGTCGTGTACCCACTTTGGGGTGTCCCTAAAGTTGTGCACCAGCCCCAGGGCGTCCCCAAAGTCATGCAGCATCCCTGGGGTGTCCCAAAAATCATGTACCCGCTCTGAGGTATTCCCCAAAGCCATGCACCAGCCCCAGGGTGTCCCCAAAGCCATGCACCAGCCCCAGGGTGTCCCTAAAGTCATGCACCAGCCCCAGGGTATCTCCAAAATCATGCACCCACTCTAAGGTATCCCCAAAGCCATGCACCAGCCCCAGGGTGTCCCCAAAGCCATACAGCAGCCCCAGGGCGTCCCCAAAATCATGCAGCATCCCTGGGGTGTCCCAAAAATCATGTACCCGCTCTAAGGTATCCCCAAAGCCATGCACCAGCCCAAGGGTGTCCCTAAAGTCGTGCACCAGCCCCAGGGTATCTCCAAAATCATGCACCCACTCTAAGGTATCACCAAAATCATGCACCAGCCCCAGGGTGTCCCCAAAGCCATGCAGCAGCCCAAGGGTGTCCCTAAAGTCGTGCACCAGCCCCAGGGTATCTCCAAAATCATGCACCCACTCTAAGGTGTCCCCAAAGCTATGCAGCAGCCCAAGGGTGTCCCTAAAGTCGTGCACCAGCCCCAGGGTATCCCCAAAATCATGCACCAGCCCCGGGGTGTCCCCAAAGCCATGCAGCAGCCCAAAGGTGTCCCTAAAGTCGTGCACCAGCCCCAGGGTATCTCCAAAACCATGCACCCACTCTAAGGTGTCCCCAAAGCCATGCAGCAGCCCAAGGGTGTCCATAAAGTCATGCACCAGCCCTCCAGGGTATCCCCAAAATCATGCACCAGCCCCGGGGTGTCCCCAAAGCCATGCAGCAGCCCAAAGGTGTCCCTAAAGTCGTGCATCAGCCCCCCAGGGTACACCCAAAATCATTCACCTGCCTAGGGTCATGGCCAAAGCCATCTGCAGCAGCAGAAATGCGGTGACCAGTCCTGGCCCCAGCCCTGACCCCTGTGATCTGGGTCCCACACGCTGCCACTGGCCTGTGCCAACGTCTGGCACAGCCAGCACCACCACATCCCCAGCTCTGCTGGGCCTGAGAGGGTCTCTCCCCGCAGTCATGCCCGCCAGCCCCCCGCTCGGCGCCTCCTCCATCACCCTCCCGTCGGGCACCAACGCCTCCACCCCCACTGGCGTCTTCTCCTTCTCCCCCGTCAACATGATCTCGGCGGTGAAGCAGAAAAGCGCCTTCGCGCCCGTGGTACGGCCACAGACCTCCCCACCGCCCGCCTGCGCCAGCACCAGCGGCACCAGCCTGCAAGGTGAGCCCTGCCCAACCTGGGCACCCCCTTGCTCCAAAGAGGGGGGGGGGTCCTGGTGGCACCGTGCCCACCCTGCTGCCTGCAGATCCCTCCCCGCATGCTGCCCCCACTCTGCCGGACTCCACGCCTGCCCCCCTCACCCTGGGGGGCACAGGCTGGGGCTGCACCATGAGGATGGGGGGCACCATGCCACCCTCCCCTGGTGCCCACTGCTCCCCTCCCGGCCTCATCTCACCCTCTTTCCCTCCCTCCCACCATCCAGACACAGCTTTTGAGGACTCGGACAAGTTCCACACGCCTGCGCGGCCGCTCCAGGGACTGGCCTATTCCTAAGCGCAGTAGGTCCTGGCATGTGCCCACCCCACAGCCCCCCACCCTGCTGGGATGGGCAGGGGGAGCACTGGGACCCCCCGCCCCGGCGTGCCCACCCGTTCTTTCCCTTGCAGTCGTGCCCGGCCGCCTCGTGCCACCCATGTGAGCTGGGACGGCGCCGGAGCTGCGACACGGAGCAGGCCTGAGCATTGGCCCCAGCAGCACAGGCCCCTCTGCCCCAGTCCTGGGGGCTGCTGTGGGGATTGGGGTGTGCAGGGCTGTGGGTCCCACCACCCTGCTGCCCTGTGGCCGCCCCACCTCGGCCCCCTCACAAGGGAGTGACCCCAGCCAGGGCCAGCGCCGGTGTGGGACGGCATGGCTGGGCATGGCATAGCTCAGTGGGCAGCCCCGATGTGGGGCCAACGAGGGGTCTTGGGGAGCCCCCCCAGGAATGACCCAAACAATCTGGGTTCAGCTTCAGCAAGACGCTGAGCCCCCCGGGGTGGGGGGTTGCAGCAGTGGGCTTCTAGAAGGGATGGGTGCTGGGGGGTTGGGGGGGGATGTTCCAGGGCAGGATGGATGCTTGGGGGTGGGCCAGGTGCTCCGGTGGGACCCCAGTCGTCCCCCCCCTACGCTTCCCGGCTCTCTCGCCGCCGTGGCCAGCTCTCTTTCCCCAGATGTGCAGCTCCACATCTGGAGCTGCCCACCCACAGCTCCCAGGCGGCCGAGGCCGGATCTCTGCTGCTCCCCAACGCCCCCACGCAGGATCAGGACCTTGGCGCTGGCCGGATTTGGGCAGGCGGGGTATCCGGCTGCCCCAGCCCATGGAGCCAAACCCACCCACCCCGGGACACAACCACAGCTCTTTTCTCATTATTCTCACTATTATTAATAATATTATTATTATTTTTAGCAGCAGGTGACCCAGAGGGCAGGGGCTCTGGCAGGGCAGGGGGGGCAGGAGACCCCTGGTCCCGACTCTGCCCCATCCTGCCGGGGTTTTCCCTGACCTCCCAGCCAGGAGGGAGAGGATGGGGATTTTGTAAATAAAGGAAAAGGGAAAAAAAAAGACCCCAACCCACTCCCCTCACCCCCCATCCCACCCGTGGGGGGTCGCCTGTGCCCCCCCCCACCATGTCTTGTGCCGCCGTGTGCCACTGCAACGGTGATGCCACCGCACCCTGCTTGGTGTCAGCGTGTGTGTTTTGTCCCCCCCACCCCCCCATCGTGCAGCCCCTGTTGCCCCTCGCTCGGTGCTGGGTCTTAGATCAGTGCCCCCAGCCCCTGCTTGGGGTGACCGGGGGTGGGGGGTGTCCCAAGGCCGGGGGTAGCCCCTGCCTGCCCTCAGGGTCAGGGTGTCCTCACTGGAATGCCGGTCCCACCATGAGGGTGGCGCAGGGTGGCAGTGCTGGGGTCCCTCGGAGCGGGGTGGGGGCTGTCTGACATGGAAATAAAAGGCCTTGCAGAAGGGTGCTGGCTCTGGGGGTCTGTGAGAGGGGAGGGGGCTGTGTGTGGGGACATCCCCAGGGACAGTGACACCAGCTCCGCAGCAGCAGGAGTGGGCGGGGGTCCCTGGGAGAGGGGATGGGGGTGCTTCCCCCACACTCCCCTGAACACCCACCGTTCTGGCAGCACCCACCCTGCACCTCACGGCCCTCCCCACATCCTGGGGGGCTTGGGGTTCCAGCAGTGGTCCCAGCCCACCCCAGCTGGAAACACTCAGCCCTGGCGAGCCCCCACCCCAGCTTGTTCCCATTGCACAGCCCCAGAAAGGGGCACAGTGCCCCCTCCCACACCGGACCCGTGGGACTGCCAAGCAGCTGCCCCCCACCCTCATGGGGATGTGGGATCACAGCCTCCCAGCCCACGGCCCCCTCAGCCACTCCCCACCACCCATAAATATTTATCGCCCCTCCTGGGGGACACCCACAGCCCACCCAGCTCCCCCCACCACCCTTGGCTGGGGGGGGTCCCCCCACAGGGATGGGGCATGCGAAGATGCAGGATGCAGCCACACAATGCACGGTGAGTCCCACCCCACACAGGGGGGTTCTCCTCCAGCCCCAGGGCAGCAGGGGGGGTCCCACTAGTTATGATCATCTCAAGGACCATCCCTTCCCCCACTCTTTATCCCAGCCCTTTGCAGGGGGACAGCACGGGGCAGGCAGGGGACACCCCTCCATCCCTGCCCTGCCGGCATCCCCGCCGCACCCATCGCCTCCAGCTGCGGGTGTCGACTCCCCCACCTCGGCTTCTCCCCTCCCTTCCCGCCCCGCAGCAGCGATGTTTAGATTAGCAGATAATGTGCTGGAAATAATTGCCTTAATCAAGAAAGGTTAACGAGGCTGGCAGCCTGCACGGCAGCCCCGGGCGAGCGGGAGCGTGGCCAACACGAGGATGGGTGCTGCCCCCTCCTGCAGTGGGGCAGAGGGATGTGAGGGGTGCAGGGGGGGGGATGGCACCCAGCGTGGTGTGCTCCAGCAAACTGCATGTGTTTGGGGCTACCTGCATCCCTGGGAGCCCCTTGGCAACATGCTGCATGTCTGCGGGATGCTGTTAGTGCACTGGGGGGGTCTGTCCTAGAGCCCTGCCCCTGACCTGTGTAGGGGTCACTGTCCCACAGATAAGGCCCCCCCCGGGGTGGCTGTGACCTGCTGGGGTGTGGATTCTGTGGCTGTGATGCCAGAATTGGTGCTCGATGGCTCTTCAGGCTGCACCCCCGGGCCAGAACTGGAGCCATGGGGAGTGTGCCTCCCCCAGCCCCCTGCCGTGGGGCACCGAGGTCCCTCCTGCCACCCCACTGTACCCACCAGCAAGGGGCTTGGCTGAGCAGGGCAGAGGCACCCTGCTGCTGGGGGGGGGGAGGGCTGCACCCCCTGAGGATGACTCAGGGTCCCCACACATCCCTAGTCCTTGGAGACCTTGTGCCAACAGGGGTTTTGCTCAGGCTGCAGGACCAGGGATGCTGTGGCATGAGACAGGGGTCTGGCCAGGGACCACCTCCATGCCCACAGTGCTCCTTTGCCTGCTGGTGTCTTGCAGGAAATGGGGACAGCTGCAGGCTGTGGGCCTGGGTGCTGTGAGCTGCAGTGGGGCCCTGCACCCTCTCCATGGCCATGTGCACTGCAGCAGTGCCCTGCACAGTGCCAGTGATGCCCTGTGTGCCCACACGCTGCAGCAGTGCCCTGCACACTGCCAGTGATGCCCTGTGTGCCCACACGCTGCAGCAGTGCCCTGCACAGTGCCAGTGATGCCCTGTGTGCCCACACGCTGCAGCAGTGCCCTGCACACTGCCAGTGATGCCCTGTGTGCCCACACGCTGCAGCAGTGCCCTGCACAGTGCCAGTGATGCCCTGTGTGCCCACACGCTGCAGCAGTGCCCTGCACACTGCCAGTAATGCCCTGTGTGCCCACACGCTGCAGCAGTGCCCTGCACAGGGCCAGTGATGCCCTGTGTGCCCACACGCTGCAGCAGTGCCCTGCACACTGCCAGTGATGCCCTGTGTGCCCACACGCTGCAGCAGTGCCCTGCACAGGGCCAGTGATGCCCTGTGTGCCCACACGCTGCAGCAGTGCCCTGCACAGTGCCAGTGATGCCCTGTGTGTCCACACGCTGCAGCAGTGCCCTGCACACTGCCAGTGATGCCCTGTGTGCCCACACGCTGCAGCAGTGCCCTGCACAGGGCCAGTGATGCCCTGCGTGCCCACACGCTGCAGCAGTGCCCTGCACACTGCCAGTGATGCCCTGTGTGCCCACACGCTGCAGCAGTGCCCTGCACACTGCCAGTGATGCCCTGTGTGCCCACACGCTGCAGCAGTGCCCTGCACACTGCCAGTGATGCCCTGTGTGCCCACACGCTGCAGCAGTGCCCTGCACAGTGCCAGTGATGCCCTGTGTGCCCACACGCTGCAGCAGTGCCCTGCACAGGGCCAGTGATGCCCTGTGTGCCCACACGCTGCAGCAGTGCCCTGCACACTGCCAGTGATGCCCTGTGTGCCCACACGCTGCAGCAGTGCCCTGCACACTGCCAGTGATGCCCTGTGTGCCCACACGCTGCAGCAGTGCCCTGCACAGTGCCAGTGATGCCCTGTGTGCCCACACGCTGCAGCAGTGCCCTGCACACTGCCAGTGATGCCCTGTGTGCCCACACGCTGCAGCAGTGCCCTGCACAGGGCCAGTGATGCCCTGTGTGCCCACACGCTGCAGCAGTGCCCCGCACAGTGCCAGTGATGCCCTGTGTGCCCACACCCTGCAGCAGTGCCCTGCACAGTGCCAGTGATGCCCTGTGTGCCCACACCCTGCAGCAGTGCCCTGCACAGTGCCAGTGATGCCCTGTGTGCCCACACGCTGCAGCAGTGCCCTGCACACTGCCAGTGATGCCCTGTGTGCCCACATGCTGCAGCAGTGCCCTGCACAGTGCCAGTGATGCCCTGTGTGCCCACACGCTGCAGCAGTGCCCTGCACACTGCCAGTGATGCCCTGTGTGCCCACACGCTGCAGCAGTGCCCTGCACACTGCCAGTGATGCCCTGTGTGCCCACACGCTGCAGCAGTGTCCTGCACAGTGCCAGTGATGCCCTGTGTGCCCACACGCTGCAGCAGTGCCCTGCACACTGCCAGTGATGCCCTGTGTGCCCACATGCTGCAGCAGTGCCCTGCACACTGCCAGTGATGCCCTGTGTGCCCACACGCTGCAGCAGTGTCCTGCACAGTGCCAGTGATGCCCTGTGTGCCCACATGCTGCAGCAAGTTCTGGACAGGCTGGAGAGCTGGGAGGAGAGGAACCTAGTGAGGTTCAGCCAGGACAAGTGTGGGGTCCTGCCCCCAGGGAGGAAGAGCCCCTGGCACCAGTACAGGTTGGGGGTGACCTGCTGGGATGCAGCACTGTGGAGAAGGACCTGGGAGCCCTGGTGATAACAAGGTCTCCATGACCAGCATGTGCTCTCATGGCCAAGAGGCTGATAGGACCTGGGGACATTGAGAAGAGCGTGGCCAGAGGGTGGAGGAAGGGTCTGTTCTCCTCCCCATCTGCTCTGCTGAGGACACAGACAGAGTTGGGTGCCCAGTTCTGGGCTCCCCAGTTCAGGACAGACAGGGAGCTGCTGGAGAGAGTCCAGCCAAGGGTATGAGGGTGATGAGTGACTGGAGCTTCTCTGGTGTGAGGGAAGGCTGAGAGCTGGGGCTTGTTCAGCCTGGGGAAGGGAAGAGCGTGAGGGGATCTCAACACTGACCCATAGCTAAAGGGGGGTCTCAAGGGGACGGGGCCAGGCTGGTCCAGTGGTGCCCAGTGACAGGACAAGGGGTGAGGGGCACAAACCGGAACACAGTAAGGTCCACATCCCAACAGGAGGAAAAACTCCTCCACTCCCTACTCGCCCCTCCCGTGGCCGGCCATCGCCCTGGCCTCTGGCCCGGCACACGCACCCCGCTCGTTTCAGCGCGCTACGGAGGGATGGACCGGAGCCGGGGGGGGCTGGCGGAGCGGGACCGGCCTCGGCTGCACAGCACCGCGAGAGGGCTGTCGCGAGCTGCGGATGGTGCCTGCACCCCCGCCTGCACCCCCAGCATCCCTGTGTATCCCTGCCTGCACCCCCAGCATCCCTGTGTATCCCTGCCTGCACCCCCAGCATCACTGTGTATCCCTGTCTGCACCCCCAGCAGCCCTGTGTATCCCTGCCTGCACCCCCAGCACCCCCAGCAGCCCTGTGTATCCCTGCCCGCACCCCCAGCAGCCCTGTGTATCCCTGCCTGCACCCCCAGCAGCCCTGTATATCCCTGCTGCACCCCCAGCATCCCTGTATATCCCTGCCCGCACCCCCAGCATCCCTGTATATCCCTGCCCGCATCCCCAGCAGCCCTGTGTATCCCTGCCCGCACCCCCAGCATCCCTGTATATCCCTGCCCGCATCCCCAGCAGCCCTGTGTATCCCTGCCTGCACCCCCAACATCCCTGTGTATCCCTGCCCGCACCCCCAGCATCCCTGTATATCCCTGCCCGCATCCCCAGCATCTCTGTGTATCCCTGCATGCATCCCCAGCAGCCCTGTGTATCCCTGCCCGCACCCCCAGCATCCCTGTATATCCCTGCCTGCATCCCCAGCATCTCTGTGTATCCCTGCATGCATCCCCAGCAGCCCTGTGTATCCCTGCCCGCACCCCCAGCATCCCTGTATATCCCTGCCTGCACCCCCAGCATCTCTGTGTATCCCTGCCTGCACCCCCAGCAGCCCTGTGTATCCCTGCCTGCACCCCCAGCAGCCCTGTGTATCCCTGTCTGCACCCCCAGCAGCCCTGTGTATCCCTGCCTGCATCCTTGCCCTGCACCCCAACAAGCACCCCTGCCTGTACCCTGAGCATCCCTGTGCACCCCTCCCTGTATCCCACCCTGCATCCCCACCCTGCATCCCAACAAGCATCCCTGCCTGCACCCTGAGCATCCCTGTGCACCCCTCCCTGCATCCCAACAAGCATCCCCGCCTGCACCCTCAGCATCCCTGATGGCATCCCTGCCCACATCTCTACCCTGCACCCCAACAACCACCCCTGCCTGCACCCCTGCACCCCTGCCCAGCCCCCCAAAAGTGCCCCCCAGCTCACACAGAGCCACCTTGCTCTCCAGCCCCCAGCACACACAGCTTTGGGTGCTGGATGAAGAGGGGCTCAGCCCGCTCCCGTGGGGGGCCTGTGGGGTGCAGGGTGCCCTAGGCTGGGGGGCAACACTTGGAGGGGAACGCACCCTGTGCATCCTGGCTGCTCCCACCCCACACATCTGGCTCCCCCACCCCAGAGCACTGCACTCCCCTTCCCAGAGCACCCCTTGCCAGAACACCCCATGCCCCTTCCCCAGAGCACCCTGCACCCCTCCAGGCCGTGGTTCTGGGGGGCCCCAGCACCTGGCAGCCTTGGCAGTGCCGTATTGAAGAGTGATGCTGACATTTCCAGCTCTGGGGATGCATCAGGAGCTCTCAGCCACTCTCGTGGCTCATTAACAGCCAGACGAGCTGCAGCAGTAATTGCTTTGATTTATTGGCTTGCTGCTGGGGCAGAGGGGAGAGGCATGTGGCACTCCCTGCCTTTATGGGCACCATATGGAAACCATTGATCACCAGTTGTTGCAGAGGGGCAGGCAGGGAGAGGAGAGGCTTTTATTAACTCACCTGTAACGTTCAACCCTTCTAACCAATCCCCACGGTTGGGGTTGGTGGCACAGCCCGTGGGCCAGAGATGGGCTTGGGGATGTGGAGATGGGCTGGGGTATGAGGGTGGATCACAGAGTCACAGAGTCACAAGGTTGGGAAAGACCTTTGAAGATCATCAAGTCCAACCATTCTCATCCTAAACTAAACCACATCCCTAAGTACCTCATCTACCCTTTTGTTGAACACATCCAGGGAAGGTGACTCAGCCCCTCCCTGGGCAGCCTGTTCCAGGCCCCGACAACTCTCTCAGTGAACAGCTTCTTCCTAACATCTGACCTGACCCTGCCCTGGCCCAGCTTCATGCCGTTCCCCCTTGTCCCATCTCCTGTCCCCTGGCTGAAGAGACCATCACCCACCTCTCCACAACCTCCCTTCAGGTAGTTGTAGGTGGTGATAAGGTCTCCCCTCAGCCTGGGATATGGAGATGGATGGGCTGGGATATGGAGGTGGATGGGCTGGGATATATGGAGGTGGATGGGCTGGGATATGGAGGTGGATGGGCTGGGATATATGGAGGTGGATGGGCTGGGATATGGAGGTGGATGGGCTGGGATATATGGAGGTGGATGGGCACATCGAGATGGGTTTAGAAACAGGGTTGGAATTGAAGATGGGAGATGGGCTGTGAACATTGGGGTGGGCTCAGGCATGGAGAACGCTTGGGGACCTGAAGATGGGCTGGGACGTGGAGGTGAGCTCAGACATGGAATTAGGGTCTGGACATGGAGATTGGCAAAGAAATGGAGATGTGGGGCTGTGCATGTCTGGGGATGTGGGGCTGTGCATGTCTGGGGATGTGGGGGTATCCACATCTGGGGGTGTGCATGTCCAGCCATGTGGGGATGTGCACACCTGGGGATGTGGTGTTGTGGGGCTGTGCACATCTGGGGATGTGCATGTCCACAGGGATATGTGCACCCACAGGCGTGCAGGAGATGGTCCTGGGTCCTGGGGATGGGCCCCTGGCTGGATGTGGGTAGGGGGACAGTGGGATGTTTTTCCTTGTGACTACAGCTGTCCTTCACAGACAGCTGATACTGAATGCACAATTCTAAGGCTTGCCATGTAGCAGAGTTGCATGAATTGTGCTTTCTGAGTGTCTGCAGTTATCTCCACGGAGGAAAAACTCCATGTTATACACCCAAGTACAAAACCAACTGGGAACCTGGACACTGGGGATGTCTGTGGGCACCCAGCCTCTCCACCAGCCAGTCCTGTTTCCCAGGTACAGTTCATCTCCGGCTTCTGGTCAGTGGAAGTTTCACTTCTCTGGTGGGTGTGGAGGTCTGTTTATCTTCATCAGGCCTCAAGTGCCTTTTTTACCCATGTGCCAGGACCCCAGGCACCAATCCTGCCTGCTTGGGTTTGTCAGGGTGGCCAGCAAACGGCCAACACTCACCCTCTCTTCTCCAGTCCTCCCACCTCCTCTCCATCACTGGGCACTTCATCTGCAATGGGCATTCCTGTCATCCACGATCTGCTTGAAAGCAGCCCTGAGGAGAAGGACTTGGGGGTCCTGATGGATGCAAAGCTGGACAGGAGCCACCAATGGGCACTCACAGCCCAGAAGGCTGGTTGCATCCTGGGCTGCATCACCAGGAGTGTGGCCAGCAGATGAGAGAGGGGATTCTGCCCCTCTGCTGTGAGACCCCACCTGCAGTGCTGCATCCAGCTCTGGAGCCCGCAGCACAAGGAGGACATGGAGCTGTTGGTGTGCATCCAGAGGAGGCCACAGAAATTATCAAAGGGCTGGAGTAGCTCTGCTGTGAAGACAGGCTGAGGGAGTGGGGCTTGTTCAGCCTGGAGAAGAGAAGGTTCCAGGGGGACATTATAGCCCCTTCCAGCACCCGAAAGGTGCCTACAAGAAAGCTGGGGAAGGACTGTTCATGAGGGCATGTAGCAGTAGGACGAGGGGTGATGGTTTTAAACTCGAAAAGGGCAGATTTAGGTTGGATATTAAGAAAAAGTTCTTCAATATGAGGGTGGTGAGACACTGGCACAGGTTTCACAGAGAGGTGGTGGAGTCCCCATCCCTGGCGATATTCAAGGTCAGGCTTGATGGGGCTCAGAGTGACCTGATCTAGTGAAGATGTCCCTGCCCACTGCAGGGGTTGGGCTCGGTGGCCTAGTTCCCTTCCAACCTCTGACACCGACTGACTGATAAGCAACAAGTGAAACAACTTCCTATCACCAGCACACCCAGGGTCCCAACCTGCCTGTTTCCCAGCCACCTCACACACTCTCCCATAAAAAGCAGAAGGGTTTCTTTGCCTCCCTGCCTCGTTTCACACAATTTAAATATCTGGGGGGGTTTCTACCCCATTTTGGATCCCATAGAGAATGAGTTCTTGGTATTCCCTGACTGCCCACAATCCTTTGTCTGTATGCAGACCCCACCTGGGATCTTCCCTTGGGAGATGGATTTTGGTCCCTGCTGCCAGGACAGCCCTGCCCTGGCTTTCCCAGAACTGATCTCTGTTCCCCTGGGGTAAGCAGATCACCCAGAAGGACTCATCTTATCCCTAACCAGGATCCTGAGTCATCACCTCAGTCTTAACAGCACCTCATTCCCTGGGGATTACCCAGGTAAGACCCCAGTGCCTGTGTGAGTGGTATGTGAGCAGACCCCGGGCTCCCTGGGTCCTGCAAGCCCAAGGGGGCTGGGAGCACAGCTCCATCTCTGTCCCCCCATTCATCCAGGAACAGGACTAGGCATCTCCTTTTCCTCCTCACTCGTGAGATCCCAGTTTGGGGAGGGGGGCTACCGACACCTGAGCATCTTCCTCTGTGTTCTTTCACCTGGCTTTTCCTGTCCCATAGTCAGGACAATGCAACTGCTCCTCTCCCTTTCCTCCCTTTCCCTCAGTTTTAGAACATACCCCCTCCTGGTACGCTGAGCCCATCACACCATACCTCTTTTTAACATGCAAGTCCCTTCCCATCACAAGGAACCACCCTGCCTAAGCCAGCTCATCCTGCCTCTCGCTCCTTTGGCAAAACAGCAGGGACTGTAACACAGGCTGACACCTCAGCATCCCATCTCCAGGCTGCCTTTCACCACTCCCCAAGTGACACTGTGGCCACCGTTCATTAAAACACCATTTTAATTCATCCCTGGCCAGGGGGGTCCCTCCAAATGTCCCCCAACTCATCCCAAGGGAGAGCAGAGAGGAACCCCCTCGGAAGCAGGAAGTGCTGTCCCAAAAGCAGGGTCGTTACCCGGTGCAGAGGTTGCCCACACACCCCCAGAGCAGAGGGGTTTGATGTCTCCCAGGTCTGCACTGAGCTGGCACCCAGAATCTGCCTCAGGCTGATCAGAGAAACCCGCCTGCAGTTACACTAATTGGTTAGTAATTATCCCATCACCCACTGTTGGTCAAACACACTTCACTGAGCACCACGCGTGCTCCTGGGAGGTCTGGGCTGGGGGGTCATGTGGACAGTCCTTTAATTGGGTGGGTGGTCCCGACCTCCCCCTGCCACCTTTCCCTGTCCTCCCCCCTCTTCCATTCCTGCCCGTATCTGCTGCCTTCCTTCCTCCCTGTCCATCCCCCAGCTCTCAGGCCTGAGGGGGAAGGAGGCTTCCTTCAGCACTTCCCCAGGACCCTCTTCAGCAGGGGATGCTCTTCGGCAGCCCTTGGGCTCTCCCCAAAAGGGCTTTGCAAGGCAAGGGGGTGCATTTAACCCCCAATTACACAGTGCCTTAGCACTGCCCCAAACACCCCCCGTCCCTGCCAAGCACAAAATCCTCCTTGATCGATGTAATTGGCCCCCACTCTGAGACCATGAGACCCCTCTGCATGGGTCTTGCTATTTCATTTCCCTAAAACCTCAACTGCCCTTTGTGGGCAGCGAATGCTGGGCACCCTGTTAAGGGTGCTTCTTCCAGCAGCCACAGAAGCCCTTGCAAAGCACCACAGAGCCTCATCCCTCCCCAAACCACAGTGACACCTCCCCTGCAGCCACTGCCTCCCCCCCTGCCAGGGCCTGGGATGCAGGAGAGCTCCATCCCACGCTGCCCACCCACGGAGCCCATGTACCCCCACTGTAGGGCAGGATGCTGGCAGGATGGGTGGGAGGAGACACCCCTCGCCCAGCCTGGGGACCCCTGTGCACCTGAGCTCCCGGCACGGCCGGTGGATGTGGCACTGTGGGGTGGGTTGGCACAAGTCCCATGGCTGGCTAAGGCCCTGCTGAATAGTTTGCCTTGGCTGGCACCCCGGCCTCAGTCACCGCCTGCGGTCCCAGTGCCGGGGCAGCTCGGGGCAGCTCGCCAGGCAGGCAGCAGCACCAGCAACGGGGACACAGGGCACAGCACGGGAACACAGCGCTCAGCCACTCTGCCCCGAGGGAGAACCCCCCTGATCTGGAACACCCCAGGGACACTAGTAACCCCGGGGGGCTGCCCCATGCTGCAGAGAACAGCAGCAGACATCCCCAGAGCACTGGCACCAGTGGTGCCATAAGCCCTGACACCGAGTCGGTGGGTTTGGTCCCCGCTCTGGCTGTAGGGTGCCAGGGGGGCTGCAGCAGCTGTCCGGCAGCGTCCTTGCTGTGAGAGGCTGTGGTGCCTTTAAGGCATCTCCCTCAGCGGGAGTTGGCAGCTGCTGGAGGAGCGGCCGCGGCCAGCCTTGACTGAGAGCCAAGCTGCATGGGGAAATTCACAACGTCCCTGAAAGTGCTGAGCGGGGCGGAATCCGAGCGCCGCAGCCCGCTGAGCTGCGAGCCTTGGCCCCAGGGAGCCAGGAGCAGGGCCAGCCCAACTGGCCTCTCCTGCCCCCTGAGCTGGGCGCCGCACCCAGCACCCCTGCCAGAGCGGTGCGGTGAGGCTTCGGCAACCCTCGAAAGTCCCATCACGTGGGGGCTGAGTCACGCCAGCGAGCGCAGCCTCCCCTCCTGGGCCCTTTTCCAGAGCCCTCAGCAGGATGTGGGGTATGCCTCAGCTCTAACAAAACCCTTCCCACCATCCAGCTCCCAGAGACGGGCATGAAACAAAGCATCATCCTGCGTGCCAGACACATGGGCCCTGTGCCAGCCCAGTCCCAGCCGTCCCCCGCTCTCAGCCAGTGATGAGGAAGGAGCATCCCCAGGCGCTGCTGGGATGGAGGATCCCGTCCTATGGGAGCATCCCCAAGTGACACAGGGCCAAACGACTCCATCCCACAGGAGCACCCCCAGGTGTTGCAAGGCTGGAGGACCCTGTCCCACTCCCCCAAGCACAGCCCTGCTTGACAGAACCCATCCTGGGATGGCTGCTCTTGCCCAGGGAGGAACACACAGCCTCCCACAGCGCCCCAAGTCCTGCTCTGCCTCAACGGTGCAGGGATCTCCATGCAGGGATCCAGCACTCCTGGGTGGGTAGCAGGCGGAGGGGACAGCGATGGGGGTGGGACCAGCACCCCAGGCTGCCTGGTTCCACTCCCCTGCCCGCTCCAGCTGAGGATGAGCTGGGTGCCGCCAAAAGGTGCTGGCTGCCCCAGCCCAACCCTTCTGTAGAAATTCCCAAGAAAAGAGGTAGAAGGCCGGGAAAGTCCTTTCAGGCTGGAAAATGAGCTCATGGGAGGCTGGCAGCAAGCGCCAGCAGCAGTGTTGCAGCTTTTTGGAGGACACCGCTCAGGGTGCAGGCAGAGATGGGACCCAGAGACCTTCCCCACGGTGGGACCGCACCCTGGCCCAGACCCCCACCTCCCACCCCGGGCACCCCACCGGGCTGCCGGCCCCCCCACCCACTCCTCCTCCTCTCTGGCCGGCGGCCCCTTGCACACCCCAAACCTGCGGCCAGGCTCCGGCTGGAGCCTCCGGGGCACGGCAGTGCGTCCGGCAGCGCCGGTGCCCGCTCCCGCAGGTCCCACCGGGGATGCCCGGGGCACCGCGGGAAACACCTTCCGCGGGGGTCTCCGCCGGGCAGAGCCCCGGGCAGCGCGTCCGGGCTCGGGGCTGGATCCCCGCTGCTCGGCTCCTGCTCCGCGCCGGGGCTTGGCTGCGAGGCGCGGGCAGGAGCGGCTCCGCGCAGGCGGCTGCGGGGCCTCCCGGGTCCCCGGGCTCGGCCGGCGACGCTGTCGGCTGCGGCGGGGATGGCAGAGCCCCCGGTACGGGGTACCCAACGCACCCCGCCCCTGCGTGGGGTGCAGCCGCGGCCGCCCCTGGACAGCTCGGGGGGAGCAGGAGCAGGCTGGGGGACGGGGGTGTGGGGGTCCCAGCCTTGGGGGGTGGTGTGATCTGCACGAAACCTCCGAGAACAGCCCCGCAGAGCCGGGGCGCGGTGTCCGGCAAAGGCATCGGCAGCGCCGGGCTGGAGGGACAAGACCACCGACCCCGTGTCCAGCCGCCCTGTACCACATTTCTCCCCGACCCCCGCCCCCCGCCGCAGCCCGGTGACCCGGCACATTGCTGCACGCGTGGAGGGAGGAACCGCGGGTTTCCCGTGGGACCGTGCAGAGTCCGACCCCCCGGGGCCGCATCCTGCGGCACCCAGCAGTCCCCCGCCCAGCACCTCCCCCCACCCAGACCGGATCGGCTCCGGGGTGCCGAGCAGTCGGTCCCCTTAAGCCCCGGGAGCGGGGCCAGGCTCCGGCTGTGCCGGGTCGGCGGGGACGCGGTGCCGGGACCGGGGGGTGGGCAGGCCGGACCCTGTGTCCCCGGTTCGAGGGAGTCCTCGGAGCAGCTGGTCACACGTCGGGGGTCACTTTCACCCAACACCTCCGCACACCCCCGGGCAGCCCGGCGGGACACCTTCCCCCCGCCATCGGCCCGGTGGAGCGATGCGGGCAGAGGTGCGGGCAGAGGTGCGGGCAAAGGCACTTTGCCTGTCGGGGGGGGGAACCGACGGGCTCAGCGGGGGTGGGACTCCCCCCAGGGCCGCGGGGGGTGCGTGTGTGGCCAGCCCTGCTCCTCCACAAACCCGAGCGCCCCTTGCACACACCCCCCCAACCCCGGGGGTCCCGGCCAGGCGGGGGCGGGGCGGAGAGGGGCGGCGAGAGCGGCGGGGAGGGCCGGGGCAGGCAGCGCCGGGCAGGCAGGGCCGGGGGCCGCTCCGCTCTGCTCCGCCGCGGCCATGCTGGGGCTGCCCCTCGCCCTGCTGCTGCTGTTGCTGGCCTCCCCGCCGCCCCCTGCCCGGGCGGCACCCCCCGGCCGCCTTTCCCGGCCCCGGGGGCTGGCGGTCGCCCCCGCCGAGCCGGGTCGCCCCGGCGCCACGGGGATGGGCACCCCCGGGAGCGTCGCGGGGACTGCCCCAGGAGGCACCGCCACGGGCCCCCCCGGAGGCACCGGGACGGCCCCCCCGAGAGGCACGGCACCGAGGCCCCCCCCAACCACGGCGGGCCCCCCCAAAAGCACCGCGACGAGGCCCCCCAGGGGCACCGGGACGGCCCCCCCGAGAGGCACGGCACAGACCTCCACGAAGGGCACCGCGACGGTGCTCAAAAGCACCGGGGCGGCCCCCCCGAAGAGCACCGGGTCGAGAACCTCAAAAAGCACCACGGCCGCCTCCCCGAAAGCCAGCGCAGCCCCCTCCAGCCCCGGCCCCCCCGATCGAGGGCGGCTGAAGGAGGGAGCCCCCAAGGCCACAGGTAGGAGCTGGGGGGCGGTGGAGGGGCTGGGGTGTGAGTGCGAGTGTGTGTTGGGGGGAGGAGAGTCGTGCACACCTCGGGCAGTGCTACAGCCTGGGTGGGGGATGCCCCAGGGTGGCCCCGTGATGGTGGGGGACAGTTAGGGGGGGGTGTTACAGGGCTGCATGGCTCCCCGAGTGCCGGCAGGCGCCAGGGTCCTGTGTGGGTACCCCGACCCCACCACCCCGGGGGTGCCTTTGCCCATCTCCAGCCCCGGCGCCGAGGAAGAAGGTGGTGCGGGTCAAAGTGGTGAGGAAGAAAGTGGTGAGGAAGAAGCCGAAGGCTCCAGCCAAGGACACAGCTGCTCGGCAGGAGCCTCGTATGTACACTGAGCGATGAGGGACAGGGCGGAGGGGTGTGTGGGGCTGCACGGGCACACGCGCGTGTGCAGGGTGCGGAGGCCTGTGTGAGAGCCGGGTGTTTGGCACTGCAGTGCGCACCCACCAGCCTCGTCCCTCATGTGTGCCCACTGCCACCACGCCAGCCGGGCACATGCTGTCACACACATGTGCTCCCCATGCCGTCACATCCACACGTGCTCCCCATGCCATCACACACCTGTGCTTCCCATGCCGTCACACACACACGTGCTCCCCATGCCATCACACACCCGTGCTCCCCATGCCATCACACACACCCGTGCTCCCCACGCCATCACACACCCATGCTCCCCATGCCGTCACACACCCATGCTCCCCATGCCATCACACACCCATGCTCCCCATGCCATCACACACATGCTCCCCATGCCATCACACACCCGTGCTCTCCATGCCATCGCACACACATGCTCCCCATGCCATCACACACACACGTGCTCCCCATGCTGTCACACACCCGTGCTCTCCATGCCATCACACACACATGCTCCCCATGCCATCACACACCCGTGCTCTCCATGCCATCACACACACATGCTCCCCATGCCATCACACACACACGTGCTCCCCATGCCATCACACACCCGTGCTCCCCACGCCACCACACACACATGCTCCCCATGCCATCACACACCCGTGCTCTCCACGCCATCACACACCCATGCTCCCCATGCCATCACACACACATGCTCCCCATGCCATCACACACCCGTGCTCCCCATGCCATCACACACACACATAGTCCCCATGCCATCACACACGTGTGCTCCCCATGCCATCACACACACCCGTGCTCCCCACGCCACCACACACCCATGCTCCCCACGCCATCACACACCCGTGCTCCCCATGCCATCACACACACACATAGTCCCCATGCCATCACACACCCGTGCTCCCCATGCCATCACACACACACATAGTCCCCATGCCATCACACACCCGTGCTCCCCATGCCATCACACACACACATAGTCCCCATGCCATCACACACGTGTGCTCCCCATGCCATCACACATACATGCTCCCCGTGGTATCACACACACATGCTCCCCATGCCATCACACATGCACGCTCTGCACACACACCACCAGCAACACCCTGCATGCAGCAGCACAGAAATGCCCCCTGCACACTGGGTACGTGCGTGCCCACGCACACATGTGTGCAGACACGTCCCATCCCAGAGTGGGGATGGGGGGCTCTGGCTCCCCCCCATTGCCACTCCTGCTGTCCTTCCCACCCCTCATGGAATAGGATTCGCCCCGGCTGCGGTTGCAGCTGTGGTTGTGGCCACAGCAGCAGGGCCTGGCTGCATTTCTGCTTCAGGGGGCTGGGGCCTGGGGGTCTCACCCCCCCAGAGCCTGGGAGCAGGGCCTGGGTGGGCAGTGGGCAGGGAGCTGGTGCAGGCAGTGCTGCTGCACCTCGCCAGGTGGGCACATGCCCTGTGGTATGGCACTACATAGCGCGGCACAGGGTGGGAGCAGCCCTGGGGGGGACTGGTGTATGGGGGTCTCTGAGTGAGCCCGGCCCCCTCTGCTCTGCCCCCAGAGTGCCCCCCACTGGGGCTGGAATCCCTGCGGGTGCTGGACTCCCAGCTCCGAGCCTCCAGCCACAAGCACTACGGCTTGGGCGCACACCGCGGGCGCCTCAACATCCAGGTAGGACAGAGTGTGTGTGCATGGCGTGTGCATGGACCCCCACAGCTGCACCGAGGCCAGTGGGAGCCAGGCCTGCCGGCAGCACCAGATCCACCTGCACATTGTGGGTGACTTGGCCAGGGCCTCTCGGAGGGTCCCATTAACCCAGGACTTGCTCCCCCAGCCAAGTGGTGCCATGCGGCTCAGAGCACCATCCTGGTGCTGGTGCGGTGCTGCTGCCACCATTGGGGTGGGGAGCACATGGGGACATGCCCCGGGCAGGGCCCTGCACCCCCATCCTGCCCCTGACACCCCCCTCCCTGCAGTCAGGGCTGTACGATGGGGACTTCTACGACGGCGGCTGGTGCGCGGGGCAGGAGGACACGGAGCAGTGGCTGGAGGTGGATGCCCGCCAGCTCACCAACTTCACCGGCATCATCACACAGGGGCTCAACTCCATCTGGACGTAAGGCACCAGGCAGGGCCAGCCTGGGGGGTGGCAGGTGAGGGGGGCCAGTACCTCAGTGACCCTCTGCCCCGTGCAGGTACGACTGGGTGACGTCCTACAAAGTCCAGGTCAGCAATGACACGCACACGTGGCATCCATGCCGCAATGGCACCAAGGAAGTGGTAGGTGCCCGCAAGGAGCAGTCCCAGGCAGAGTTGGTGAGAGTGGGGACCCCCCTGGAGCCCCAGCCCACTCAGCTCCCCAGACAGAACAAGGACATGGGGGGTGATTAACCATGCCGGGCGGGTTAACTGTGTGGCTGGCACCAGGGCCAGACTGGGACCTGTCTCTGTTGCCTTTGGCCTCCCCACCTGTGAGCATCCTCCAGCACTTCCCCCCGGCACCGGGCACAAAGGCTGCTTGTCCCAGCTGCTGCCCCGGCTGCCTGCCAGGCTCCGTCCCTGCACGTGGGTGAGCGTGGTGGGGGCACATGTGGGTGTGCGTGGCACCGCGTGGCACAGCTGGCTGTGCCCGAAGGGGAACAGGGCAGCCTGGTGCTCGGGCACATGTGTGAGTGCTGAGCACGCAGGGTCACATGTGTGTGTGAGGGTGCACAGCGTGTGTGAGCGCCCTGGGGGTGTGTGAGTGTGTGCAGGAGGTGTGAGACAGGGGGCTGCCAGACGTCCCCCATGTTACTCCCATAGCCAGCCCAGGTACCGGTGCTCAGGGTCCCTGTGCCAGCACTGTGCCAGGGTGGGTTTGAGGGTCTGGGGTCCCTGTGCCAGTGCCATGCCAGGATGGGTTTGGGAGTCCCTGTGCTGGGCCTGTGCTGGAGTCAGGCCTGGGGTCCCTGTGCTGGGGTGGGTTTGGGAGTCTGGGGTCCCTATGCCAGGGTGGGTTTGGGGGTCCCCATGCTCATCCCTGGAGATTGTGTTTGGGACCCTCCCCTCTGGGCGCTGGGCCGGTGGGTTGGGGGTAGAGCAGTGCGTGCACCCCAGACCCTGTGCCTCTTGCTCCTCGCCGGTGCCTGGCGCGGCCCCCTCCACCCCCCTCAGCCCTGTGTCTGCTCTTCATTAGGGGCTGGAGGGGGGCCAGGGCAGGCCAGGGCCAGAACAGCTGCAGAGCCTGTAACCCTTTGGGCCCCGGCAGGCAGCTTTGCCGCAGCCCCCTGTCCCTGTACTCCCCGTCTGGGTTCCCCCTGCCAAGCAGAGAGACCCGCAGGGGCTTCATCCATCCCCCCAGGTCTTCCCTGGGAACAAGGACCCCGAGACGCCGGTGCTCAACCTGCTGCCCACGCCCATGGTGGCACGCTACCTGCGCATCAACCCCCAGACCTGGTTCCAGAACGGCACCGTCTGCCTGCGGGCAGAGGTCCTGGGCTGCCCACTGCCAGGTGGGTCACACTGCCTGTGGCATGGCTGCTGCCCTGACCCACGAGCGCCCAGCACGGGCACACTCTGCCAGGCTGTCCCCAGGGTTGGGGTCCAGGTTGTTCCTGTGCCTTGGAAGCTCTGACCATGTCACCCCTACCCCCAATATGTCCCCCGGCTCCTCGCAGACCCAAACAACATCTACGCCTGGCACAACCAGCCCCTGCCCACTGACAAGCTGGATTTCCGCCATCATAACTACAAGGAGATGAGAAAGGTGCCTGTCCTGTAGCCATGGCGTGGGGCAAGGGGGAGGTCTGCACCTCTAGGGGCACCCCAGTGTGGGGCAGGGGGTCTCCGCACCCCTGGGGTGCCCCTGGACCCTGAGCACTGTGTGCCCCCCCAGCTGATGAAGCGGGTGAATGACGAGTGTCCCAACATCACCCGTGTCTACAGCATCGGGAAGAGCTACCTGGGCCTCAAGATGTACGTCATGGAGATCTCCGACAACCCTGGGCAGCATGAAGTGGGTCGGTGTCCCATGGTGGGGTGACAACTGGGCTGGTTGGGGACACCCAGAGTGGTACAGGATGGGGACAGGGTGGTATAGGATGGAGATGGGGTGGTCGGGGGCACCCAGGGTGGTACAGGATGGGGACAGGGTGTCTGTGGATGCCCAGGCTGGTGCTGGCAGATGAAGACAGACTCACTGGGGACACCCAGGCTGGCATGGGGCAGAGGAGCAGGGCAGTTGGTGGCTCTGCAGCCACCCACTGTGCTGTGCCTGGCAGGTGAGCCCGAGTTTCGCTACGTGGCGGGGATGCACGGCAACGAGGTGCTGGGCCGGGAGCTGCTGCTCAACCTGATGGAGTACCTGTGCCGGGAGTTTCGGCTGGGCAACCCCCGCGTGGTGCAGCTGGTCACCGAGACCCGCATCCACCTCCTGCCCTCCATGAACCCCGATGGCTACGAGACTGCCTACAAGCTGGTAGGGCTGGGCTGCCCAGTCCTGGGGAGCTGAGCACCGCCCTGGCATCGGTCCTTGGTGACCCCATCTCCTGGCAGGGCTCCGAGCTGTCGGGCTGGGCCATGGGGCGCTGGACCTACGAGGGCATCGACCTCAACCACAACTTTGCTGACCTCAACACGGCGCTGTGGGATGCTGAAGACAACGACCTGGTGCCCCACAAGTTCCCCAACCACTACATCCCCATCCCGGAGTACTACACCTTCGCCAACGCCACGGTGAGCCCGGCTCCCCAAGACCCACCCCCCACCCTGCCATAACGTGCCTGCACAGTGCCCATGCATGGCGTGGTGGGCACGACGGTGATGGACCCAGCAGGGTGGGGGTTCACCGTGTCCCCCTCTGACATGGGGCCCTCTCCCAGGTGGCCCCCGAGACGCGGGCGGTGATCGACTGGATGCAGCGGTACCCCTTCGTGCTGAGCGCCAACCTGCACGGGGGGGAGCTGGTGGTCACCTACCCCTTCGACATGACCCGCACCTACTGGAAGGCACAGGAGCTGACCCCCACCGCTGATGACGAGGTCTTCCGCTGGCTGGCCACCGTCTACGCCACCTCCAACCTGGCCATGGCCAGCGAGGAGCGGCGCCTCTGCCACTACGATGACTTCACCCGCTTCGGCAACATCATCAACGGGGCCAACTGGCACACGGTGCCCGGCAGTGAGTGGAGGGCTGGTACAGGGAGGGGAAATTTGTGCTAGGGACCCCTCCCCTGACACCCCCTCGCCCGGTACAGGCATGAATGACTTCAGCTACCTGCACACCAACTGCTTTGAGATCACGGTGGAGCTCTCCTGCGACAAGTTCCCGCACGCCTCCGAGCTGCCGAACGAGTGGGAGAACAACCGGGAGTCCCTGCTGCTCTACATGGAGCAGGTCAGGGATGGGGCACGGCCCCGCTGCTCTCCAGTCCTGGGGGGGACACACCTGGGTCCCGCAGGGACCGTGGGCGCTGAGGGGGTGGGGTGTGGGCGTGTGTTGAACGGATGGTGCAGGGTCCCCAAACACCTCGAGGCTCCATGCACCCCCCTGCACCTCCCATGGGCACGGAGAGGGCAACGTGTGTGAGGCACGTGTGTGACCCACACCACATGTGCTGGTGGGGGGGTGAGGGGTGCATCCCATACCGCCGCATGGTCTGGGCACAGACAGTGCCAGGGGTGACTGAAGGTGGTGTGTGTGGGTGCACATGTGTGTGTGCATGTGTGTGTGTCTGTGCACACGTGTGCCAGCCGCATGGCCACCCCACTGACACGCACTCGGCCCTCGGGCTCCAGGTGCACCGTGGGATTAAAGGGGTGGTTCGGGATGGAGATACGGGGCAGGGCATCGCCAACGCCATCATCTCTGTGGATGGCATCAACCATGATGTCCGGACAGGTATGGTGGGATGAGGATGGGATGGGGTTGGGATGGGGATGCAATGAGGATGGGGATGGGAAAGGGGATGGGATGAGGATGGGGGGAGGGGATGGGATGGGGATGGGGATGTTATAAGGATGGGAAAGGGATGGGGATGGAATGGGAATGAGGTGAGGATGGGAGTGGGATGGGATGGGGATGCAGTGGGGATGGGATGGGGATGCAATGAGGATGGGATGGGGATGGGGATGTGATGAGGATGGGGATGGAATGGGATGGGGAAGAGGATGGGATGGGGATGAGGTGAGGATGGGAGTGGGATGGGATGGGGATGCAATGGGGATGGGGATGTGATAAGGATGGGAATGGGGTGGGGATGGGGATGTGATGAGGATGGGGATGGAATGGGATGGGGATGAGGTGAGTGAGGATGGGAGTGGGATGGGATGGGGATGCAATGAGGATGGGATGGGGATGGGGATGTGACAAGGATGGGGATGGGGCAGGGAAGGGGATGGGATGAGGATGTGATGAGGATGGGGATGGGATGGGGTTGGGAATAAGGATGGGAGGATGGAAATGGGGATGGTGACAGGAGAAGGAATGGGGGTGCACATGGCCTGGGGATGAGGTCAGATCTGGGGCCGGGTGTGTGGCAGCCCCTGCCAGCACCCCCAGACCCCTGACCCCCACCCCGCTGTCGCAGCCTACGATGGGGACTACTGGCGGCTGCTCAACCCGGGCGAGTACGAGGTGACGGCGCGGGCCGAGGGCTACGAGGCGGCCACGCTGCCGTGCCGCGTCTCCTACGAGAACGTGCCCACCCTCTGCAGCTTCCGCCTGTACCGGGAACGGCGGCAGCGGGGGCGGCCGCCGGGGGGGTCCCACCTGCCCCCGGACCTGCGGCTGCGGCGCCAGCGCCTGCGCCGCCTGCGCTCCCACCGCCGCGCACCCTGAGCGGGGCTGGAGCGGCCGCCCCGGGGCCGCGGGCTCGGCGCGGGGGACCGGGGGGCTGGACGCTGCGCCGGCGGCGGGGCCGGGAAAGGCGCGGGGGTTTGGGGGGAGGGTGGGCTTGGGGAGGAGGGGGGGGCCGGACCCGGAGCGGGCGCTCCCGACGTCGCCGCTGTGCGGGACGCCTCATAGTAAAGTTGGCCGTGCTGCCCCTGCGCCTGCTTCCCTCAGGGGACCGGGGGGGGGGCGGGGCGAGGCGGGGCCACCCCTGCCCTGAAGGCCAATGGCGCCGCCGCCGCTGCCCGCCCCTTGGCTCCGCCCCCAAGGGCAAAACCACGTGACCCGCCCGCCGGCGTCACCTCTTCCCCTCCGTGGGCCCGCCCCCGCCGCCCGTCTCCTTGCGCCTATTGGCTCGTGTTAGGCGGGGGGGCGTGCCTCCGGGAGGAGCGGCAGCCAATGGGCTGCGAGCCCCGTGAGGGTCAGGCGGGCGCTGGCAGCGGCGCGGTGCGGGCGGAGGGCGCGGTGAGCGGGGGCGGGGCACCGGAGGGGGCTGGGGGGGCCGGGGGCGCCCGGGAGGTGTGCGAGGTCGCGCTATGGGTGTCCCTTGGCGAGGGAGGGGGCAGGACGGGACCGGGGGGGCGGGCCAGGGGATGGGGGGTCCGGAGGTGGCCGTGGCGGTGGGGGTCTGTGGGCTGGAGGGGTCCATGGGGATGGGGGTCTGTGGGGATGGGGGTCTGTGGGGATGGGGGTCCATGGGCTGCGGGTGTAGTGGGGACGGGGGTCTGTGGGCAGGAGGGGTCCATGGGGATGGGGGTCTGTGGGGATGGGGGTCCGTGGGCTGGAGGTGTAGTGGGGATGGGGCTCCGTGGGCTGGAGGGCTCCATGGGGATGGGAGTCTGTGGGGATGGGGGTCTGTGTGCTGGAGGTGTACATGGGGATGGGGGTCCGTGGGCTGGAAGGGTCCATGGGGATGGGGATCCATGGGCTGGAGGGGTCCATGGGCTGGAGGTTTAGTGGGGATGGGGGTCCGTGGGCTGGAGGGGTCCATGGGGACGGGGGCATCTGTGGGGATGGAGGTCCATGGGCTGGAGGTGTAGTGGGGATGGGGGTCCGTGGGCTGGAGGGGTCCATGGGGATGGGGGTCGGTGGGGATGGACGTCCATGGGCTGGAGGTGTAGTGGGGATGGGGGTCTGTGGGCTGGAGGGGTCCATGGGGATGGGGGTCTGTGGGGATGGGGGTCCATGGGCTGGAGGTATATGTGTGGATGGGGGTCCGTGGGCTGGAGGGGTCCATGAGAATGGGGCTCTGTGCGGATGGGGGTCTGTGTGCTGGAGGTGTACATGGGGATGGGGGTCCCTGGGATGAAGGATTCTGTTGGATGCAGAGATCCATGAGGCAGGGGGATCCATGTGGATGGGGGCATCCGTGGGGCTGGAGGAGGCAGAAGATGCCCTTGGGTTGATAGGACCCCCGAGCCTACCCCAGCAGCGGGGGACACTTCCCAGGGCTGATTCCCACCCCCCTCATTCTCCCCGCACCCCAGCCATGGTGCAGTACCGGATCCGGCCGTACCGCGAGGAGGACTACGAGGCGGTGCGCGAGGTCTTCGCCACCGGCATGAGCGAGTACGCGCCGGCGCTCTGCCTGCACGTGCTGCGGCAGCCCTGGGCACTGCTGGCGCTGGGCTGCACCTTCTGCCTGCTGCTGGGCAGCGCCCGCTCCCTGCTGCTGCCCGTGCTGGCCCTCACCCTGCTGCTGGCTCTGGCCCGGCACCTCCTGGGCTGCGCCTGGAGCACCTACATCGACCGCTGCCTCGGGGACGACCTGCGGGACATCGGCGCCGCCTACGCCGAGAGCGCCGGCGCCCAGTTCTGGGTGGCAGAGGCGGACAAGCGGGTGGTGGGCACGGTCGGTGTGCGGCCAGCCAACGACAGCACCACGGGGGAGCTGGTGTTGAAGAGGATGTCTGTGCGGAAGGATTACCGGGGCCTGGGCATCGCCAAGGCGTTGGGCCGCACCGTGCTGGACTTTGCACGGCGGCGCGGCTGCCGGGCCGTGGTGCTCAACACGCTGATGCTGCAGCATGAGGCTCGTGCCCTCTACGAGCGCCTGGGCTTCCGCCGGCACCGCCACTACGTCCTGCCCACTGCCTACGGCCGCCTGGCCAACTGCACCATCACCACCTACCGCTACGACCTGTCCGGCGCCCCCTGAGCCCCGCCGCAGCACCCAGGATGGTGGGCATCACGGCCAGGCACCGGCACAGCCAGGCGGGAGCCCCATGTGGGGCCACGGGGGGGGGCACTGTGCCCGCCGGCTGTGCCGTCAGCTGCTGCCCTTGACTGTGCCCACCAGACGTGGCGTGGCTGCGGGGCACTGGGTCTCCCCCCGGATCGTGCCTTGCCGCCAGTCCACGCAGGCATTGCATCTCAGGGAGTGTGTGGCACGCTGGCACAGGGGTGGCACGGGGGGTAGGGACCCTCGTGCCATGGTGGGGGGGTTGGGAGGGTATGTGGAGCATAGAGAGGGGCCTGGAGCAACCACCCCCACCCCATCTGGCCCTGCCTTGGGGGTTCATAGGGGGGCTGCGCCCTGCCTGGCCCTGATGCCCCTGTGTCCCAGGGGAGGCATGTGGCTGCCTGTGGGACACCCCCAGCTCTGCTTCCTCCTGACTCCCCTGGCTGCCCCACAGTGCCTGCGGGTTGGGCATTGCCCCCATACAGGGCAGGGGAGAAATAAAGGACCGCTACGCAGCACTGGGCTGGGTCATTCTTCCCACGCTGTTGGGGGGTGATGGGGGTCCCCGGCAGCACAAAGATACCCCCCACCCCATGATGGGAAGGGTCTAATATGAGGCTGGGGGGCTGGCACCAAGCTGGACCCACAGGGCATCGCTGCAAGCCCCCGGGGATGACCCTTCCAGACCCACTGCACAGGGGGGTCGCCAGCAAGGGGCAGCGCTCCACCGGCTGCTAGCTAGTCCCTTGGGGTGAGGACGGGGGCACTGTGTTCCCCCAGGCTCCTTGTGCCCCACCTCCACCCCCCGTGGCCTTTACTCAAGGATGAAAGGTGACTTGGACATAACCGAGCTCCAACCCCCTGGCAAGGAGCCCGGCAGTGCTGGTGTCTGCCCTTGGGTCTGGGCAAAGTCCCCTGAGGGCTTGAGCTGGCTGGGTGCTGTGGGGCTCGGGACCCCACCCCTAAAAAGGGGAGATCGGTGTATGGGGGGTGCTGCTAAGGAGTTAAATGTGGTACAGTGCCAAAGCATCTCCTCCATTCGGCGGGGTGGGGGTCCTGAGCGGTGGTGTGGGATGGGCTTTGCTCCATCCCCTCGCAGGAGTGACACCCCCCCCCCCCGCTACAATTCATCCCGCCAAGGCTGAGCGGGACCCCCCTCGCCGCTCCGTGTATGATGGCAGCTTGGTGGGGGCGGCACTTCCCCATCGGCGCCTGCGCTTGCCGCCTCCCCGGAGCTGCCGTCAGCCCGGGTAAGGACCGAGACGGGGGCTACGGGCCCGGTGCCGTCACCGGAACCCCCAGCCCCAAGCTGGGCAGCCCCCCCCACCCCCGTCCCCTCCGAGGGCTGCGGAGCGTTGGGCTGAACGAAGCCGACATCTTCCTGCGGCGCCGGCGGGAGCCATCGGCACAGGCCAGCACCGGGGCTGCGGGGAGGAACGGGGCCACCCTCGTGCGGGGGGGGTGTGCCGGACCCCCAGGCTCTAGAGAGGGACCTCCCCCCTCCCCCGTTTAGCCGGCGGACCGCGGTTCCCGGTGTGAAGAGCGGCAGAGCCGGTGGCAGCAGGTGGGGGGAGGGGCTGGGAGTCTGCCAAGGGTGCCGCGGAGGCCACAAAGAGTGGGGGTCTGAGGCATCCCTCCCCTTTAGCACCCAGTAAGGAAGCCAGAGCAGACCCCCGCGGGGTTTTCGGCAGCCCAGAGACCCCAGACCCTTCCCTGGGGCACGGGGTGCTGTCCCTGTCAGGGTCCCTGCCCCCAGGGCGGTTCTGCCCCGCCCCTATTCCCTCCCCTTCCATCGCCCCCCCCCGTGCAGGGGCACAAACCCACAGCTCACACCCCCGCTCCCCACCCGTGTCCCGCCCTGGCATCGTGGGGCAAAGGACGGGCACCCAGGTAGCTGCCTGCCTCTGCCTGGGTTTCATCGTGCCACGGCTCCCGGGGAGCCAGCACGCATCCGGTGAGTGCCGGGGCTGCCTGGGGAGCAGGGGCAGCCCCCTGCCCAGATCCTCCTGCTCCTCCTTTTGCCCCCGCCCCCAGGCTCTGCTCCCCGCTCTTGGGTATCTCAGTCCCAACCTGCTCCCTGCAGCCTGGGGTGAGCCGTCGGGGGGATCCAGGAGCCCCCAGCCCGTTTCACCCCTGCCTTCACTGGCACCCCTGTGTGGGACCAGCCAGTGGCATGGCTGCTGCTCCAGCCCTGTGGGAAGCAAGGAAAACTGGGATGAGGCAAATGATGTTTGGAAGGTCCCTGGGACCCCCCGGGGATAAGAGGTGGGAGAAGGAAGGGGTCCCGGGGGGGTCTGGGGTGCACGGATGCCCTAGGAGCCCCTGCCAAGGAGGGCACTGCCCTGATGACTCTCTGCTGTGCCACAGGTGCTGGCAGCTGATGGCATCCTACCGCATCCGGCAGTACCGGGACCGGGACTATGATGCCGTGCGGACCCTCTTCGCCCGCGGCATCCTGGAGCACGCGCCGGCCGGCTACCGCCACATCCTGCGCTCGGCACGGGCGCAGCTGGGGCTGCTGGTCCTCTTCGTGGCCGTGCGGGTAGCCGTTGGCTACTGGGTGCTGGGGCTGGGGGCCGTGGCGCTGGTGCTGGCAGCCGCCTGGCCTCTGGTCCGCTCCTTCAGCACCTCTTATGTCTGCGATGCGCTGAGCACCGACCTCTGTGACATCACCTCCAGCTACCTGCGGGCGCCTGACTCTTGCTTCTGGGTGGCAGAGGCTGGGGGGACCGTGGTGGGCATGGTGGCTGTGGCACCGTCTCAGGATCCAGCTGAGAGAGGGGTGGCCCTGGAGCTGAAGCGAATGTCTGTCAGCAAGGACTACCGTGGCCGGGGCATCTCCAAAGCACTCTGCAGGGAGGTGCTGCGCTTCGCCCGGGCACAGGGCTACGGGGCGGTGGTCCTCTCCACCTCCATGGTGCAGGTGGCAGCTCAGCGGCTCTATGAGGGCCAAGGCTTCCGGAAGGTGGGTGCTTGCAGCCCCTCGCTGCTCGGCAGCCTCCTCTGCTTCCAGATCTTCCGCTACCGCTGCGACCTGCCTGGCGGCACCGCAGCCCCACCGCGCTAGGCACAGCCACGGCACCCTGACCCACACAGCACCGCTGCGGCACACCAGACCACATCCCCAACACACAAAGCACCACTGCAGTGTCCCTGACTCCAACCCCAGTGTGTGTGGCACCACCGTGGCATCCTTGACTGTGACCCTGGTGTACGTGGCACTGTGGCTACACTGCCAGCCCGGGCCCTGCGGTGGCCCAGGGGGTGGGGGAACAGGGCCTGTGCCCCCCTGGGCTGCCAGGGCAGCACTGGATTTCTAGCAGCCAGAAATAAAGAGACACGTGTAGGGAAGCCGTGTGCGGCGTGGACGTGGGTCTCTGCGCCTGGGTGTCACACATCTGGGTGTCACACATCTGGGCATCACACATCTGGGCATCACACATGCCCCGCAGCCAGGGGAATCTGTGTGACGTGTGCCTCTGTGCATGCGTCTACCTGCCTGCGAATGTGGCCCACCTGCACCTCTGTGGGTGCCTCCACACGACGCCAGCCCCTCGCCACGGCATCCCGGGACCCCCCAGCAGCCACAGTCCTGCAGGTCACTCGGGGGGACAGCCCGGGCAAAGCCCACCGGAGCGGCGGTGCGGGAGCTGTTCCAGAGGACTGCTCTGGACGTGCTGGGGACTGAGGACTGGGGGCACGGGACGGGACGGGACTGGGACCCCCAGGGTGCTCCTGGGGTGGCGGCAGGGGACCCCTGGGGACAAGGACCCCGTTGTCCCCGGTCCGGAAGCGGGCGAGTTGCCGTGCCCTCACTGAACATGGCGGCGCTTCTCTTTCCCCCCCCTGCCCTCACTGAACATGGCGGCTGTTCCCCTCCCACCCCCCTGCCCTCACTGAACATGGCGGCGGCCGTTCCGGCGCCGCGGCGGGGCGGGGCGGGGCGGGCTGGGCGGAAGCGAGGGCACAGGCCGTGCCACCGGCAGCTCCTGGCTCGTCCCGTCCGGTCCCGGCACCATGGATTGTTACACGGCCAACTGGAACCCGTTGGGCGAGGAGGCTTTCTACCGGTGAGGGGCGGCCTGGGGTTCGGCACCGGCCAGAGACAGCCTCTCCTCGGCCCGCGGCCGGCTGGGTGCCTTGGGGGAGATTAGGGTGTCCCTGGGCTGGACGTGGCCCCTAGGGCCAGCGGGGGGGTCGCGGGGTTGGCTGTGGGGTGGGCACTGCCCCTTGTCCCTGTGCTTTGGCCTGCCACCTGTCTGACCATCCATCCATCCATCCATTGGTCTGTCTGTCCGTCCATCCATCCATCCATCCATCCATCCACCCATCCGTCCATCTATCTGTCTGTCTGTCCCTCCGTCCATCCATCCATCCATCCATCCATCCATCCATCCATCTGTCTGTCCCTCCCTCCCTCTGGCCATCTGTCCGCCCTTGTGTTGCCCGCAGGAAGTTTGAGCTGTATGCCATGGAGTGGAACCTGAAGGAGGACCTGCGGGACTGCCTGGTGGCGGCCGCCCCGTACGGGGGGCCCATAGGTATGGTTGGACCCCGGCCCCCCGGCAGCCACGGGGCCCTGGCAGCCCCCCAGCCTGTCCCATCCCACCCACAGCTCTGCTGAGGAACAACACGCGGAAGGAGAAGTCCCCCAGTGCCCGCCCTGTGTTGGAGACCTACTCGGCCTCGGGGCTGCTTCTGGCCAGTGTCCCGGTGAGATGGCTTGGGATCAGCCACCCTCTCCTTCAGGCTGCACCCTGGGGGTGCTCCTGGCTGCCCCTCGGGGCACACCAGAGCCTGGGGGTCTCTGCAGCAGTGGGCAGGAGGCTGGTGGCAGGGCTGGCTGGGTGATATGGGTTGGTGTTTTGGGCCAGTGCTTGCTGCTTGCCCATGCCACTCGCTTGCAGGCCCTTGGGCAGCTCCTCTGGCTTCCTTTTGGGGGGAGCTGGGTGCTGCCCCATGTCCTCAGCACCCGCAGCTCCCTGGGGCAATGGCTCTGTGCAGCTCTTCCAGCCCCTTGAAAGCTTTGGAAAAGCTCCTCAGAAGTGATGGCGTGTGCGAGGGGCAGCGGGGAGTGCTGTAGGGAGGGAGAGGCTGCCCAGCCCTGGGAGAAGGGGACGGGGTGGGGACAAGGAGCATCAGTGTTGGTGCCACAGGAGCATCCTTGCATCACCGCTGGCAGTGAGAGGCAGGGGAAGCTGCTGCAAGTGCAAAGCCCATCGGAGCTGTGGGTGCTTGCTGCAGCCATCTGCTCCATGTCTGACTCCTGGAGGGACATGCCTGGGGCTGGGCCAGCCAGGAAGCAAGCAGCCCTGCACACTGACACGTGTTCCCCCCGCAGTGGAAGAGCGGCCAGCTGGTGCAGCTGGGCTGGACAGCCAGTGAGGACCTGCTGTGCATCCAGGAGGATGGCACCGTCCTCATCTACAACCTCTTCTGCGAGTTCAAGCGCCACTTCAGCATGGGCAACGTGAGTGGGGCGGGATGGGGAGCTCCAGGGACACCCACCGCTGGGGTTTTTGAGGGAGGATCGAACATGGTGAATGCTCCCCAAGCCCTGGGGGGTGCACTGGGGAGCCTGGGGCTTGCTGCTGCCCAGGGTGGGTTTGTTCCCAGAGCCCTGGTGCAGGCTCAGCTCTCTCTCTGGTGCAGGAGGTGCTGCAGAACCATGTGTTGGAGGCGAAGGTTTTCCACACAGAGTATGGCACCGGGGTGGCCATCCTCACCGGGGCACACCGCTTCTCCCTGGCCACCAACATTGATGACCTGAAGCTGCGCAGGATGCCCGAGGTTCCTGGTGTGTCCCCTCCCCTCTGTCCCCTTCCCTCTGTCCCCTGCTTTGGCCAGGCACGGGGGGCTGACGGTGGTCCCTGGCAGGTCTGCAGAAGCCTCCGTCTTGCTGGGCCGTGCTGTCCCAGGACAGAGTCACCATCGTCCTGCTGGCTGTGGGACAGGACCTCTACCTCCTGGACAACACCTCCTGCTCCGTGGTGGTGAGCGAGCTGCAGAGGGGATCTGCCCAGGGAGCTGGGGGGGATCCTCCAGCCCCCCACACTCACTCGCAGTTCCTTCCCATGTTCCCCATTGTCCCGTGGGATGCTCTGCAGCCCCTCGCACTCACTGGCAGGTCCTTTCCCCCGCTGTCCCCCCAGACAGGCAGGTACAGCAGGGACATGGGGCCCCATCCTGGCCAGGGGCAAGGGGGTGAGGGCTGAGCAGGCACAGGGTGGGAGGGGACGCCCTCTCTCTGACCAGTCCTCAGCCCCTTACACAGTGTCAGTGCCAGTGTGCAGCGTGTCCCCGGTCCCCAGAGTGTCCCCCTGCCGTGACACCATCTACTTTTCCCCATCCCAGACCCCCCCAGGCATGAGCCCCTCCGCTGGTGCCTACCTGCAGATGGCTGTGTCCTTCAACTACCGCTGCCTGGCACTCTTCACCGACACTGGCTACATCTGGATGGGGCTGGCCACGCTGAAGGTGAGCATCCCCCTGCCCTCCCCACGGGAGCATTGGGGTGTGAGCCCACCCCCTCTCCCTGGCAGACACATCCACAGGGTTGGGGGGGCCAGGCAGGTTCCCTGGGGGTCTGCAAGGACTGCAGGTCAGCCTTGCTGCATCTGATGCTACCCATCCCTGTGCCACTGTCCCCCTGACCCAGCTCTTTCCCGCTGCAGGAGAAGCTCTGTGAGTTCAACAGCAGCGTCCGCTCTCCACCCAAGCAGATGGTTTGGTGAGTGGGCTCCTCGCCAGCCCCCCTGACCCCAGCCAAGCCCACCCACACTCCTCTGGTACCCTGAGTCTTTGCTGGGGGCAGCTTGGCTCTGCAGCCACCCTGGGATGAGTGGGACCCTCTGAAGTCCCTGCTGCAGGCGTGGGGGGCTGCAGCTGGGCTGGGGTTAAGCCGGGGGTCCCTGACAGGTGCATGCGTCCCCGGAGCCGGCAGCGTGCCGTGGTGGTGGCCTGGGACCGGCAGCTGATGGTGGTGGGGAACTCCACGGAGTGCATCCAGTATCCTTTGGGAAAGAGGCCAGCCCAACCTGTGGGCCATTCCTGGGCCAGCGCCATCTCCGTTGTGGGCGAGGGAACCCCAGTGGAGTCAGTGCCCCCCTGAGATGCTCAGAGGAGGCTGAACATGCTCCTCTCCTCTGCAGTTCTGTCACAATCTCCCCTGCCTGACCCGGCCACCCCAGTCCTGTATAGCAGTGAGAACCCACCCTGTCCAAAGGCCCCCCCAGGACTTGCCCCCCTCCCCTGGCCTGCCTGCTGAGGGGATCCCTGGATGGAGCTCCCTGCTGGAGCCCCCACAGCCTCCTGCTGAGGTCCGAGCCCAGTTCCTCAAGGGTGAGGGCTGCCATGGGTGGGGGGATTCCTGTCCCCCCAAGTCCTGCCACCTCTGTGTAAAGGGGGGTTGTGATTGGGAGGGATGGGGGCTGCACCCAGAGCTCCTTGCTTCCAGCCAGTCCTTAGTGGGGAGCGCAGGTTTGTCCTGGATGAGGACTCCTACCTGGTGCCGGAGCTGGACGGGGTCCAGATATTGTCTCGCACCTCCCACGAGTTCCTGCATGAGATCCCAGGTGAGATGGTGCCAAGGTCGAGTGGGACCCAGTGCTGGCAGGCACATCCCTCCTGCTCTGCCCTGTGCCTGGGATGCTGCCAGTACTGTGCCCTGCTCTGAGCAGGGGCCTGACCCCACAGCCCTGTGCAGAGGCAGCAAGAGCCCCATGGCTCTCACAGCCGTGCCCTGAGCCCCACTGGCATCTGATGTGGGGCTGCGAGCCCAGTCCCTCGCTCTGCCCAGCTCCTCGGGCTGGCAGTGGCTGTGCTCCCACCCTGCTGATGGATGGTGCCAGCATGGGCTCTCCTGGGGTCCCCAAGCCGCAGGCAGGGATGCAGTGGGAGCAGCTGGCAGCGGGTGCAGGTGATGTGCCTGGGCTGGGACAACCTCTCACCGATTTGCCCCCCTCCCTCCCCATCTCTGCAGAGGCCAGCCAGGAGATCTTCAAGATTGCCTCCATGGCCCCGGGGGCTCTTCTGCTGGAGGCACAGAAGGAGTATGAGGTACAGCCCACTGCCCTGCTCAGGGTCCTGCCCCAAGCTGGGGGGCTGGGCAAACCACTGCCAGCGTGGCCCCACGGTGGTGGGAAGGGCGAGATGCCAGGGGTGCTGAGGCTCCTGGTGAGCACCCCACCATGCTGCCCTGCAGAAGGAGAGCCAGAAGGCAGACGAGTACTTGCGGGAGATCAAGGACCAGAAGCTGCTCCCAGAGGCAGTGAGCCAGTGCATCGAGGCAGCCAGCTACGAGCACGAGCCCGACACCCAGAAGTCGCTGCTGAGGGTGAGTGAGGCACCCGAGGAGGTTTTGGCAGCGGCTGAAAGCGTCTCCCTCCCAGCCAGTGGTCGTGTCCCAGCCAGCACTGCCCCATCACCATGCCCCAGCCAGCACTGCCCCATCACCGTGCCCCAGCCAGCACTGCCCCATCACCGTGCCCCCCTTTCCACAGGCAGCCTCCTTTGGGAAGTGCTTCATCGACAAGTTCCCCCCGGAGAGTTTCGTGCGCATGTGCCAGGACCTGCGGGTGCTCAACGCCATCCGGGACTACCAGATTGGCATCCCCCTCACCTTCACCCAGTATCCTCCACAGCTCAGTGCATGAGTGATGGCCCTGGGGCGGGTGCGGGATCTGTGCTGCTTGCAGCTCTGGGTGGGGTGAAACGGGGAGCAGAGAGCTGTGGAGCCACTTAGCCAGCAGCCCTGTGGGCTTTGGGCACCGTGGTGGGGGTCTGTAGCTGAGAACTCTGCGCTCATCACACCCCACAGAGCTGGCTTGCAGGGCTGAGCGGGGCAGGAGGGGGGTGGGCGCCCCACACTCGCTGCCTGTGCTCCGTGGGGTTGTGTGGTCCCTTGACCATCCCTGCAGATACAAGCGGCTCACCATCGAGGTCCTGCTCGACAGGTAAGGGTCCCAAGAGCTGGGCATGGCAGCTCCCTCCCTGCATTGCTGCTCAACGCCTCAGACCCACATGGGGCCGTGCCACAGACCACCCCCATGCCACTGACCACCCCCCCTGTGCCGTGCCAGGCTGGTGCTGCGGCGGCTCTACCCCCTGGCCATCAGGATCTGCGAGTACCTGCGCCTCTCGGAGATCCAGGGCGTCAGCCGCATCCTGGCACACTGGGCCTGCTACAAGGTGAGCAGGCGGCTCGGGGTGGGGGCTCTGCCTGGCCTGGGCCATGCACAGACCCCTCCTCTTGCGCCCCTCCAGGTGCAGCAGAAGGACAAGTCCGATGAGGAGGTGGCCCAGGCCATCAACCAGAAGCTGGGTGACACACCGGGCATCTCCTACTCTGAGATCGCTGCCCGGGCTTATGACTGTGGCAGGACGGAGCTGGCCATCAAGGTGACATGGCTGGGCATGGCTGTGGGGGGCAGCTGGGGCAAGGGGGGCACTTAAGAGGTGGGCACACACTGAGGACCCTTCTGCTGCTGCAGCTGCTGGAGTATGAGCCACGCTCAGGGGAGCAGGTCCCGCTGCTGCTGAAGATGAAGCGGAGCAAGCTGGCCCTCAGCAAAGCCATTGAGAGTGGGGACACCGACCTGGGTGAGGGGGATTTGGGGAGGGAGCCTGTCCGTGGCATTGTGCCTGGTGGGATGATGGGGGTGGAAACTAGCAGCTCTGAGGCAGCGCTCAGCATCGGCACGGGGCTCTGCCCTGTGCTGGGACGTCCCCTCACTCCCCCCCCCAGGGCCAGCCCTTGCTGGGGAGGGGGACACAACACACATTCCCCATCCCTGAGCATCCCTCTCTGCCCCAGTCTACACCGTTGTGCTGCACCTGAAGAACGAGCTGAACCGTGGCACCTTCTTCATGACGCTGCAGAACCAGCCTGTGGCCCTGAGCCTGTACCGCCAGGTAGGGGCTGCTGCTGCCCACCCAGCCCCCCAGCAGCCCTGCTTCCACCGGCCCCATATGCCCTAACACCCCTGTGGCTCCCCAGTTCTGCAAGCACCAGGAGCGGGAGACGCTGAAGGACCTGTACAACCAGGATGACAATCACCAGGAGCTCGGCAACTTCCACGTCCACTCCAGCTACGCAGAGAAGGTCCGTGCCCGGCAGCAGAGGTGGGAGGAGCAGGGGCAAAGGGCTGGCAGGGGGCTCAGGGCAAAGTGTTGTGGGGTCAGAGCTTTGCTTTGGCCATGTCTCAGCACCACACGCCCCTCCTGCCCTACCCAGGGGGCTCTGAGGGTGCTGCCCCATCCCCACAGCGTGGCACCTGTGCTGGCAGGGGCTGAGGTGGCCATGCCTTCTGTCCCCAGCGCATCGAAGGGCGAGTAGGAGCTCTCCAGAATGCCCTGGACGAGTACTACAAAGCCAAAAACGAGTTTGCTGCCAAGGTGAGTGCAACTGGGGCTGGGAGGGGCCACGGGGACCCCCACCACTCCCCCCAGTCCCCCAGGCACGGGGCTTCGGCTGGGCCACACCGCTTGATGTGGCACCCTGTCCTGCTGCACGACTGAGTCTGGGTGGGCTGCTGCCAACGTGTGCCAGGGTGTGGGACCCTCTGGGTGCTGGGGTCAGCACCAGGGGACCCTTTTGGCAGGTGCTTTGTTCCCCAGGCCACAGAGGATCAGATCAAGCTCCTGCGGCTCCAGCGCCACCTCCAGGAGGACCTGGACAAGCCCTATCTCGACCTCTCGCTGCACGACACTGTCTCCAACCTCATCTTGGACGGCCACCACAAGCGAGCCGAGCAGCTCTACCGTGAGTTCAAGATCCCTGACAAGAGGTGGGTCCTGGGGGGGTGTGTGTGGGTGGGGGTCTCACCCTGGGCAGGGGTGCTGGCAGCCCCCCGGAGCTGCTTTGGCTGGTGTCCCCAGGTACTGGTGGCTGAAGATAGGTGCCCTGGCCACCCGTGGGGACTGGGAGGAGATGGAGAAGTTCTCCAAGAGCAAGAAGTCGCCCATTGGGTACTTGGTAAGAGGATTTCTTGCTGGGGGGAAGACCAGTCCTGCCCCACGGGTGGGCTGTGGGGCTGCCCTGAGCAGCCTGGCAGGGAGCAAGGGGCGAGGCTGGGGGGCCTGGGAGCCAGCCCCCTGCCCTCCCACCCTTGCCCCTTTCCTCTCCAGCCCTTTGTGGAGATCTCAGTGAAGCACCACAACCGCTACGAAGCCAAGAAGTACGCGCCACGCGTCACCCCCGAGCAGCGCGTCAAGGCCTTCGTCCTGGTGGGGTGTGTGGGGCAGGGACAGAGCTTGGGGGGAGCTGTGGGATCCTCGTGCAGCATGGCTGGGGGCTTGGGGGGCTTGTGGAGAATCAGGGGAGGGTCTGAGACCCCCAGGAGCAGGGGGGATGGTGTACCCCCAGCCTCATCCTCTGCAGCCAGTGAGGGGTCCCTGTCCTTGCTGGGGCTGGTGCTGTCGTGGATGGTGGCTGGGGGGGGGCTGCTGCCCCCCACACCGCCCCCAGCTCCTCCCTCCCCACCGCTGCAGGGACCTGGACCAGGCAGCTGATGCCGCCATCGAGCACAAGAACGAGACAGAGATGAACTTCGTGCTGTCCAAGTGCACGGCCGGCACCGACGCCGCAGTGGCCGAGAAGCTGAACCGGGCCCGTGCCCAGCTCCTGAAGAAGTGAGCCATGGGGTGCGGGGGCTGCATGGCCCCCTGCCCACCCTGTGCTCCCAGGGGGGCTCCACCCCCCTGCCCCACCGCTGCGGCCAGTACAGGCTTCTCCACTCCCTGCCTTGCTGGGGGGTCCGTGGCACCGGGGAGCGGGGGGGGTGCCCATGTCCCGGCTCTGGGGGCACCCTGCTCCCGCCTCACCCGCCACCGGCACCGGGCTGGGGCTTCCCCAGCGGCGGCAGGACCCCCACCCCTGCCCGGCTCCCACCCCTCCGGGCCCCTCGTTCAATAAAGAGAGGAACTGGCTGCCCTCCCTCCTCATCCTCAATGCTCAGCACTGGAGCGGGGACTGGGCGGGTTGGGAGGGGTGGGGGGGCTGTGGGGGTCTCCGGGAGCCCGAGGTGGGAAGGGGGGTGGAGGGGGCGGGTATGTGTACGCCCGCTCGCCAGGGGGCGCTGCAGAGCCGGCTCGGTGCCGCGGTGCATTGTGGTGCGGCGAGATGGCGGCGCTGGGCGCAGGGATGGCGGTTGCCAGGGTGAGTGGACTGGACGGGCTGGGCCAGGCCAGGCCGGGGCGTCCTGTGGGGACGGGGTGTCGTGCGGGGACGGGGGTCCTGAGGGGACGGGACGGGCTGGGCCAGGCCAGGCCAGGCCAGGCCGGGGCGTCCTGTGGGGCCGGGGGTCCTGAGGGGACGGGATGGGCTGGGCCGGGCCGGGCCAAGCCAGGCCAGGCCGGGGCGTCCTGTGGGGCCGGGGGGTCGTGCAGGGCCGGGGGTCCTGAGGGGATGGGGAGTCGTGCGGGGCCGGGGGTCGTGTGGGGCCGGGGGTCCTGAGGGGACGGGACGGGCTGGGCTTGGCCGGGGCGTCCGGGGGGTCGTGCGGGGCCGGGGGTCCTGAGGGGACGGGATGGGCTGGGCTAGGCCAGGCCAGGCCGGGGCGTCCTGTGGGGCCGGGGAGTCGTGTAGGGCCGGGGGTCCTGAGGGGACGGGCCAGGCCAGGGCGTCCTGTGGGGACGGGGGTCCTGAGCGGACGGGATGGGCTGGGCCGGGCCGGGCCAAGCCAGGCCAGGCCAGGCCGGGGCGTCCTGTGGGGCCGGGGGTCCTGAGGGGACGGGACGCGACGAGCTGGGCCTGGCCGGGGCGTCCTATGGGGCCGGGGGGTCGTGCGGGACCGGGGGTCCTGAGGGGACGGGACGGGCTGGGCTAGGCCAGGCCGGGGCGTCCTGTGGGGCCGGGGGTCCTGAGGGGACGGGGGGTCGTGTGGGGCCGGGGTTCCTGAGGGGATGGGCTGGGCTGGGCTGGGCCGGGGCGTCCTGTGGGGCTGGGGGGTCGTGCGGGTCAGAGGCCGTGTGGGCCCGGGGGTCCTTGAGGGCCCGGGGCCGTGTAGGGCTGGGGGCCCGGCTGGGCTGGGGGGCTCCGTCTGTGCTGGGGGGACAGCCTGGCTGGGGGTTCTGGGCTGGCTGATAGGGATTTGGGGGGGATGGCAGCCTGGGACAGGGTGTAAGGGCCAGGCTGGGGGGTTCAGGCCGAGGGTGTTGGGGCTGGGCTGGCTGGGGGGTGTTTGGGCTGGGAAGAAGGGGGGTGTCAGCCCTGAGCTGGGGGTATATTCTCGTTGGGGGAGGAGGGGGGGGCTCCTGGCTGGGGCTTCCTGTACCCCAGGGGTCTCACCTTCCCACTGTCCCCGTTCCCAGGGTCTCCTGCGCACCCAGAGCCTCGGGGCATGGAGGGGCCTGCGAGCCTCAGCTGCTCTCCAGCAGATCCCACGGGCCAAGGTGAGCGTGCGTGTCCCGGTGCCCCCGGGCCCCCCTTGAGCACGGGTAGCCTCCAGCACTCCCTGCAGGGCACGGAGCAGGGCACTGGGAGGGTGAGGGGTGGAGTGCAGTGGAAACACTCCCAGGCAGACCGTGCTGGGTTGATGTGGATTTTTTTGGCTCTCAGAGGAGCATGTGCCCCTGCTTTGCTCCCTCCTTCTCCTGGGGTTCCTCTCTGGCTCCAGCTCAGCTCACCTCACCTCTGTGCAGGGTTGCAGCAGTGTTTTCCTGCGGGTGCAGCTACGACCAGTAGCCAGAGCACAGCAGTGAAAGTCCTTTTGGTCCAGTCCTTGCTTTTTACTCCTGACCTGGCTGCAGTTACCTGCCATAGCTAATGGAAAACAACCTGGGGAATAGTGTGATAATTACTAGTGACTGAATAAGGTGGGAGCCAGTGGTCTCAGCACATACAAGCGTTATTCAGGCTCTGGTTGGGAAATGAGGGCTGTGACAGAGACATGAGTTGTTTCCTGAGGGACTGAAGGTGGGAGGAACAGCCCTGTCAGCCAGCACACATGGTGTTGGTCTCGTTCAGACAAACAGGGCAACGTGTTCCCCTGTGAAAGCAAGGATGCCTTATGCTAATATTTGAGATGCTAAAGGGAGAGGCACAGCACTGAGCCCACTCATGTGACCTTGAGCTGGGGCCTGCGCTGCTGCTCCTTCTGCACATGCTTTGCTGCTTGTTGAGGTGTAGCTGGGTGAGGTTTCCTGCCCTGGAGCTCGATTCCAACACCTTAAAAAGCAGAAGTGAAGCTCACCTCATTGTTCTCTTCCCACTTTCTCTTTGATGTTGCCTTTCCTTGGTCACTGTATGTTGTGGCATCACCGCTTGTTGCTGCCCAGTGAACTGGTGCCTGTCCAGGCCCTGGGGCTGGTGCTGTGACACCCTGTGGGTGGAGGTCAGCTCTGTACAGGGAATTACCAGCTGGAGAAGGTGGAAAGGGGTTAGTAAAAGGACTGTAAAAATAGGAGGCAGCTACAGTGGGGGTGTGGGTGGTGTTGGTTTGGAGGTGGGACGCATGTAAAACGTCTTGGGAATGACCCTTGTGGCTGCTGGATGCAGCAGGAGGACGAGACTCACACAGGAAGCCTGGGGGCCGGGAGGGACTGAGGGGAGCTTGGTTGTGCTGTTGGCTCCCAGCATAGAAGGAGGGAGGGGTTGCACCTGGAAGGGCTGCATGGGGAAGGGGTGTTGAGGTGGGTGGTGGATCACAGGACATTGATCAGGCCTCTGGTGTGGGGCGTTGGTATGGAGCAGGAGCAGGAGCTCTGCGAGGTGCAGCTCGGTGGCTGTGCACTGTGTGCAGGTATCCCTAGAAGACACCCTAGAAGGAAAGGAAGCCATCCAGAGGGATCTTGACAGGCTGGAGAGATGGGCCTGGGTGAAACTAATGAGGTTCAACACTGAGGAGTGTAAGGTGTTGCACTTGGGCTGGAAGAATCCCAGACGTAGATACAGACTGGGAGAAGAGCTTCTTGAGAGCAGCCCTGCTGAGAAGGACTTGGGGATTCTGGTAGATGAGAAACTTAACACCAGCCAGCAGTGTGCTCTTGCAGCTTGCAAGGCCAATGGGATCCTGGGCTCCATCAGAAGAGGGGTGGCCAGCAGGGACAGGGAGGTGATTGTCCCTCTCTACTCTGCCCTTGTGAGGCCCCATCTGGAGTCCTGTGTCCAGAGCTGGGGCCCCCAATACAGGAAGGATGTGGAACTGTTGGAGAGGGTCAGAGGAGCCACTAGGATGATTAGAGGGCTGGAGCACCTGCCCTACGAAGAGAGGCTGAGGGAGCTGGGCTTGTTCAGTCTGGAGAAGAGAAGGCTGTGGGGGGACCTCATTGCAGCCTTCCAGTCCCTGAAGGGAGCAGAGAAACAGGAGGGGATTCAACTTTTTAAAAGGATAGACAATGACAGGACAAGGGGGAATGGATTGAAGCTAAAGGAAGGAAGGTTTAGATTAGATATTAGGGGGAAGTTTTTTACAGAAAGAGTGGTGAGGGGCTGGAACAGGCTGCCCAGAGAGGGGGTGGATGCCCTGTCCCTGGAAGTGTTCAAGGCCAGGTTGGATGGGGCCCTGGGCAACCTAGTGTAGCTCCAGGCCTGAGGTTGGTGGCCCTGCCTGTGGCAGGGGGCTTGGAGCTCTGTGATCCTTGGGGTCCCTTCCAACTCATACCATTCTATGATTCTGTGATCCCACCTCGAGTTCAGTTAGAGCTGGGTTAGGGCTCCCCTTGGGATCAGGCTCTGGGGTGCAGCACGTGTCTGACTCTTCCTTGCCTTCTGCACAGTCTGAAAACCCCAAGTCCGAGGGCACGTTCCAGGTCACCATGCTGCCCGGGGACGGGGTGGGCCCAGAGCTCATGCACGCCGTCAAGGAGGTGTTCAAGGTAAAGGGCTCCCGTGCCCCGGGGGGGTGGGGGGGCTGAGGAGGGAGGAGCCCCAGCTCTGGAGTTGCTTAGAGATGCTGCTGGTCCAGAGACCCTCCCCAAGAGGAGAGGTGGCTGCAGGAGCCTTGGGATTGCGCCCTTACTGTGCACAGGCTCAGCCTGAACAGCTGGCTGCCAAACTGGCTGTTCTCCTGTTAGGAAATGTTCCCCCAGTGCAGGACCCTGTCCTGGTGCCGGCGGGGTTGGGGTCGGGGTCTGGGTCTGGGTCTGTCACCCATTTGTCCTTCGGGCTCTGCTGAGGCAGCAGCAAGTGCCAATGCTGTCTGGGCTGGGGGCAGGAGGACACCCTATGATTCTATTGGCAGGACAAGGGGGAATGGATTAAAACTAAAGGAAGGAAGGTTTAGATTAGATATTAGGGGGAAGTTTTTTACAGAGAGAGTGGTGAGGGGCTGGAACAGGCTGCCCAGAGAGGGGGTGGGTGCCCCGTCCCTGGAAGTGTTCAAGGCCAGGTTGGATGGGGCTCTGGGCAACCTTGTGTAGCTCCAGGCCTGGAGGTTGGTGGCCCTGCCTGTGGCAGGGGGATTGGCACTCTGTGATCCTTGGGGTCCCTTCCAACCCAGACCAGGCTGTGATTCCATGATTCTATGACACTGGCACTCCTCACTGCTGCCCTGGGGTGTGTGGCCACAGTGCCATCCTTGTCCAGCCCCCTGGGACCCTTCCTGTCCTTCTGTCCACCTTCCAAATCTGTAACTGGGGGAGGAGGCCGGTGGCTGACAGCTCTGTCCTCTGTCACGTGAGCTCTGTCACGTCAGAGGTGGCAAACATGGGGCTTGTCCACCATGGCGTCACGGCGAGGGAGGGGAGGGAAGTCCTGGCGTTCAAGGGGACAGGAAGGGCTGGCGTTCGGTTGGGTCTGTGACCCCTGGCAGCCCCAGTTGGGCTTTCCCAGAGCCCAGCAGCTCCCTCCCCTCTGTAAGTTCCCCACCAAGCCCCTGACATGTGGCTGAGGCTCCACACCTCCCCACAGGCTGCCAGCGTGCCGGTGGTCTTTGACGAGCATCACCTGAGCGAGGTGCAGAACATGGCATCAGAAGAGAAGCTGGACCAGGTGGTTGACTCCATGAAGGAAAGCAAAGTGGCCCTTATAGGTGAGGACTTGTGCTGGCCCAGCAGCCTCTGAGGGGGGGAATGGGGCCTTATCTCCAGTGGGATTGGGGCTGTGTCAGCGGCAGGGATTTCTGGGAATAGGCCCTGGGGGAGGAAGGGCCCTGAAGGTAAGCTGTGAATTACCAGGGTGCTTGCTGAGCTTACCAAAGTGGGGGTATGGATGGCTTCTGAGGGGCAAAGGGTCTCATCAAGGTCCTGTGGTGCGAGGGATCGGTCTCCATGCCTGGCTGAGGGTCTGCCAAAACACCCCCTGCCCCACCACCTGGGCCCGGGCAGCATCCTAGCAGCTGTCAGCTCGCTCCATGTTTCACCCCTGCCCAATGTTGTCCCACAGGCAAGATCCACACGCCCATGGAGTACAAGGGAGAGCTGGCGTCCTACGACATGAGGCTCAGGTAAGCTGGGAGGCGGGGAGCTGCTCCCAGTGTCACCAGCTGTCACCCTGTACTGGTGTAACAGTCGCTGTGCCAGAAACACCTCGCGGTGAGACGCTGACTCTGCAGCCGGTTCTCTGGCAGGCGCAAGCTGGACCTGTTTGCCAATGTTGTCCATGTGAAGAGCTTGCCAGGCTACAAGACACGCCACAACAACCTGGACCTCGTCATCATCCGTGAGCAGACAGAGGGGGAGTACAGCTCTCTGGAACACGAGGTACGGGGCCTCCCTCCAGCCCTGCCTGGGCTGTGCCAGCCTCCTTGGTGCCCAGGGCAGCCTGTAGCAGGCTGTGCTGCAGCTCCTTGCTGTTCCTCCTGTGTGTGCTGGAGTTGGGACAGACAGTGATGGAACTGGGAGAGTGCTTAGTGGTGGGAATGCACGCAGCGAGGATGCTGATGGGCTGCAGGAGGGATGAAGCCAGAATAAAAGAGCCATGGGAATGAAGGAGCCTCTTGATGGGGGTTGATCCAGTGTGGGGTGAAGCAGCGGGGCCGCCGGCACGGCGTGAGGCGGGGAGCCGGGCCGTGTGCCACGCCGGCTGCTCACGCTGCTCTCGTGCCCAGAGCGCGAAGGGAGTCATCGAGTGCCTGAAGATCATCACCCGCGCCAAGTCGCAGCGCATCGCCAAGTTCGCCTTCGATTACGCCACCAAGAAAGGGCGCTCCAAGGTCACAGCTGTGCACAAAGCCAACATCATGTGAGTGCTGTGGGAGCGGGCTGGGAGCATGAACACTGTCCGTATGGGACCTTCTCCTCAGGGGCTGGGATTTCCCTGGGAAAAGCTGGGATTTCCCTAGGAAGAGCTGGGATTTGTTCCTCCCTCGTGGTCTCTTCACCAGCGTGAGCCTCGCTGAGGCCCGACAGCTGCGTCCCAGCAGCTGTCAGCTGAGAAGGGGCCTCGAAAGCTGAGCCCTCATTGCTCCTGCGCCCTGATTTCACCTCCTGTGGGTGTGGGGCGGTGTGGGGTGCTGTCGTGGTTTTGCCCCAGCCGAGGGCCGCACCCCACACAGTCGCTTGTACTGTTAAAAGGAAGGGGGAGGGAAAGTTGGGGGAAGGGGAAAAGGGAAGGAAGAAAGGAGGAAAAGAAACCACAACCTAGAAACCAGAACCACGCAGGTTGGGATAAGGATAGTTTACTAAACAATAACAGAAAACTAGATATAACAATAACAGGAGTTTAAAGCACAAAATAGATGAAACTGGTGATACACAATGCAATTTCTCACCAAACCACACAACTCAGGCCGCACAGCTTAGAGCCGTCCTGGAACCCGACCGCCCCAGAAACTGCACGTCCTGGCGTTGTCTCCCCCTCTTCCCCCCAGTCCCCCTTTATACTGAGCATGACGTAACTGGCATGGAATATCCTCTTTGGCCAATTCGGGTCACCTGTCCTGGCTGCCTCCCCTCCTTTCTCACTAGTAAGGAAGTATGCAGAGCTGAGAAAGGTCCTTGATTGCCCGGCAACAACCAGAAACATCAGGGTGCTATCAGCACTGTTCTCATGCTAACACCCAAACATGGCATTCCATCCACTGCTAAAAAAAATTAACTCCATCATAGCTGAAACCAGGACAGGTGCTCTGGGGCCGCCTGCCTTCCCCAGCCCTGCTGCCTTGGTGGGATAGCAGTTGCTGTCAGGTTACCTGCTGTGGTAATGTTTGCAGTGCTGTCCTGCAAAGCCTTTGAGGTGTTTCTTGTGTCGCAGGAAACTGGGCGACGGGCTCTTCCTGCAGTGCTGCGAAGAAGTGGCAGAGCTGTACCCCAAGATCAAGTTTGACACCATGATCATTGACAACTGCTGCATGCAGGTGAGGGGCCCCTTTTCCTGCCCCACAAGCCCCCCCACATCCCCTTGCTGCTGCTGGCCTGGCTGGGCAGAGGCAGGGAGCTCTGAAACCCAAAAAGCTACCACCACTGCCTGCTCTGGAACTGTTTTAGTTGGAAAAGACCTTTGAGGTCACTGAGCCCAACCGGTAGCCCAGCATGGCCAAGGCCACTGCTGACCTGGGTCCCTAAACACACCTATGGGATTTTTAAATCTGTCCCCTCACCCCAGGACAGGGACCCCACCACTGCCCTGGGCAGCCTGGCCCAGTGCTCCACAACCCTTTGGGGGAAGAAGTTTCCCCTGATATCCCAGCTAAACCTCCCCTGGGGATGTAGCTCTGCAGTTCCTGAGCCGTTTTGGCAGCACCCCCCTTGCTCCCCCCTGTCCCTTGAACCCAATTTGGGGATGGCTGCAGAAGGCAGTTGTGACCCAGACCTTGCCTGCAGCCCATGTTGGCTGTGCAGGGCCTCACATCCCTGTTCCCCATGTGCAGCTGGTGCAGAACCCCTACCAGTTCGATGTCCTGGTCATGCCCAACCTCTACGGGAACATCATCGATAACCTGGCTGCTGGCCTGGTGGGCGGCGCCGGCGTGGTGCCCGGCGAGAGCTACAGCGCCGAGTACGCCGTGTTCGAGATGGTGAGGAGACCCAGCTCTGGGGGGCTGCTGGGCCCTACCCCAGGTTACCTGGGGGTGCTGATGGGGATGGGGGGGCAAAAGACAGTCCATCACTGTGGCTTCTGCTCCCACAGGGCGCCCGCCACCCCTTCGCCCAGGCCGTGGGCAGGAACATCGCCAATCCCACCGCCATGCTGCTCTCGGCTGCCAACATGCTGCGACACCTCAAGTAGGTGCCTTTCCCTGGGGGTGCCGTGGGGTGGGCTGTGAGCTCCCACCCAGGGGCTGACCCCACTGCTCCTTTCCCCCTGCCAGCCTGGAATTCCACTCCAACCTGATCTCAGACGCGGTGAAGAAGGTGATCAAAGTGGGAAAAGTGAGTGCTGTCTGTCTGTCTGTCTGAGTGGTTGTGGTAGTGAGCTGCCCTGCCTTCTCCCTGATGGACTCTCCCACCTCCTCCTAGCTCGGACACCTGTGTGCCTGCAGAGGGCTCCTCTGTGCACGTCTCAGGGTCGCTCCAGCCCCCTGTAGCCGCGCTCGCTGGCTCAGGAAGGTCTGGAGGGGCTGGGGGACGTCAGACAGACTCCTGGGGTGCTGCCCTGCCAGCTGGGGTCTGTGGCAGGGCGTGCAGAGATGCTCCTCTGCTCCTCCTCTTCCTCCTCCTCTCCTCTCCCTGCCCACAGTCGTTTCACCTGGTTCACAATCACGTTTCTCCCTTGTTTCTCCCCTTCCCTGTGTTGGATTTTTAGGTTCGGACACGGGACTTGGGCGGTTACTGCACCACTTCTGACTTCGTCAAGTCTGTGATTGACAACCTGCACCCCCACTATGGTGCCTAGGAACCCCGTGGAGTCAGGGGGCCCTTCACTGCACCCTGCAGCAGCTTCCCATAGCTTGCAGCCCCACAGCATGGCCTTCCCCCTCCCTGCCCAGCTCCCGGGGAGGAGGAGGAAGGAGGGGGGCTCTCTTTCTGCCCAGCCCAGCTCCCCACATCCATCCCAGTCCGCAGCCAGATCGCTGGAGGGACTGAGGGCCCAGCACGTGGCTCCCCTTGTCCTTCTGGCAGCGTTCCCCCTCCCCATGTCCTCGGTAGTGTGGATTTTGGGGGCCTGGTGGGGCGACTCACGGGCGATGGGGCTGCACCCCAAGTTTGGTGTGCAGCTCCCAAGGCCGCAGTCGCTGTAGGAGCCTTGTCCTGCCCAGAGCAGCTTTAGCAATAAACGGGACCAGGGGCAGCAGCCCCACAGCCAGCGACATGCAGGGACCAGCTGCTTGTTTGTGGGGAGGATCCCACTCACTGGGACAGTCCCACCGTGTGTGGGGAGAGGTGGGGGCGAGGCCTTGGTGCCTCCAGCCCGCTGGGAGCCCGGGCAGGATGCAGCAGGGTGGGCAGCACAGGGGCTCAGAGCTGAGCCCCCTGCCCCCAGTAAGGCAGCCCAGGATGGGCAGCACCAGCCCTGTGGCTTGGGGCAGGCCTGTGCCCAGCAGCAGCGGCGCCGGCCCCTCACCATCCCCTCAGGCCTGCGGGGAGGGGGCTGAGGAACAGCTCTGCTGGGGTAGGAGGGTGGAGGGGCTGCTGTGAAACCCTCTGCCCCCCAGCCCCTGCTGGGGAAGACCTGGAAGGTCTCACCACAGACTGGGGACCCCAGAGCACCAATGGGGCCGGGGGGGGCTGGTGCCCCTCTGTTCTGGTGTGGAGCAGGGTCCCCATCACACCCTTGGCACAGGGACATCGGGGACCCTCGGCGCAGGGGCTGCAGTGGCGCTTGGAGAGCCTGGTCCTGCAACAGGGCCCGGCGAGGGGCCGGGGGGTCTCTGGCCGCCTGGGGGAGCCCCCACGCTTCTCACTAACCCTCCCCTCTCCTTGCAGGTGCGCACGGCGGACATGGGGGGCTACGCCACGTCCCTGGATTTCACCCAAGCCGTGATAGCTGCCCTGGACGTGTAGGGCCCCGCACCGCGGCCTCCCTGCTCCTGCCCTGCGCCCCCGGGTAATTTATTGCTCCCCCTAAATAAATGCGGCCTCTGCAACACCAGTGCTCCCCCTCCATCCCGGCAAAGCCCCCCACCCCCCTCCCTTGCAGCAAACTAGGACAGAAGAGCATCACCACCCACCCGGGCCCTTTATTGAGGTTCTGACACAATGTGCAGGTCCCTGCCCTGTGCAGGGGGATACAGTGCTGTGAGGGCAGGGGGAGACAGAGACCCCCACCTCAGAGAAGGGGCCCCAAGGGGGGTGATGGAAGCACAAGCACAGGCCCTGGCCCAGGCCAGCACAGTCCAGGGGCTGAGGGCACACAGGCCTGGCAGAGGGACCCGACCACCACAGGGCCTGGGAACAGGCTTTAATGCAGCCACCACGCTCCACTGCCTGGAAACAGGCGAGGGGCTGAGGTGAGCCCCACCAGTCCGAGAGTCCAAAGGGCTGGAGCCCAGCCCCACTCCCCTAGTCCTCCTCCGAGTCCCTGGCCTTCTCCTTCTTCTTCTTTTTCTTCTTCTTCTTCTCCTCCTCCTCTGGTTCAGCCTCAGCTGCGAGTTTTCTCTTCTTCTTGGGCAAGGCCTCTTCCTCCAGCCCGTTCTCCTCTGGCTCCGAGGCCGCCTCTGGCTCCGAGTCAGCCTCCTGCTGCTGCTTCTTCTTCTTCTTCTTTTTCTTGGGCTCAATGTCATTTTCCTAGAGGGAGCCCAGGGTCAGGGGAAGCCATGCCCATCCCCCTCCCCTACACCCCACTCTGCTGAGGGCCAGGTAGGTGAGGTAATACCTCTAGCCCCTCCCCAGGCACCCACCCTGCAGCCCCCCTGCCTTCACCTCTGTTTCCAGCACCGAGTTCTCCTCTGCAGCTGCAGCCAGGGCCTCCAGCCGCCGCTTCTCCCGCTTCTTTTTCTTCTTCTCCTTCTTCTCCAGCTTCCTCTTGACCTCAGCCACCACCTCACTAGCCTGGAGGAGAGGGGGAGCGGTCAGCAGGGGAGGGAGGGGCCCCAACCCAGCACCCATTGTGTGTGTGGGCCCCCCCTCCAGGGGCACTGTCGGATCAGCCTCATTAAATCAGTCTTTTGCCTCCATGGGAGGTCAGGACAGAAGTTTGACATCACACCCGACAGCAGCCCCCCACCCACCCACCCACCCCCCTCAGCCTCACCTCCACCATGGCCTCCTTCATCACGTCCAGGTTCTTGCGGGGCGGCTCCCCTGTCTCGTAGAAGGCCAAGCGCTCCTCCACCTGCTCCCTCAGTTTGTCCCCAAAAACGCTGGTGGGGACTTCTGGAGAGAGAAGAGGGGAGAAGAGAGGGGCTCAGCATCCCCCATCTGTGCTGTGTGCCCCCCACCACCCATCTCCCCACCTCTGCTCAGACCAGAGTCATCACCATTCACACAGTGAGATGCTGTTGACGAAAAATATTCCCATCATCGCAGAGGCTGCCCAGGACCCCGTGTGCCCCCCCTGTCACCCCCTATCCCACGTGTGTCCCCCCCAGGCACCTGAGAAGCAGTCGATGCGGGAGGCGATGGTGCACTTGTTGGCCAGGTAGCGGGAGATGCGCCCCTTGTTCTTGGCGGCCGCGCGCCCGATGAAGGTGGAGTGGAAGATGAGCCCGTATTTCGGGGTGTTCCCTCGTGTCTTCAGAGCCCTGGAACCGGCCCACGGGGCTGTCAGGGACTGGGGAGCACCCAGAGCAGAGCTGCCAGTAGCCACCCTCCTCCCGCCGCACCCCAGGCTCCCACCCATGCCCAGTGTGACCCCCCAGATGTTCCCGTCCCCCTGTGGCCCCGCTAACCTCGGGGGGCAGCCCCACCATGGGGCACCACAACACAAAGAGCCACGGTGGTCGCTCAGAGACCGGGGCCGGCTAGTCACCCGCGGCGCAGGCAGCGAGCGCCCGGCGCGTCTCAGCCAGCAGCCCGGGGGTCTGCCATCACCGCGACCACCCCGCAGCGGTACCTGAAGAGGGCTTTCTCGGCCCCCAGGATCTGCACTGTCGAGGCCGGGTACTTGGCCAGGTTCGTCAGGCTGCCGGCGTGGGAGATGAGGCGGGCACCCACCTAGGATGGAGCAGGGTGGGGGTTACAGCTGCCCCCCACCCCAGGAGCTCAGCTCCAGGCTGCACAGAAACATCCCCCACTCCCCCCGGGCCGGGGATCAGCAGTGAGAGGTGTCAGCAGGGCAGCTCAGTGGATTGACAGATTCACTCTGACATCATCTCCGCGGCCGGGGCAGCGCAGGGCGCGCGCTGGCACTCACCACCTCCCCGATGAGGGCTGAGAGGCTGGGAGCCACCTGGCTCATCTTGGAGCGCAGGTATTCCTGCAGGCCCCTGCGGTACTCAGACAGCGAGATGACGCGGCTGGAGAAGCTCTCGATGTTGATGAGGTCGAGGGGGGAGATGTCCATCCCTGGTGAGAGGTGGGCACTGAGCGACCTCACTTTCTTCCCCAGAGCGGGCAGCACCTCCCCATCCCTCAGAAACACTGGCAGAGCCATTGCCACTGCCACACTCACCCATGGAGGAGCGGGAGGCTTCCAGGATGGCCTGGGCCTTGGCGCTGTCCATGACGATCTCCTCCAGCCCCTCCAGGCTCTCCTCGCTCAGCTCCTTGCGGTTCCCGATGAACTTGGCCAGCCGGCAGTAGGTGTAGTTCTCAGACACGATCTTGATCAGCTCGGGGAAGTGGTACCCGTACCACTCCCTGGGGGGAGAGGACATCAGCACCAGCCTCTCACAGACCCCTCACGCACCCTGTGCCCCATGTGCACCCTGCACCCCTCACAGACCCCGCACCCCTCACAGACCCCTCACGCACCCTGTGCCCCATGTGCACCCTGCCCCCCTCGCAGACCCCTCACGCACCCTGTGCCCCATGTGCACCCTGCCCCCCTCGCAGACCCCTCACGCACCCTGCCCCCCTCGCAGACCCCTCACGCACCCTGCCCCCCTCGCAGACCCCATGCCCTTCACATGTGTCCCCCCAGTGCACGCTCCAGCCCGGGCACAGCCAGCCGGGCTGGGGCTCATTCGAGGTGCTGCTCTCCCTCCCCGTTCTGTACAGGCGGCCGGAGGGGCGGCCGCCTGTGGTAAGCATGGGGAGACGGGCCCCACAGCCCCCTCCCAACCCCGGGGACCCCCCCGCTCACCGCACACGCATGGAGAAGGTGTTGATGTCCTTGTCCAGCTGGTCCAGGAGACTGATGGACTGGATGATCATGTTGTCCACGCGGTTCACGTTGAACTTCACCTTGGCCCGGGAGTAGCTGTGGCCGAGGCCGAGCTGGGCCTTGGAGGCCGACTGGGCAGTCAGGCCCTTCACCAGCGCATGGAAGTGCAGGCGGATCCCTGCGTGGGGACCCCGATGTCACCACCTGCGGCTCCGGCCCCCCGGGCTGCGCATCCGTCTGTCCCATCTGTGTGCCGTGTCTCCCCCCCCCCTGCTCCCCACCCCAAGCCGGGGGCGCCCCCCTCCTGCCCCCGCACTCACCCCGCAGGATCTCAGCCACGACCCCCCCTGTCTGGCACTGGTAGCCCAGCTCCTCCAGGATGGCCGCCCCGATCTTGGGGTCGGCGACCCCCAGCAGCGCCTTCTTCTTCTTGGCCGGCATGGAGGTCTCCAGCAGGAGCCGCAGGTCCTCGTGGAGGATCCCTACGGGCGGGAAGGGCCGGCTCAGCGGCGGCGGGGAGGGAGGGAGGGAGGGATGGAGGGAGCCCGGTGTCCCCCCCGCTCCCCCCCGTCCCGGCGCGGCCCGCTCACCCTCGGACACGGCGTTGATGTTCTCCAGGGCGCTCTGGGCCGACCTGAAGGGCGCGAAGGCCGCCAGCTTCACCACGTTGAGGAACTTGCCGAGGGTGAGGACGCTCTCCTCCACCTGCGGCAGCAGCAGCCCGATCTCCTCCACCTCCCGCACGGCGAAGAGCGCGTACCCGGCGGCGTGCTCGAACAGCACGTGGAGCAGCACCTGCACCGGTCACCGCGGCGTCGGGGCGGGCTCGGGGCGCCCGCGGCCCCGCTCAGGCCCCCGCGGCCCCGCTCCCGCCGCCCTGCTCCCGCTCCCGCGGCCCCGCTCAGGCCCCCGCGGCCCTGCTCCCGCGGCCCTGCTCCCGCGGCCCCGCTCAGGCCCCCGCGGCCCTGCTCCCGCCCCCGCCCCGCGGGAGCCCCAGACCCGGGGGAGCCCCGAGGCCCAGCGCGCCCCTTCCCAGCCCCCGCCGGCCCCGGCCCGGGCGGATGCGGGCGGATGCGCCCGGTGCGGGGAGCACTCACCATCCTGCCGCCACCAGCGATGCCCGACCTCGAACCGGAAGGGACGGCGCAGCGCGGCGCCGGAAACCCGCGCGGGCCTGTCGCAGCCAATCCGCAGCCACCTGTCCGCACATCCTCAGCCAATCACCGCAGGCTGTTCTCGGCTGAGCGGCTCCCACAGCCAGTCACGCACAGCCCCGCCTCTCCTCGCTGCCTCTACCAATCAGCTACAAGAACTGCCGCGACCTCCCGCCCCCCGCCCGCTTCTGGCCAATGGGAGCAGCCCGCGCACCTCCCCCTTTCCCGCGCTCCGCTGCCCTCCCGCCGCACGTGGTCGGAGCCGCTTCCCCGCCGTGTCCCCCCCGGGCTCCCCGTGTCCCCCCGCCCCCCGTTCCCCCGGCGCAGAGGGTCGCGGGGCCGCGGGCAGGTTCAGGACAGCTTTATTGAGATGGCGAGTGTCGGGTGGCCGCAGCCCCGGCAGCCCCGCGGGCACAGCCCGGGCCGCGGGGGGGTCCCGGGCGTCCGGCGGCGCTTCGGGGGGCGGCGGTAGTGTCTGACAGCGCTTACGGTGGGGCGGGGCGGGGGGACCCCCGGCGGGGCTCGGCTCGCCCCGAGGGAACGCGGCTCCGGCGCCTGCCCACGCCTCATCATCCCCTGTAGAGCGGGGAGGAAGCGAGGGAGGCGGCGCGGCGGGGGAGGCGCGGCGGGGCAGGGGATGCGAGGAGCCGCCGGGATAGGCAGGGGGCTCCCGGCTCAAGACACGAAGTGACTCTGCAGCTTGTGGAGCAGCTGCGGGGTGAGGAGCAGCCGGTGGGCCTGGCTGTGCCCGGGGGCGCACGGGAACGTCACTTTGCCATAGTACGCCATGCCCTCCTCCTCCTCCTTCTTGGCCTGCAAGGGCACAGCAGCCGTCAGGGGGGCACTGGGCACCAGGGAGCGAAGGGAGCGAAGGGACCAGGGCGCAGCAGGTGCTGGGCCGCCCTGTCCCCAGGCTCCAGGCACTCACCTTCAGGAAGGAGCAGGACGGGAAGGTGCCAAAGCTGGTGGGGACGCTGGCACCCGGCTGCTGCTGCACCGTCTCTCTCATGGTGTCGTCCTGGAGGAGCACAGCAGGGTCACCCCACAACTGCACCACCCCACATGCAGCATCACCCTCCAACCATGCCATCCCACATGCAGCATCACCCCCCCAACCATGCCATCCCACGCAGCATCACCCTCCCAACCATGCCATCCCACGCAGCATCACCCTCCCAACCATGCCATCCCACACGCAGCATCACCCTCCCAACCATGCCATCCCACACCCAGCATCACCCTCCCAACCATGCCATCCCACGCAGCATCACCCTCCCAACCATGCCATCCCACACGCAGCATCACCCTCCCAACCATGCCATCCCACACGCAGCATCACCCTCCCAACCATGCCATCCCACATGCAGCATCACCCTCCCAACCATGCCATCCCACATGCAGCATCACCCCCCCAACCACGCCATCCCACACGCAGCATCACCCTCCCAACCATGCCATCCCACACGCAGCATCACCCTCCCAACCACGCCATCCCACACCCAGCATCACCCTCCCAACCATGCCATCCCACACGCAGCATCACCCTCCCAACCATGCCATCCCACACCCAGCATCACCCTCCCAACCATGCCATCCCACGCAGCATCACCCTCCCAACCATGCCATCCCACACGCAGCATCACCCTCCCAACCATGCCATCCCACACGCAGCATCACCCTCCCAACCATGCCATCCCACATGCAGCATCACCCTCCCAACCATGCCATCCCACATGCAGCATCACCCCCCCAACCACGCCATCCCACACGCAGCATCACCCTCCCAACCATGCCATCCCACATGCAGCATCACCCTCCCAACCACGCCATCCCACACCCAGCATCACCCTCCCAACCATGCCATCCCACACGCAGCATCACCCTCCCAACCACGCCATCCCACACGCAGCATCACCCTCCCAACCATGCCATCCCACACCCAGCATCACCCTCCCAACCATGCCATCCCACATGCAGCATCACCCTCCCAACCATGCCATCCCACACGCAGCATCACCCCCCAACCATGCCATCCCACATGCAGCATCACCCCCCCAACCACGCCATCCCACACGCAGCATCACCCTCCCAACCATGCCATCCCACACGCAGCATCACCCTCCCAACCATGCCATCCCACACCCAGCATCACCCTCCCAACCATGCCATCCCACATGCAGCATCACCCTCCCAACCATGCCATCCCACACGCAGCATCACCCCCCAACCATGCCATCCCACATGCAGCATCACCCCCCAACTGCACTGCCCCAGCACAGCATTACCCCCCCAAACCGTACCACCCCACACACAGCATCACTCCATGCTGCCCCAGGGCTGTGCAGAGACCCCCAACCCCAGTTTGCTTGGGAAAGGGTAGGGAGCAGCCCCATGGCCACAGCAGCTGCAGGCTGGCACCACCCCCATCCTTTCTCTGCCATGGCCCAGGGGACCCCAAAGCCAGCCCAAAAGCGGGGGGGCAGAGCTCGCCTTACCCTCAGGGTGTCAATGCTGGTCTTGAGGGACCACAGGCGGGTCGTCTGCTCCAGCAGCCGCGCTGACGAGCTCCTTGCTGTGGGAGACAGGGGGGTGAGGAACACTGGTGCCCCATGGAGCTCCCCCAGCCTGGATGGGGCTGCACTGGTCTAACAGCAGCACGGGCGCTCATCCAGCGCCCTCTACCCCAAAACAAAGGCCTCTGGCTGGGAGCACCAGGGCCCAGCCCTGACAGACAAGAGCCCTGCGCAGACCGGCACCGCAGCACATGCAATGCAAGGGCTCATCCGAATGCTGGCACAGGGGTGAGGGGGGGAGGAAGGTGTCCCTCCCCAGGGCTCGCCAGCCAGCCATGCGTGGTGGGCACCACCCAAGCACCAGAGCCCAGCCAGCTCAGGTGTGCTGCTCCCAGAGGAGATTTCAGGGGATGAGAGGCTCCCGGCTCAGCCCCACTGGCCCCAGGGACTGGCTGTAGCCCCTGTGTGATGAACCGGTGCTACGCTGTCCCCACACCTACCTGTAGTCAGGGACAAGGGGACAGATGGCTGCATCTCGGGGGCATGAGGCTGTTTCAGCTGCACTCAGCATGAGCAAGCCAGGACTGCCACCCCTGGAGCAGCCCCCTCCCCAGCAGGCTGAACAGGTCAGTCAGAGCCCACCCCGGGAGCAAACCCTGCTCCAGCTGCTGCCCAGATGGGAAGGGGGTGCCGGTCCCTCCCCGGGCAGAGGACAGCCAGGGAGGTTGCACACAGACCATGGGCCAAGCTCCCTCTGGCTGCCCTGACCCCCTCGCTCCCCAGATCCTTTGGCCAAGGAGTGTTTGTGTAGGACCTACCTGACTTGGTCTGCTTCATGTCCACGACCTTGGCGTTGGCGCTCAGCTGGTAGAGGGTTTCCAGGAGCTGGTTGGTCTTGCGGTACAGCGTGTGCGTGGCCAGACCTTCTCCCTGCCTGTTCTTGGGCAGCGAGATTTTGGGGACCTGCAGGGGTGTCAGGCTGGCCAGTTCCATCTTCATCTGCGCGCCCTGCAGCCAACAGGAGGGTGTTAGGGAAGGAGTGAGTTGAGACAATGCAGTGGAGCCCAGACAGAACCAGCCTTCCCAAAAAAGCCACCCCAAGAAGGGATAAAAACTAGGGTAACCCCACCAGAGGGTGGGGGTCTGCCAAAGGTGGCAGCGCAGGTGCCTACAGGCAGCCTCCCAAAAGTCCCTGGAGAATCAGCTAAGGCTCAGGGATGGGCAAACAGGCCCATCCATGCCTGTGGAGCTGTGACTCTATGGTGGTCACATCCTCATTGGATTCACAAGCTATCATTAGCAGCTTCACAGTTGTACATGCTAATCTGCATAACTGTACCCCTGCAAATTAGTGGCAGGTCGTTGCATTAATTAGCTTATTATTAATTAGCTTTGCCCGTTTCCTCACGGTGAGGTCATGACGTACGGGACCCCTGGGTGCAGCACTGCCCCTCTCCTCACCTTGAGCCGGTTGTTCTCGTTCTTGAGGTGCTTGATGGACAGCTGCAGGGCGTCAATCTGCTGGAGGAGCAGCGGTGAGTCTTTCACCTGGACGGGTCCCGAGCCTCCTCCCAGCACCTGCCCGGCACCGGCACCTGCGGAGGGGCAGGAACAGCACTGGTGTGAGTGACTGTCCCATGGGAACAAGCGGCACCCGGCACAGGGCAGGACTGTGACAGCCGGGTGCTGGACACACAGACAGGTCAGCAAAGGGACAGACACGTGTCAGCAACGCAGGGAGGGGTAGTGGCCACCTGTGTGCGCCCAGGTGCCAAGGTGAACATGCGGCACATCCCGTCTCACTCCCATGAGAAGGCCGGGATGCTGCAGGCTGCGGCAGCACCTCACCCCCTGCCCTCAGCAGCACCTCACCCCCGCCCTCAGCAGGGCTCTGGGGACCTGTCTCTCTGCCACGGGGCTGCACCACAACAGTTTCATGCTCATCACGCTCCACACCAGCTCCCCAGCGCCACCAGATGCTCAGCACTTGAGCCAAGCACCATCCTCAAGCGGGGCCCGTGCCCGTCCCGTCCAAACCCAGCCCCATCCCAGGACCACATTTGGGTGCACGGGACGCTCGCCCCCCCAGCATGCACTTCTGGGGGCCAGGCAGCACCGGCGTGCTGGGGTGCAGTACTGTACCTCTCTGCTGTTCCTCTGCAGTACGAGGAGAGGGGCCAGAGGAAAGACAAGAAGAAGCAGAATTAAAGCCGAGGTCGAGCCGGGGAGGAGCCGCAGCCAGAGGAGCTCTGGTCACCCACAGCCGTGGCCTGTGCCAGACTCTGTCCCCTGACTCCAGGATCAGTGACCATCCCAGCATCCCAGTGGGGCTCCACGTGCCGTTGCTGCAGCAGGAGCTGTTGAGCCCTGACAGCATGTGCAACCACGAGCAACCTGAGCGGGACATGCGTGCCCACAGCACGGCTCTTGCTGCAGGTCTGAGGCACAGGGGTCTGTGCTGCCCTGCTCCAGGGCGCTCAGTTAGGCAGGGAGGGAGGAGTGGCTCTGGCACTGTGTTGCCGTGGCTGGTGCACCCTACATCCCTACAAGCTGGGGTCCCCTTGGGCTTCACTCCCCATGCCCCCGGTTCCCTTTCTTCAGAAACACAATGCTGGTCCTGGCACAGCCTCACTGCGCCGTGTACGCCGCTCAGGACTGAGAACACGCTGTCTGTATCCCCAAAGGCCAGAGCTGGTGGCCATAGTGACTCAGGGAGAGGCCACAGTTCCCCAGGGCCAGAAGCTGCTGCCTCCAGGTGTCACCCAACCTGGAGCAGGTCAAAGTGACTGGGAAGCTGGACCCACTGGACCACCGCCACGCTGGGGCCACGTTAAGACTGGTCACATCCACACATTGCTCTCTGGCCAGAGCTCCTGACAAAGATGCCAAAGCACCGTTCCCGGCGGCGGCATTTGTGCTGGGACACTCCCTCAGGAGTGCTGAGGAAGGTGTCGACAGCCCTGACAGCCCACGCCAGGACTGGCAGCCACAGCGTGCTGCCCACGCCTTGCTGCTGAGCTTCAGGGGAGCCCAGGAGGGGCGGGGAAACAGGGTCTTGTTCTGGAGCCAGCCAGGGTGCTGCATTTCCCCAGGGGCATCCCCAGGCTCCCAGCTGCCACAGCAGGGTGTCCCACCACCAAGGGCCCCACAGCCCTGGGAACACCAAGGCTGGTTCCGCAGCAGTGCCAGGAGGGGCGGGCAGGCAGAGCAGCGTGCTGTCGGACCACCGCTCCTGAGCGCTGCTCGCTCCAGCTGGCAGCCCCAGCTCCCACAGACGCTGCAGGCGCTCCCCTGCACGGCCCCTTCCAGCCCTCCAAGACCCTACAGCAGGAGCTGAAGCGTTGGGGTGCTCTGGAGACACTGGGTACGCACCTCCGGCAATGCCGGACACGATGGAGGCGACGCCGGAGGCAGGGCTGCCGCGCAGGCCCTCGATGGTTCGCTTTGACTGGTTGTTCAAGCGCTGCTTCAGCTCCACCTTCTCTGATTCCAGCTGGTCAATATCTGCCTGGAGAGCGTCCATGGTCTCCTCAAACTCCCTGGAAGAGCACACAGGGGCATGGGGGTAGCTGGGCACCCTCCTCTGAAGGAAAGAGGCAGGCAAGCAGCCCGGGACCCTGGAGCTCCTGGCTTCCCCACACATCCCACTGCTGCTGCGCCTCCAGCACACACCTGATCCTGGGCTGGAGGCCCACCAGGCTCCCCCACAGCCCAGGGTGCAGAGCACAGGGGGGCTCTTTATTCATACTGAACCCCACATCGCCACACCCGTTGCCCAGCTTTTATCCTGCAAAACCTTCCTCCCCCCGCCCTGCAAGGCTGCACCCCTCTGCTTGGCCATGGGCTCTGCCAACAGACCATGTCTGGCAGGAGATGCCTGGAGCACAGCCATGGCCCCAGGGACGTGCTGGGACAATGGCTCTTTCCACAGGAGCTTCTGTGTGGGGCTCTTCCCAGGAGCCTGCACCCTGCTGCGCACCCCTAAAACGTGCTGGTTCCTGGTGGGTCCTCCACAAACACCCCCCCACCAGCAGCCCCCTCCCACACTCACTTCTCTTTCTTCTTGAGCAGTGTCTGGGTCTCATCCAGCTTTGTCTGTATCTTCTCCACGCGGTCATCTGCATCCTTGGACGCGCTGTCCAGCTTCTTCTCCAGGAGGCTGAGCCGCACATTGGCCTCGCTGAGCTCCTCGCCCTGGGGAGGGGGGTAAGAAATCATGGGGCTTTCCCCATCCTGGGGGGCAGTGGGCACCCAGAAGAGCTCCCAGCAGCACCCAGAGGGGAAAGGCCAGGACATGGCATCTCCCCGATGATGGGACAAGGATTTCCAGGAGATGTGGTTGGAACTTGGGGCTATCAGCTCTGTGGGCAACGAGTCACCCAGGGCATGAGGGTAATGGCAACAGCAGTGACAGTTAGGCAACGAGTCACCCAGGGCATGATGGTGACAGCGACAGTGGCACCACAGCTCTTTGCTGACCGGACAAGAAGGCAGAGCTCGATTGAAGGACAGCTCACCTTTATCTTGAGGGACTTCTTCAGCTCCTTGATGACCGTCTCCCTGTCCTCCAGCTTCAGCCCCAGCCCCTCAGCATCGGTGATCTCTGCCCGAAGAGCCGCTGCCCGCAGCTCAGCAGGTGGGGTGGGCTGCAACAGTGACCAGAGGGACAAGACACAAAATTGGCATTTTAAGAGCAGCTCTCGCCCCACGTCACAGCCAGAAGAGCCTCCTGCCCAGGGAGGCAGCAGCAGGGCTACAGGAGATGGCAAAGCAGCTCAGAGGCCAAAGCCCACCTTGCTCTGTGGCCTGTCTGCATCATATTCTCCCTCCTGCATAGCTGTGGCCATCTTGTTCATGGTGGCGATGAGGATGCTGCACGACTGGCGCAGACACTCGTAGGGGTTGATGCCCTGGGTGCCATAGATCTGCAAAGGATGGGAAGAAAGCAGTGGGTGGGTTGGGACCCAGCTCCACCCCGCCGCAGCGGGGCACGAGGGGTGGTGGAGAAGGGCCTTTCCCACCTGCTCGCTCGCTTTGAAAGCCAGGTCCTCCAGCTTCACCGCCAGCAGCCCCTCGTTCTCTGCCAGAGGAGCGATCATCTGCGCCCCGGCAGCAGCCACCTCCTGCAGCACGGCCACCACCCACGTCAGGTGCTTGCGGCAGTCCAGCAGTGTGTCTGACACCTGGAATTTGGGTAGAAATGGGATGGTTGGGCGAGGCAAATGGGACGTCTCCCAGCTCACTGCCCAGCACTGGGGAAGCTCCTGGCTGCGCAGCGCTGGTCACGCTTGAGTCTCATAGAATCATAGAATCACAGGGGTTGGAAGGGACCTCGAGAGATCATCGGGTCCAACCCCCCTGCCAAAGCAGCTCCCTAGCTCATATTGCACAGATAGGCGTCCAGACAAGTCTTGAATATCTCCAGAGAAGGAGACTCCACCACCTCCCTGGGCAGCCTGTCCCAGGGCTCTGTCACCCTCACTGTGTAAAAGTTCTTCCACATGTTGGTGTGGAACTTCCTGTGCTCCAACTTGCAGCCACTGCCCCTTGTCCTATCTCCACAGAGCACTGAAAAGGGGTTGGCCAATTCCCCCTGCATCCCATACTTAAGATATTTATAAACATTAATTAGGTTCCCCCTCAGTCTTCTCTTCTCCAGGCTGAACAGTCCCAGCTCACTCAGCCTTTCCTCACAGGGGAGATGCTCCAGGCCCTTCATCATCTTCATAGCCCTTCTCTGGACTCTCTCCAGGAGATCCCTGTCTTTTTTATACCAGGGAGCCCAGAACTGGACACGATACTCCAGGTGGGGCCTGACCAGGGAAGAGTAGAGGGGGAGGATCACCTCCTGTGACCTGCTGGCCACACTCCTCCTAATGCACCCCAGGATCCCACTGGCTCTCTTTTGTCTCACAGCTGCTGAGACATTAACATGCTTCTGAAGCATCGCAAGGAAGTTGGGCAATGCCAGGAAAGATAAATAGACACCAAAGGCCGGAGAGAAGCAGGTTATGGAGCCCTGACTCCATCCCACAAAGCCCAGAAACGACGTCCCATCTGGGCTCACACCACTCAAGCAGGTCACTGCATGCTCCCTCCCTGGAGCCAGCGAGGTGGGATCGACCAGCACCAGATGCCAGCCCAGTACAGCCCAGAGCTTCCAGTACACAGCTAAAGTGGCCCCACGCAGGGCAGCACTGGAGTGCCCCTCTCTGCCAGCCGTTTCACCTGCTGCCCGAAGCCCAGCGCCGCAGGGATGCCCGGCGCGTCTGTCCCGGGCATGCGGCGCCTGATCTTCTTGCAGAACTGGCGGATGTCGCTGCAGGAGGTCTCCAGGTCCTTGAGGAGGATGGCGAGGTCGGACGCCTCCTGCCCGGCCTGGGGGGCAGAGAAGGGACCTCAGAAAACCTCAGAGAGGGGTGAGAGGCGAGGGGAACCCCGCACCGCCGCGCCAGCCCGAGCACGTCCTACCTGTAGGAAGGCTCGCAGCCGGCACACCTCCACTCCCATGCAGTCCAAGGCGCTCTGGGTGAACTGTGGAGCACAGGCACAGGCACTGTCAGCTCGGGGCCGAGCAGAGGCTGGGCCACGCTAGGGCAGACCAGGGCCTTGGTTCTGGGGTGCCATGGGGCTGCCCCTCCGTGCAGCACCCTGCCACGGCTCCAGGCCAAGCAGGAGCAGAACAGGCTGAGGCATTCAGCCTGCTTTTGGTTTCCTCTGTGGGGCACAGCGCACCGGCACTTCCCTGAGAAGCCAGGGTGTCATGGTTCAGCCCCAGCCAAGAGCCGAAACCAGGACACCGGGGTAGCACAACGCTCCCTCTTACGCACCCTCCCCTCACTACTCCACTCTTCCACCCAGCCCCCCATCCTCGCCCCTTTCCCCAACTTGGGAGCCCTCATCCCTCTGTGCCACCACCTGCAGCTGGGGAAAAGCGACCAGGAGAGGGGGACAAGAGGCTCCTCAGCCCAGGAAACCATCTCAGCGGGGGGAAACAAAGAGGGCAAAGGCAGAGAACATGCAACAAGGAAGGAGCCAGGTTCCCCCCTACTTCACCTTGATGTGGTCAGCCAGCTGCATGGTGCAGTCCTCAGCCTGGTCAGCCAGGTGGATGCTGTACAGATGCTGGGCGGAGAGAGATCAGCGATCAGCACCCTCACACATGGGAGCAAGCAAACCTAGTGAGGGACAAGGGACCACAGGACGAAACCCCCACCCAGGCACCCAGCACTTGGCCTGATTTTTGACTGGAAGTGGAAACTCATGTGCTGAGCTCTGCCCTCCGAACTGCATCCTTTCCACCCACGGCCTCACAGGGGCAGTGAGCTCAGCCCCCCCACACCCAGTGTCCTGTGAACCACACAGGAGCTCAGCTGCAGCTTATCAGCGTGCTACCAAATGATGTGGCTGAGTGCAGGACTACCCGCTGGCTCCTCACCCTTCAAAGGTCAGAGATGCCCCAAACTCAGCTGGTGGCTCAGCTCCACTGCCCCACCTGGTAGTACTTGATGGCTTTGGTCAGTGGCTCCACGTTGACCGTCTCGTCCAGCTGGTCCTTGTGCAGCAGCTCGATCAGGAAGTCCAGGGAGCGCTCGTGGACGCTCATCTCAGGGTACAGCATCCCCACCTTCTTATACACCTCCACGCTGCATTTGGTCAGGGCCCTGGCAAGGAAACACAGCATGGTCTGGGACAGGCAGGTGCCCCAGGCAGCATCTGACCAGGGCTGGATGCATGGTAGCACCGACTGGAGCCAGAGCATGGGTAACTGAGGTCAGAATGTCTGCAGAAAGCTGGGGCCTGCAACAGGCTGTGTGGGTGCTGCAGGATGGGGACACAAACCCTGCCAGCTCCCTGGCCAGGGCTCATGCTGCAGGCAGAAGACCCAGCCTCTAGCACCAGTGATGCAGCACGTGGCCTAACGAGCTCATCAGCTATCTAATGAGCTCATAGGAGATCTAATGAGCCCCTCAGCCAGGCTGGTGCAGGAGCTCTGCGCCACACTGAGCCAGCTCCCTGGAGACAGAAGCTGAGCAAGCCTCCAGGCATGTGCTCTCACTGGCTGCAGCCGTTCTGGTGCCCTACAGCACCTCTCGGTCTCTGAGGAAAGCCCCCGCTCCATGGTCACTGCCCAGCCATGGGCTCATGCCCACCGAACGCACGGGCTGACACTGGGCTAAGGCTCCTGCACAGCACAGAGCCCCAGTGCTCATGGAAGGGGGGTCTGGGCTGTGGGGCAGGGCCAGCTCTAGGTGACAGAAGCCCCGAGCAAAGCCCAGCCCAGCCACAGCTGTGCCCAGTGAGAGCCTGTGGTGCATCTCCTGGCAGGACAGATGGAAAACCAGCACACTAAGGCTACCGCTGGTCACAAGCAACACGTGGCAGGGAATTGGGTCCCTTCCTGTGTCAGCTCTTGGGAGGAAGACAAGGAAGGAGCTGAAACAGAAACGGATACCCCACCACAGGACAAGAAACGGGATCCCTCAGCCTTCTCCCAGCCTGGCTGCCGAAATATCTTTAACTCCAGAGGGACCAGCCCTGCCCTGAGGCCGCAGAGGTCCCCTCACCCCATGCTCCCTGGGAGAGCAGCGTGTGGGAATCGGGGCTGCAGAGCAGGGTACTACTCACTGTTCGTATTTGTGCAGCGTCGCCTGCAAGAGGCTGAGGGAATAGACGAGCCCGGCAGCGAAGCTGAGCTGCTCGCCCGCGGCACCCCTGAGGCCGGCGCGCTCCGCACAGTTCTCGCTCAGGTCGAACTTCTCCTGAGCCTGTTTGCTGATCAGCTCAGCCTGCCAGGGAGGAGGGAGAACCTTCAGAGTCTTCCTTGCTCGCCCTGACCCATCCCTCTCAGCCCCTGTGACATACACACACCCCTTCCCAAAAAAATGCAAGGTTTCCCAGGAGAGGGCTCTGCAGAAGGGAAGGGGAAGGTGCAGGACAGCACGATTCCCTGGCAGTGCTGCCAGGCACAAGGCAGGCTTGGCCCTGACCCACCCAGGACAGACAGAGTCTGCATGTCATAGAATCATGGAATCATAGAATGGCATGGGTTGGAAGGGACCCCAAGGATCATAGAGCTACAGGCAGGGCCACCAACCTCAGGCCTGGATCTACACTAGGTTGCCCAGGGCCCCATCCAACCTGGCCTTGAACACTTCCAGGGACGGGGCATCCGCCACCTCTCTGGGCCACAGAGCCACGGCACAGCCACCACCCCCTGGCTAGCCCAAGCGCTGTGGAGGGTTCAGAGACACTCCAAGCCCCACTCCAAGCCCCAAGCATGAGGTCTCACTCCCCTGGGCAGTGGGGAGCCGAAGCGCCCATCCCACCTTGCAGATGAGCCGAGGGATGAGCAGCAGCACCAGGATGCAGTCGTGGTCCCCTCCATGGCGCAGGAAGCTGTCGGGCATGAAGGAGGTGAGGAGGGAGACGTGCCGGTTGGCCTGCTGCACTTCCATCTGCCGCAGCTCCATCTCGATGGCCTGCGGGAGACACACGGTCAAGGCCACCCCGCCTGCTCAGCCAGCCCCTTCAGCAGTTTGGCAAGTCGGAGCCACTTTCCTCCAGGGACACAGGCAATGCCTTGGGACATGCTGCTCATTATCACCAACCCCTGGTCCGTGGAGGTGCCCAGGGGCTGGTGGGGGGCTCTGGTCTAACCAGGGTGCAGCATACAGCATGTATCCAAGCTCAAAGGCATTCTTTGTCACCAGCCAGTGTTCACAGTGCAAAAAAGAACACTTATATCACCAGCTCCGAGCACACTTCCACAAGAAAACATCCCTTCCCTGCACAGCAGCACGTGAACTTCCACAGTTCTCCCAGCAGAGTCCCTGTCCCCCAGGGTCAGCCCCGCCATGCAGGGAAATACCTGCCCAAAGTGTGGCGCCCACCACGCTGGCACTGTGCCTCAGTGCCGCTGCTCATGGAGCCTTGCATGTTGGGGGACGATGCTCTGGGCCCCCTACCTTGGCATGGGCTTTTGTCTCTGCAAACTTAATCTTGAAGTCAAACATCTCAGGGGGAGGCTGCTGCTGCTTCTCAGCAGATGCTTCTTGCTGACTCATGAGCTCGCGGTTCACATCCTGAGCACAGAAAGAAGCTGTGATGAGACGCCCAGCAAACCAGCACAGAGCAATGTGAGCCCCTGCCCCACAGTACCCCCACACCCAACACCTCAAGCCCCCTCCCCGGGGAGGGTGAGGGCAGCGCTGGGGGCTTGCTGCACAACAAGCACCATGATGGAGGAGAGCATGCCATGCCTGCCCCTCATCCCTGGGAACACTCCTGGGTCTCCCCATCAGGAGGGGCACAGCTCTGGCAGGAGTGGGAAGGGACACCACAGGGCTGCACCTGAAGGTGTGCGGTCAGCTCCCGGTACTTCTTGATGGTCTGCTGGTAGTCGGCCACGGTCTCCTGCGCAGCCTCCACACGCTTCTCTGCCTCGCGGACCCGCGCCGTGGCCATGTCCAGCTGCTCCCGTAACTCCAGCTCTGTCTCCCGGGCGTTTTCCTGCAGCTCGTCGTTCATCTCGTTCATGGCCTCCTGGCAAGGCAGGGGCGGCACGGGACGCAGTTACACCCCCTGCTGGCACCACTGCCAGCAGCTCCCAGCACCGCGGGCAGCCGGCTGGACCAGCCCTCCCCTCAGCCCAGCGGTGCAGCAGGTGCCACGGAAGCGGCACAAGGCCGCTGGTGCCAGCCCCTGCCCTGGAGTGATCCATCTTACCAGGTCCCCAACAGTCTCGCGCAGCTCCCGGACCTTCTCCTCCAGGTCTAAGTTTCTCTCTGTCAGTGTCTCCACCATTTCTTCAGCACCCAAAGCAGCATCCACCTGCGAGCACACACCACATCACAGCCCAGCCTGGAGCTCGCCATGCTGCAGCAAGCGGCTCCCAAATCCCTTCGTACCACCAAGGCATCGCTCTAGGGAGCTGTGGGACATGGCTGGTGCACCCATCTCCCCATCCCACAGCGAGGGTTTGTCAGGCAGTGCATAAGCTCCATCCTGAGAGCCAGGAACAGCATCGCTCAGGAGAGCAGCCAAAGCCCAGGCAGGCTAGCAGCCATGGAGGGACGGGCAGGTGAGGAGCAGGGCTTGGCTTTGGCTCAGAGATCACAAGGTTGGATCATCAAGTCCAACCATTCCTGTCCCATGCTAAACCATATCCCTAAGTACCTCATCTACCCTTTCTTTAAACACATCCAGGGAAGGTGACTCAACCCCCTCCCTGGGCAGCCTGTTCCACATCCCAACAACTTTCAGTGAAGAACTTTTTCCTAACATCTGACCTGACCCTGCCCTGGGGCAGCTTCTTGTCACTTCCCCTTGTCTCATCTCCTGTTACTCAGCTGATGAGACCATCGCCCACCTCTCTACAACCTCCCTTCAGGTAGTTGTAGGTGGTGATAAGGTCTCCCCTCAGCCTCCTCTTCTCCAGATGAAACACCCTCAGCTCCCTCAGCTGCTCCTCATAGGATTTGCCCTCTAGACCCTTCACCAGCCTGGTTGCCCTTCTCTGGACTCGCTCCAGGACCTCCATGTCCTTTTTATGGTAAGGAGCCCAGAACTGGACACAGCACTCAAGGTGTGGCCTCACCAGAGTTGAGTACAGGGGCACAATCACCTCCCCAGACCTACTGGCCACACTGTTTTTGATACAAGCCAGGATGCCATTGGCTTTCCTGGCCACCTGGGCACACTGCTGGCTCATGTTCAGTCAGCAGTCATCCAACACCCCCAGGTCTTTCTCCGCCTGACAGCTCTCCAACCAGTCTCCTGGCTCTTCAGCTGTGGCACCAGGCATGAGGCTGAACAGTTCCAGGTCAGTGCAAACGGTGCTGGCCTTCAGGCTGGGCATGTGACAGTGCTTCCCAAGCTCTCTGCCTGCCTGGAGATCACAGGCAAGGGGTTTCACACTTGTGGGAGCCACAGAGGAACGGGCATTTCAGGCTCTTTGCACTGGGAGGCATCACCTCTGCCAACAGACCCCCACCCCGACACTCAGGCTGCTGCTTGGACAGCGTGAGACCAGCGTCCCTCCAGAACTGCAGTTCAGAGGAACTGCCCAGGCTGCTCCACAGTGAGTATAGATCCTTCCTGAGGACGTCCCCACACCGGTGTCCAAGCCTGGCCAGGAACAAGCCCTGTGAAGGTCACCCAGTTGGGAAGACCTGATGGGTCAGCACCGAACAAGCAGCAAGCACATATCAGTCCTGGGAAGCGCAACATGTCCTCAGTGTCCTGTGTTCTAGAGCTGCCCTACAGCCAAGCAGCGTATGGCACAGTCCCACTGCTGGAACGGGGTTTGCTCTCGCACAGGGGCCCAGCAGCGCTGGTCCCTGCAGATGTGTCACTGAGCGTGGCTCTCTGAGAGCCGTGCTGTGCTGGGAGGTGCCCAAGCTTACCTGACAGCTGCCACTGGATGCCCCAAACTTCCCCTCCCCACCTCTCCCCCCTCCAAAGGACTCACCTGCTCCTTCAGCTCATCAACCGTTTTCTCCGCCTGCTTCACCTCCTCCTGAAGCTTCTCCCTCTGCTGACGCAGGGACTCCAGCTCCGTGTTCTTCTTCTCCATCTGCTTCTGGAGCTTCACGTGTTCCTGCTTCTCTGATGCAGACAGGTCCCGCATCCTTTGAGAGAACAACCAGACTCGTCACGAGCCCAGCACAGGCCGGAGGAAGAGAAGCCATTCCCCTCCCAGGCACCACCCTTGGGGGGCACCAGACGAGTTGGGACCCCCTGTCTTTGCTGGTGCCAGCTCCTTTGGAGCCTCTGGCAGCCCCGTCTCCAGAGAAGGTTCAGTACCAGTGAGGGACAGGGGTGAATTGGTGCCCAAGATGGCACCGAAACGGCTCATCTTCTCCTGATCTACATCCCTGTCCAATGACAAGAGACTCTTCCCTTTGCTGCTGCATGCCCGAAGGAGCACAGCAGCAACCCAAGTCACAGGGGCTGCTCTGGATCGGCTCTGACACAGGCTGCTGGGAGGTTAAGGAGCTCCTCCAGCAGCACCCCGGGCTCTGGGGAGCATGAGGGGTCTCCTACCTCACAAGAGCTTCCTTGAGCCTGGCGTTTTGCTCTTCCAGCTGTTTGACTTGGTAACTGGACGCGGCTCCGTCCGAGCCTGCAGTAGAAAGGAAGCGTTACTCCGTATGTGCAGGAACAGCAGCTGCTGGACAGATCCAGTTGTCCCAACCCCAAGCAGCATTGCCAGCGCCAGGGAGAGGGCAGCTAAGGAGAAACGTGCCCTTCCTCTCCTGCAGCAGAGCAAAGCCCAAGCCTGGTGCGTGATGCTGGCACCCGCAGGCCGAGAGGTTGTCCCGATGCCACCGAAGGCGGTCAGTGCAGGCAAAGAACCACCAACACCCCCAGGCTGTCCCCCAGCCAGGGTGATGGCAGGGGCACACATCGCTGGGTGCTGCAAGCTCGGGGCTCCCAACCCTCCAAGTCAGCGAAATCAAACTCAGGCCAAAGCTGTCGCTCGGCACATCCCCCTGCAGAGCCCTCCGGTCCTCCTGGCACCTTGCCTGAGGCCTCCACACCTCTACTCTTCACACCCCTCAGCCTGCCTGCTCATCTCCTGCTTCTATGGCTTCGGCTACATCCCCACAACAAGTGTTTGATGGCTGCTGGGGACAACAGTAGAGGCAAAGCCTGGGCACAGCCAGCGGCGAGGAGCCGCCGGGGCTGTGAAGCAGCTGAGCCTTCTCCTCCCCAGTTTGGAGCTCCCCTGTGCGCTGGGACCCGGGCTGAGACCTCCCAAAAGCTGGCCCCTTCCCACCTTTCTCTTCGATCTCATGCTTCAGGATCTCCAGGTCCATCGTGAGATATTCCACCTTCTCTTTCAGGGAGTCCACCTCCTGCTGCAGGGACTCCGCTCGCTCTTCTGCCATTTCCTTGTCCAGGGTTGCCATTTCAATGGCGTCAGCAGTGTCTGCCATCTCCTCCATGTACCGCTCCTTGGCTTCCAAGGCATCTTTGGCTTCCTGTGGTCAAGCACACACGAGTGCCTGAGGCCAAGGACAGAGGGATGCCCCTCACAATGAGCCTCAGACAATTACGTCTCTCATGGCTCTCTCATGGGAGGATCAAGTCCTGTTAACAATGTCTGATCAGGGCTGGAGGGGAACGATGGCACCCATCTCCCCTCTCCTGTGCTTCTGGCCTTCTCCCCTCTACAGAGGATCCCAACCAGAGTGTCCACCCTGGCAAACCAGGGCAGAGAGAAGCCAAAGCCCCACTGCCACACTGTCAGTGTCCTGCCCAGCTCCCCACAGACACTCACCTTTTTGGCCTCCTTCAGTCGCTTCTGGAGATCAGCCTGTTGCTCTTGCATTTTGCTCTTCCACTCCTGCACCTGCTCCAGCTGGATCTTGTACTTCTCCAGCTCCTTGAGCTTTGCTTTGTCTTCATTTCGCTTTATCTTCAGAGTCTCCAGTTTCTCCTCCAGGTCCCTGACTTGAGAACGTAAACTTTCCTCCTCCTACGACACCAAACCGAGAATCACCCAACGCAGCAGCTGCATCCTGTGCCGAGCGCTGTGGACACGCTGCTGCACCCCTGACCCATGGGGCTGGCTGTGCCCAGGCACTAGCACAGAGCAGGGTCAGAAGGACGTGTCACTTGTCCTGTGCTTGCAGCCACAGTCTGTCTGTCACTGTACTGCACGGATTTTTACTCTGCATGTTAAACACTCCTTGGCACGCTGACAAAAGCTTTTCAGCCAGCAAAAGGTCCCAAGAACCTTGTTGTGACTTCACTGGGACTCGTGGATGCCTACATCCCTGAAACCCAACTCAAACACCCCCACTGCCACCAACGTGCCCAAACTCACCCCTCGGTGCTGTCCTCCTGCCCCAGGGCCAGCGCAGCACTGCAGCATGTGAGCAGCTTGCTTGCCTGAGCAGAGCCGGGCCCAGCCCCATGTGTACAACAGTGCAGGCTCGCAGCAGCCAGCAGGTTTAGTTACCAGTGAGTAACTTGGGTTTAGCTAGTAGTGAGCAACTCGGTTTTAGTAGTAGCTCAGTTTTAGTTCCCAGTGAGCCACTTGGGAACGTGCTGACACACACACATCGGGTGCATCCCAAGCCCTGCATTGTGTCACAACCTCCCTGCGCTCCAGGAGAGCTGCTCCCCGTTCTTTCTCCCCCATCACCCACCCCACGAGCAAGGCAGACGTTTCTATGGGGGGGTCTCTATCCATCTGTCTGTTTCTATGGCTTCCTTCTGTCCCACAGCCACTCTGCTCCTCACGCAGACCCTGTGTCTAAACCCAGTGCATCCTGATGGGCAGTCACACAAGCTCTTGCTTCCTTCTCCCTCATCCTCCTCGTACAGTGATCGCAGCAGGTCCTCCCCCTCCTCCTCCCCTCAAGGCTGCGCCCCTCCCCAACCCCCTGCCTTTGGCAGCAGAGCCCACAGAGTACCTGGACCCCAGCTCACCTTTGTGGGCGAGGGCACTGGGGGTGCCACCGGAGAGCTCAGGGAGGGGCTTGGAATAACCGGGGCCACCAGCGGTGTCTGAGCAGGAGTGCTGGGCTCGCTGCTGCTCATCTCCCCACCTGAGGCAGAGGCTGAGCCCGAGGGCCCAGCCGTGCCACTGGATGCTGCAGAATTGGGGGGCCGAGTGGGCTGCAAAACAAGACGGTCAAGGGGAAAGTCAGACAAGCACGTTTCCATGACCGGTCCATCTCCCCACAGTCTCTGGCACCACTTCACCCTGGTTTCCCTTCACCAGGGTGTTTCTCCAAGTCAGCTGCTGTCACCCAGATTTGGACAAAGCCCAGAGCACAGTGACAGTGGGGACACCAAAGGCAAAGCAGCTCTGGCTGGATGGTGCACATCCATGCCCATGCTGCACCCCAACCTGCAGCGTGTCAAGCACCGGCACTACTGTGGAGACTGCTGTGATCCCACACTGCTCTGGGAGCAGACTGGCTTGGCCAAAATTCACAGGTAAGCAGTTGGGGAAGGGGAAGGGTGAGTTTTGTTATGCCACTGGCATCGTTATGGAACTGAAACACCTTGTTCTGAGCCCACACGTCCTGTGTCGGGCTGGAGACAGGAAGAGCCCATCCCACAGCCACGGGACAACAGATGACTGACTCTCCCCCAAACCCTTCACAGTCACTTCCTTGCACCATCACATCCACCTATGCTGCTGCTGTGGGTACAGCCCCAGCTCTTTGCCCCTCACACCCCAAGGGCTGGGGAGATGAGGGCAGCCCCTGCCCATCAAGTGAATACTGAGGGGGGTCAGAGCAGGGGCTAACAAGGGAGGGTCGTGTCTGCAGCGGGAAATGCGCTCAAAGGTTCGGGGGGTCCAGCTCCAGAGGATGAGACAGCAAAACCCCAAAGCACATCAAGATGGGAGCGGGAAAGGTCTTGCCTCTGTTCATCCTCCACATCTGGAAACACGACAGGGCACCAAATTTTAGGGGGACAGCTGAAGGTGAAAGAGAAGCAGGAATTCACCAGAGTTCGGTGAAGCACCAGGTCCCCCAGCACCCTCCATCGTTCTCCTCACAGCCCCGTACTTTGGAAGCACTCACCTCTGTGGCATCTAGCGCTGTGTTAATTAACCTCCTGGCTCTCTAGTTTACTCCTTGAGTTTGGCTTTTTGAGGCACTGCAGTTCTGTGAGGCGCAGGGCTCAACCCAGGCCAGCCAGGTACCAGCTAGGACACAGCCAGGCACCAGCACGGCATTGGCACTGCTGCACCCACCCACTAAGGCAGTGGCAAGACGTGGAAACCAGGAGCTCGCTTGCCAGGCTGCAGTCGGATCCTCTGCCGACTCCCAGCCTATTCTGAGACGCAGGTGAACACCCAGGGATGGGCAGCTCAGCCTCCCTACATGGTGCCATCCTGGCTGCCCCAGGGACGGTGGGAGCCCCAGCCTGGAAACAGTCTCTGTGGCACCAAGCGCTGCCTCCCAGAAGTGGAGACAAGGGCCTTGTTCTTCTGCATGCTGCTTTAGGGACTGAAAACCTCCCATGGAGGCAAAGCAGCACAGCCAGGGACACACCAGAACGGTCCTGCTGCCCATCGCACCTCAAGAGCTAGAAACCTTTGGAGATCTGCCACTTGGCTTGGCAGCCAGGCTCCAGGAAGGTCCAAGGGACACACTTTGGGCCAGAAAGGGATCAAATGCCACATGGCAGCTCCTGGAGCCCTCTGCACAGGTACCAGCCAACCTTCCTGCACAGTCAGTCTTGAAAATCCACGTGTGCCCCCTGCAAGGTCTGGGCTGCCAGAGAAAGCAGCCTGATGACCAACTGATGGTGCGGACGCATCTCCAAAATGGGACAAGCCAGCCTGAGAGGGACTCTTAATGTCACAGAGTGTCGGAGCAGTGTGACCACAGCTCTGAGTCTCCAGTCCAGTCAGCCCCAGGGAGCAGGAGGTCATGTGGGACCTCTGCTCACAGCTCCATGGACTATGGGGAACAAGCACACCATTCAAATATGACCTGCTGCGAGCTCCCCAGGACCTGCCCTGTAACAGGGGAGCTCCTGTCTAGGATTGGGAACTGGTTTAAAATCCAGACCAGGGTGCAGAAGCTGCTCCCCTTGAGCTGGTTCCCATTGGGCTCACAGCACAGGCCCTGCTGTGCTCCAGGCTCTGCAGGAGCAGAGACACTTGAGAGGAGATTCTGACCTGCAGAAGGACTGGTAGTCTCTCCTGACACCGCATTCATACACTCCTTTAAGTCCTACCTCAGCCTGGACTCTGCCCTACACTGCCAACACGACAGATCTTTCTTGGAGGTGGAACCTAAGACAGGCAGCTGGAGTCCCCAAGGTCCTGGGACAAAATGATCTGTCCCTGCCCTGGGCTGAGTTTCCTGTAGACACTGGCAAACATAGAGCCCTCACCAGAGTGCAGCAGGAACAGGCAGCAAGAAACAGGCAGTGCCATCAGGAGGGACACCACCAGCCAGCTGGGCTGGGCATCACCACGCTGCTTCTGTGCTGTGCTCCACCCAACGAGCCCTGGCCAAGAGCACGGAACTCATCTGCAGACATTTTGCCAGGCAAGCTGTCCCCAGTGCTCTGGACATGCACTGGAGGAGCGTGTCACTGCTGTGAACAACACGTGCCGAGCCAGGAAGAGGAGTACAGAACATGTATGTCAGGGTTAGTGCCCAACGAGCTCTGGTTAAACACGTGGGGGGTGCTCAGAGCCCCCCAACCGCAGCTGCTCACCTTGGGGCGCCGGGTGGTGGTCTGGAGGGAGCAGAAGGCAGAGGAGAGACATTCATACAGGGACAGACAGGAGCAGAGGGACAGACCGCAGCAGTGCAGCAGCAGATGCAGCAGAGAACAAGGTAAAGGAGACAAAAGAGATGAGGGCAGTTAGTGTGCATGGCATCCAGTACGAGCTCCTCGCCCCGCGCTCCCCAGGCAGGACCCCACTAGCAGAGCGAAGGGAGCGCAGCCCAGCTCAGGCTCAGGGCTGCGGCCCTGCCTCTCCCCATGTGGAAAGGCACAGGGATGGGGAGAAGGCCAGCTGCACCTCTGCCTGCCTCAGGAGCTTCTGCCTCAGGGGCAGCACCTGGGCTGCCCCGTGTCAGCCTGGAGACGCGCGGCCACGTCCCTGCAGTCCTGCCGACGCGGGGCAGGTTCAGGTCAGCACCCTGTTCTGAGAGCTCACCTGAGCAGGAGGCTGAAGGGAAGGGGGTTTATTTCTTAAGGTCTTGGTTTCCCCATCCCCTCCTCAATTTTGGCTTTTTTTTTCACCAAGGGACCAGAGCATCACCAAAGCAGCTGCCCGCAGAGATGCTGGAGCCCCCTGGCTCCACTCCTCTCTAGGCATGAAACGCGCAGGGACAACGTGGAGCTTCTCCTCAAACACGGCTGGTTTTCTTTTCCTTTCTGGAGATGAACGCACACACAGCACAGCAGCAACATGGGTGTCACCTGGAGCACAGGGAGGCCTGTCTGCCCCGAGCCCTTACCCCTCACAGATATTCTTCCCGTTAACACATAATCCAGATGTAAGGACCGGTAAGGGTGTGGCTGCAGCGCCAGAGGTTGGATGGGCAGCCCTCAGGTGCAGGCAGGGGGCTGGATGGGTAGTCCTTGGGTGCGGGCAGGGACCCCACAGGCACTGGAAGCTGTGGGACTAGGCAGAAAGTACTGCTGGCAGGGATGTCCACTGCAAAGCTTCTCACACCCTGCTTCGTTCCTCACTCTGTGACACGATCCACAGCTTGAAGTCACCGGATCAGAGGAGATGAGTCCCAGCGCTGTGCTGGGATCCCACCTGAGGATGCAGGTGTGAGCCAGAGGCCATTGGAAAAGGTGCAGCCCTGCGAGCCAGCAGCAGACCAGCACAGCACCATGCTCACCACGGCGCCCACCTCTTCGGTACTTGGAAGCCCGGGCTGTATTCCCACCAGGGCCTTGACAAACCGGCTGAGAGCTCCTACCGCTGCCCCTTTCAGGCACACAGACTGGAACCAGATGGGGTTTTGCTCCTGAACCACCAATGAGCTGTTGTGTTGCTTAGGCCAAGCCTACAGCGCTCAGTCCCAGCCCTACCAAAAAACGCTGGCACAGGAGGTCATGTCAGCCCCACGGGATGACATCCCCCTTCCGTGACATCTCCTGATCAGCACAATTCACCACGGAAACGGAGTGACAACAGGCAAAGAGCCCTCAGACAAACGCAGGGCTGATTTGGGAGCGGTGACACAAGGTCCTCAGGAGAACCCCAGCATCTCTCCTGCGTCCTACCAAAGATCTCACCAAAAATGTGACAAACACCCTGAATGCCTGATCCCTCAGGACCTTTGCAAGCCATGTGCTGGGAGATGCTTCCACTCCTTTCCACACGTGTAGCTCCTGACACAGCCCACAGCAGGAGGAACTCAGGCAAAACCCCATCACCTGGGCACGGAGCTCTCAGATGCCAGCTGCTAAGGGCTGGGGTGCTTCACACTGGTAACCAAGCCTCTGTACTCCAAAGAGCTTCGAGCTGCCCATGGAAGCAGCTGGATCTCAGGGAAATACTCAACCAAACTGACCTCAGGGAAATACTCAATACGACCACCGAATCCTTCCCAGCTGGGCGATGGGGCGTGGAGATGCCCAGCATCTTCCCCAACTCAAACCTCACTGAACCCTTCAAAAAGGAAGCAGCCTTTTGGTAACCCTCCCTAAAAGCTAGCCACGCTAAGCAAGAGAGGTTAACACTGGTCTCAGGCCTGCTCTGCCGTAAGGTGTGAGGTCGCCTTCATGTGACACCACACAAAGACTATACAAGCTCCCCAGGTTCACGGCTCCTCGGTGAGGGACACGGGGCTCCTCATCACCCCAGCTGTCCTGTTCTCTCTCCGGCTGCCACACAGCATGCCCTGCACCAGCAATTCACTGGCTGATGCACTGGCAGGAGGGCCAAACCGGGATGCTGGCTGCTCCCCTCCTAGGCATTGGGGTACGGCACTTGGGGAGGCAGCAGGACTCTGCTGACAAAGTTCTTCATGGCTCCAGGAGCATTGGGGAGCTCTGCGTGGGAGCTGGGAATTGATGCTTGAACCTCCTCCCCATCAGGGCTCCAGGCTAGACAGTAGCTTCACACAGAAATTTTGGCACTCCTGAATCCTGGGATGCTCTGTGCTGCCTGGCTGTGGGGGTTAACATTTCATCTAGTGGTCCTGAACCCTGCTGTGTAATGCTGCTCCATGAATATTTGATGACATTACACAATCTCCTCTCTTGGCAGGTCCTACCCTTGGGACTGAGGAGAGCACTGAGGAGAGCATCTGGGGCTCAGAACAGGCACTCGGGTACAAACTCAGCTTCTAACAGCAAGAAGGTATCTGCCAAAACTCTTCCTGGCCACACCAACTGCCCACGGCAGAGCCGGCATCGCCCAGCCGGCACGCAGGGCTGCAGATTCCAGGTCCTGCTGGTCCCCCCTAACATGGTTCTGCTCCAAGCACTGGGGTCTCGGACCCTGACAAAGCCAGGAGCACAGCACGTTGGCACTGCCACGGGCACAGTTGAGCGTCACCTTGCACCAGGCAGCACTGGTTCCGCTGCCGGTTGCTTCTGCTGGACAAAATCTGGTGGCTTCTGCTGCAGAATCACAGGACTTCCCAGGCTGCAACTGCTGCTGCAGAGATTTCCCACGGAGTTTCCACGAGGTGGGGGGTCCAGCAGTGGTGGAGGGGCCCAGCACCCACCCCTGAGTGGGGCTGGCAGCAGCCGGAGCGGACACATCCGAGCCTTATCGCTGGGTACACACTCAATATTCGGGGTGTTCAACAACTGGCACCACCTCACACACGTTGTTTCTCGCAGGCGTGGTGCCACACAGGAGGATGCACGAGGGGCAGCAACAAGGGGAAAAGCAGGATTAAATCACACAACGCTGGGACCCGTAAAGCTCCCTGCCAGGCACGGCTGGCCCCACGCCCCAGCCCGCTGCTGGAGGCAGATGAAAATGGGCACATGTAGAACTTTCTCAGCTGGGCAGCAGGTTAAAGAGGAGCTCTCCAAGCAGCAGCAGGGCGTTCCGCTGGCCCTGGCGAGCCCAAGGAGCTGTGTACATTAACCCAGGGCGCTCCCTGTGACGTTAACCAAATGGCAAAGCCCCCTGGGTGGCACAGCACAGCCGGTTGAAGCTGTGTGTTTGTGCCCTCACCCATTTGGGGTTTTCACTTCTTTGGGATGGGGGTAAAATTGTCTGGGTTTCTCTTTAAGCTGAGCAGCGATATCCTGGTGATGCTAAAAATAAACATGTAGGACACTACCAGCGCGCAAACCTGAGCCCATGCTGCAACCCCATGGAACCACTGGCTTCCCAGGGCATCCAGGTACCACAGAGCTTTGGTAAAACAACCAGAGCAGGTGGAACCCAACGGCACAGCTCGCACCGCTGAGGCAGGAAAAATGCTGCTGTTGTTATTATTATTATTATAATTATCAACATGCAACTTCCAGGCATGCCTCCGGCAGCAGGGAAAGCCGCCGGGGCCGAGCTGAGCTGCAGAGATGCTGCATGCAAGACAGGCAGGGGCAGGAGGAACGAAGCAACGACTTGAAGGGAAACTTGAAAGGAAAAGCGAGACATTACACGATGCTGCTTTCTCATCCAGCGGCCTCCCCCCACCCCGGCTGTCCGCAGGCACCTGAAACCGAAGCAAACTCGCAAATAAAGCTCGGCAGGGATAACATACAGGGTGAGGGAGGAGGGATGGGGGGGTTGGGGTGGGGGGAGAAGGGAAATAAAAATGAAAAGGAGCAAAGCAAGGCACGTTCAGAAGCAGCGCTAGCGATGACGGGGTGCACAGAGCAGATTGTACCTTCCGTGTTGCCGGGGCCTGCCTCATCATTGCAGAAAAGACAGACGGAGAGAGAGAGGGAAACAGGGAGGCAGAGAGAGACTGTTAGCACACTCGGGCACAACAATGCGGCTCTCAGGAGCACCGGCTGCCCGGCAGCGGCTGCAAATGGCTGCGGCTTCCCTCTATCCGCTCGCCATCCGCCCCGGTGATCCGGCGAACGCCTCTCCCGCAGCGCCGGCTGCTAGGGATGCAGCTGCTCAGCGGGGCTGCGCTGCGCCGGGGCCGGAGGGGCCCATGCCAAGCACCGGAGCCGCGGCCGCACGTCCTCGCTCCGCCGGTGTCTCCAACCACCGCCCCGGCGGCGGCTCATTACATCACCGCCGGCAGGTCTCTCCTCCCCGCGCCGGGGATGCTGCACCGAGCCGGCGGCGGGCGATGCGATACGATGCGATGCGACGCGACACGACGCGATGCTGCTCTCGGGTGAGGGATCCTCAGTAGCTTAGCAACACCCCGGCTCGGCCGCCTCGCCCGTGGGTCCAGCCGGTTCCATCCCTCCGCTCGGCATCCACGCATGCACACGGCGCCCCACAAACCTCTCCTGCCCGCAGCCCAGCCCGCCCCGTGCCTACGCGTCGCCACGGCCGTGCCGGCCCAAGGGGCGGCTGGGACCTCGCAAGCAAATCCCCTGAGCCCGGACAGATGGAAGGAGCTGAGCCGGGGCAGATGGATGGAGCTGAGCTGGGGCAGACAGACAGATGCCGCATCCATCTTGCGGCACTGCTGTACACAGCCAGCCCGACTCCCACCCCCACGGCCACCCAGCTCAGCCCCAGCCCCGTGTCTCCTGCCACCAAGGGGATTCATTCCCAAGAAGTGTGATGCAGCTCTGCACAGCCAAGGATGCTGGTGAAGCCCCCAGAGCACCCCTGCCCCAAAGCAGCCCCTGCCCGTGAGCACCATCACCCTGCGCAGTGTCTGGCACATCAGCCAGACCCACGGCCAAGGCCAAACCCCGAGTTTCTGCTGGGCACCCCGCTTGTCCCTGGACCGGCACCGCATCAGAGCCGCAACACCAGGGTCCAAATGCCAACACAACTGGTAGCACTAAGGGCAAGATCACACTGCAAACATGGTCTGAGTCTCACTGCCCCAAGCCCACCACACGCTGGAGGTCCCAATCCTCTGGCGCCGATCCCTCCTATGCACATCTCCCATTCCCTGCATTATATTCCCTGCATGAATGCAGACCTTCTTTCCTAACACCAAGAACTCTCATTCCCATCCCATTCCTCACCAGTGCTGGAGGCAGTGCCGCTGTTTGCCACAGCAGAATCTGCTCCCAACCACAGAGCCGCTACCTGCAGTGGGCTTGGACCGCTGAATGGCTCCTGAACTGGGAAAACAAGCAGCTCCGGTGCCTCACACAGATATTCCCATGGACCAAGGCATTGGAAGTGGAGAGTGTTGAGAAACGGAGATACAGAGCTAGATAACTAGATAGCTAGATATAAGATAGATAAGATGGATAGATACATGGATACATCCATATAGATGGATGGATAGACAAATGGATGGATGATAGGGATGTGCATGTAAGTGTTTGTGTGTAAATCTATATTCAAAACCCCCAAATCTGTGGTTTTATGAGACTCTTTGGTGATCTCTAAGAACACCGAAGCCACCCCTTCACAGGGCCATCAGCTAAATCTTCTCCAGAGACCACAGAGGGGAAGTTTCAGAACAAGAAGTGGTCCTTGGGACAGAGAAGCTGCTGCTAGACCCCCCACCAGGAACACCCCATGGCTGCAGCTCCGGCCCACAGCATGAAAGACACCTACTGCACGAGGCGTTCCCGGAGGCACCCATTGCCTGGAGGAACAGCATCCTGTGATTCGACCTGCTGCAGTGCAGGAGTGGAGCAAGAGACGCAAAGGACATGTCAGACCCAAAATTTGGGGACGAGTGACACAAGTGGTGTCTCCTCCCCTGTGAGGCTCACACCTGACACGTGCAGGCTGGGGGGTTATTCTCTTTGGTACACTCAAAGCTCTCCCCATAATTCTGCTCCGAAAGCGACCTCAACACATCACCATGCCCAAGCTTGAAGGGGACACTTTCCAAGCTCCATCTCCCCGGGGTCCTGCAGCCTCACAGGGAGCAGGCTGGCACAGCCTTCCGCTGAAAGCACCCCCAGATTTCACACCGGGTCACCAGGAACCCACCCTGGGAGTCGAGCATCATCTGCTTGCACAAAGTATCTCCATGGCTGCTGCTCTGAACCACCACCAAGGCCACTGTCCACAGCAGTGTGGCACGTGCCACACGGCCAGGAGCAGTCACCACGTCAGCCCACCTCCTCATTTTGTTACCAGGTTCAACCCAAAGCCCTTGGGGTACCTGCACAGCACCAAGTGCGCCGAGTGCTGGTTACAAGCTCCAACCAATCCACTGAGAAAGGACAGCAGAGTCTGAGTCTCATTATGCATTAAATGTGATTAGTGGCTAGAGAGGGGCCACACACCAACAGCGGGGGTCTCTGGTTCCTCTAGGAGCTCCCAAAACCTGAGCTGGGTTTGGGTTTCACTGCTGAAGCCCTTCTAGATCCTCCATCCGCTCCTGAGCTGCGATGTGATGTCAGACCCCCCCAGAAATCCCAGGACCCCAGCCACCCACATCTTCTGATCAAGATCTCCATAACACAGATGGTGGGTCGTACCCCTGGGTGCTCGGGAGGAAGGCTGCCCTCCTCTCTCGTGCGGTTTGGATGCGGTTGTCTGGTTGTGAGGAGGTTGCTGGAGGCCACGCTCCTCTTCTGAAGGCACCAGTGAAGGAGGCCAATAGCAGTGCTCAGCCAGGACAACCCCAGCAGAGCCCACAGCAGGTGAGAGGGGCTCTTGCAGCAGCAGGGAGGGTCCCTCCATCTCACTAGTCCCTGCAGAGCACCCTGAGTGAGGGGAACGGCTGACTGCTGCTGTGAAGTGAGCACACACGAGCCTGGCTCCTCTGTGAGTTGTTTCAACCACCAATTCATCTCCCTGAAGCTTTCCCCAGGCTCAGAGCAGTTCTGACTCCCACTCTTCAATCAGCATCAAGAATTCCTGAGGATCTGGGGAGCCTGGGAGTGTCCCACCTGGCAGCACCTTGTAGGGCACAGAGGATGGCAGGTTTGAGAGGATTGTGGAGTCAAGGTCAGGCCATGTCTTTGGCACACAGGATCTCCCATCCCTGAGGAAGATCCAGTCAGGTTGGCCACCTCCAGCCCTTCTGCTGCAGCAGATGGGCATCAAAGGCTAACGCCCCACTCGGACCCTGGCAAATCCCACCACGTCACGGTGTCTCACCCAGCCACCACTGAGCTGGACAGGAGGTGGTGAGGAGATGTCCTTCCTCTCAACTGGGAGCAGGGGAGAGAGGCACCTTCTGCAGGCTGAGCTGCACAAAACCCCACCCAAAATGCACTCGAGTGCAAGCAGGATGTGACACCTGGACTCCAGTGGCACTGGGGACGTCAGCTCACACAAAGCTGCTCCTGGCCAACACGTGGGGCCACCTTGACCCCTGAGAATTCCTGAAGTGAAAGAAACCCCCCAGAAGTTGTGCTGCCGCCTGGGTGATGCCACACACCCTCCTAAGCAGCCGCTGCTCCCGCTCGCCAAGCCAGTGAAGGTCAGAGCTCCGCTCACACAGGCAGCCACACGGCCCACGCTGGCCTCGGTGCCCAGTGTTACCTTCCACACAAGCTGGGATCAACTTCACTCCTTCTCAGGCAACTACAGATCCATGGGTGCTCAAAGAAGAGTGGCAGCACTGGGAGATCCTGAGGGAAGCGCTGCTGCAGGCATGCTGAGCTTCCTGGGGGTGTTGGTGGCAGCACATGGGCCACCTGCAGCACAGCCCCACTCCCAAGGTGACATGGGCTCTGCCAGACACGCTGCTCATCCAGGCTGCCTTGGCTTCCACACCACTGAGCCCAGAGCCCGGCTGGGTTTGTCCTTGGAGCTGCCAGATAGGACAGTGCAGCGCCCACAGAAACACTCTGGGGATAAAACAAACACATCTGGTGTCCAGGGCCAGCTGCCTTCCAGCTGAACTGCCTACACCTCCTGTGCAGAGCCACTATGGACAGCAGCAGGTTGGAGACAAACCTGGACACCTTGGGAAGTTGAGGCTGGGGTTCCCCCAGTGACCCCTGACCCCTCATCAGGTTGCTGGAGTGAACAGAGAAGGGAAGGGCATCCTGGCAGTGTTTCTAAAAGCACTAACAGCAGATGTTAACAAAGATCCACCGAGCTTCATTAGCTCAAGTGTGCTCAGGAGCTGATTGAGGTGGTTTTTAGGGCATCCAGAGGCACCCAAAAGCTCCGCAGTGTTGTGGGTTTGGGTGGGTGGATTTGGTGGGGAGGCTTCAGGGGCTCCTCTTCTGTGGGAAGCTGCCAGAAGCTCCCCCAGGTCTGACAAAGCCAATACCAGCCAGCTCAGGGATGGACCCGCTGCTGGCCAAGGCGAAGCAAATCAGCAACAGCAGCAGCACCTCTGGAGGAACAGAGTTAGGATGGAAAAACCCCAACTGGCAGTTTTCTGTGGCCAGAGAAAGGAGTGAAAAGATGTAAGAAATTCTGCAGACACCAAAATCAGTGCAGAAGGAGAGGGGAGGAGGCACTGCAGGGCCCAGAGGAAAGGTGCCCCTGCAGCCCATGGAGGTTCATGGTGGAACAGATATCCACCTGCAGCCCATGAATGACCCCATGCTGGAGACAGTGGAGGTACTGGTAGGAGGCTGTGCCCCCTTGGGAAGCCCACACTGGAGCAGGTTTGCTGGGGGACTTGTGACTCCGTGGGGGACCGTGCTGGAGCAGTCTGGGCCCAAAGGTGTCAGCACCCCGTGGAAGGACCCACGCTGGGGCAGTGTAGTCCTGAAGCCTGCTGTAGGACTGTCCACCCAGAGGAAGGAGCTTTGCTGTACGGTGCAGTGCCAGCCATCACCCACATTCAGCAGGCAGGAGGCCAGTATACAAGGTATGGGCATTCCCAGACAAAAGCAGCTTGGGGTGCTGGCTGTGAACCCCCAGGGAGCCGAAGGAGTCACAAGAAACGCTCTGCAGATTTAGTCTTAAGAGAATTACAGGCACTGGGGCCGGGGGGGCAGGGCAGCAGGTCCTCTCCTAATGCAAATCTCTGCTTTCCCTACCCAGAGCAGACATATTCCCTCTCCACCCAGGATTCAATAAACACACCCCAGCGCTGGCCATGCCTTCCAGAGCTGCTCTCATAAAGCAGAGGTGAGAAGGTGCAGTTTCCTGGTGGAGAAAAGAGCCATCAGAGGCTCCAGAGCTGTTGGAAGCTTCAGAGCCTCCTTTAAACCCACTCAGCCCCACGTTAGGAGAAGCTGTTTCTCTGAAAGCCACGTGAAGGGACACGGAGCCAGCAGTGCAGACACAGGTAAGAAGATTGCCAGGTATTATGGGGTCTGGAGGGGGAGCAGGCTGTGGTGTTCCTGGGGTTCACACCAACTCATTTCTGTGGCACCACCAGCTTGTGGCACCAGGTGCTGTCAGCTCATGGCTGGGGGGTTCATGGGCACAGCCCTGGGCTGACAGCAAGGTAACCAGACTCATCCCACGGAGCACAGCCATGTCTGGCTGTGTAACACAGGGTGCATGGGTTCACTTGGCCCCTTCTGTAGGACTTGCTTCCAGCTGCTGAGATTCGAGGCACACTTTGTGGGGTAACCCAACCACTCTTTCCCTTACAGGATTAACGGGGCTGTGTTGGTGCCTCTTCTTCAAGGGGAAACAATCTGGAACCAGACACAGGGCTGAAACTGGCCACGTGCTCCCCACACAGAGGACAAGCACCAGAGCACAGTCCTGCACCCACAGAGAGGGAGATGAAGCTGCACTTGCTGCAGAGTTCAAAGCAAAGTGCTCAAGATCCAGCACACAGAGTGCCAGGGGTGATCCAAGGATGAGGAATATTACTGGAGCTGGACAACACCTATCCATAGAGGGGAGAATGACCCCCCAGTATCAAACTGGGCTTCAGTCATGCAGTTATGGGCAACCTGCAGCAAAAGAGGCCCTTGGAAGGACAGTTGTCATCATGGTCACACAGCCCAGGTGTACAAGGACAGTGTGGGACACGCAGGCTGTGTAGACATGGCACCTGGGGACATGGCAGTGCTGATGATCTCAAGGGTCTTTTCCAGCCAAAATAGTCCTGCAGCTCCTGCTCCAAAGAAGAGCCCACTGCCACTCACACCACAGCTTGCTGTGACCACAACCGCACCCACCGCACCGTCTGCAGGACCCACTGTACCACCAGTGAAAGGACCTGCTCCCCACTCTGGCTAACTGGGACTCACAGACAAGCCCAGGGAACCCTGCAGTGTGCATTGGGTAGGAAGAAGCCACCTCCGTGCCATCGTCCCTCCAGCTGGTGTGCAGACACAGCCCCTGCTGCGAGTGCACAGCCACAGGGTGGGCTGGAAGCCCCCCCCACAAGCACACAGCCCCACAGTGCCAGCTGGAGCTGCTGCGCCGAAGGGTGGCCGTGGCAGAGCAGGGTGCCAGGGGACTCGCTGGGTGCTGGCTGCTCTCCCAGACTCCAAACACCACAGCTCAAGCACCCCCCCGAGCCTGATGTCATTTATTGGCACTCTGTAGCTCTTGATATTTCCCTATGAGAATGTGCCTGGCCCCCCTCTCCTCTTCTAGCTTCTGGCCAAGAGCTTTGCCACTCTGGGCATGACAATTGCCCCTCTGCCTGCTCCCAGCTGGGGGACAGCACCCACTGCAGCCCCGGGCCATGGTGACAGTGCCTCTGCCTCACTGAATGGTGACTCTGTATGACAGTGTCATCCAGCTTCAGCAGGAGAGGAGACAGGTTTGCCAATGGCAGGGCCAGCCAAACATTGACCCAGGTAGCACAGAGGAGATAAAGAAGCACAAGACCCATTTCACCCCAAAAATCAGGTGAGAAGCAACATCAGCACCAACAGCAAGGGCTGGGCCAGTGATGGCCTCAACATGAGATGCCCGGCCCCACCGCCAGTGACAAGCTTGGGACAGAGGCAAAGCCAAGGTAAGTAGAGGGGGACTGTGGCTGGGGGGACAGCAGTGGGGGGCACAAGGGCCATCTGGCATGAAAAGCAGGAAGCAGCAGCTTCTAATACGATTAAAGTCTATATTTAACATGCAGAGAGCTACCTTAATCCTGGGAGTAAGGATTTGTCTGCTAATCCCGTTAGTTATTTTGTGAACATACCAAGTGGACGGCAATTTTCATGTGCTGGTGCAAGATCCAGAGCTCCAAAGGAGGGGGGTGGAGAGCTGACAGGTCCATCAAGGGCCAGGAACATTAAACGCTGAGGTGACACCGACAGAGAGGTGGCACCAGCCCGGCCCTGCGGGCAGAGTGAGACGTACCTGCCAGAGACCCCATCCCCACGCATCACAGCCTGGGAAGGGGTCTCCAGGCAGCTTTATCATACCCCCACCTCTTGCTGCAGTTCTGAGGAGACGGCGGCAGGCGCATGGTGACCCACAACAAAACCATGGGGACAGGGACACAAAGAAATGAACCATTCAACACCAGAAGTGCCTCACACCAGCGGAACAGGGCAGCGACAAACCTCTGGGCACAAGTCAGCCCCTCTGGAGCTCGCCAGACCAGGATGCGAGGCAGACACACACCAGAAAAGCCCCTGGGACATGAAGAGGCCTTGGACGAGGTGGTAGGAGATAGAGGCCACCTGGGAACAGCCATCCCAGCAGCTTCTCCCTATGCTTCTGCGTAGCGCCTCGCCCCTGGGCTCTGTGGACTGACTGCTGTGCACATCGCCTCTCCACCCAAAGAGTGACACATGGAAGGAGCTGGAAAGAAGAGACCCACGGAAGGCAGCACCGCGGCACCCTGGACTTGGCAGGTACCGTATTGCTTCCCCTTGAGTGCTCATACCACGCCTGTGCCAGGCCTCCAGCAGCCAGATTTGCTGTTCTCTTGCCAAGATTCCCATGGCAAAGAGCATTCCCCAAACAGCCTGCAGGATGGTGCTCTCCCAGGAGCCCTGTCAGCACAGTGACCCCCCAACCCCAAGTCCCCAGAGCCACCCACCGGTCAGGGAACACGTGCTGTATTACAGCACTAGCTAAGGGAAAGGGGCCAAAGCCAGGCTGAGGGGTGCCAGCAGCAATGGCTGTGCTGGCTCTGGCATCCAGGGCTCACAGGCAACCGATTTAAAACTCAACATGTGGGGAGTGACACCAGGCACAGCCACGGGTGATGCCAGCACCAACTGGAAAACCCAATGGTGACTAATGGGCATGGCAGGAGATGTCCCAGCCACACAGTGCATGAAGGCCGGGCTGGGGTCTGCCCCGACGTGGCAACGCAAGCGCCTTCTGTGCAGCTGGGGGCGGGTGTGGATGCAAATCAGATTCGGGCCTTTACCTCCCATCCTCTGAGCACGAGGGGGGCAGGCGAGGGGGGAAGGACATGCAACGAGCAGGCATGCAGTGGAAGGAAGGATGGAGGCACAGCAGCCGTGGGTGAGAATGAGCTGGGATGCACTGAAGGGTCTTTCATGCGGCCGGGGGGACCCGGCATCACACAGATTAATTGTCAGAAAAGCACCACCTTTTTAGGCTTCACTCCACGCTGCATGAGGAGGGAACAAAAGGCACAAGGTTAGAGCTCATGTGGCACCGGCGGTGTGCTCAGCGTCTCAGAGGTAGCTGCTCAGGGGAGAGAAGACACTCGGGGAGGCCACCGGGCTGCAAAGGTCAGTGCCATCAGAAGGGGACTCAAGCAACGTAAGGAGGCTTGGCGGGGGGAAGCAACAACAGGGCTTGTTTCCCCGCTGCTTCCCCACCCCAACTTCAGAGCCTTATGCCAGTGTCTATGCCAGTGTCAATCCCCCTCTTGCTCCTCCAGCACCAACTCTTCCAAGGTGCCTGGCCATGCTGGAAGGAAATCAGCTTCATTCAATGGAGGCTAGGGGCACTCACAAGCAGAGTTCCCCAATATGCCTGGCTGACTGAAACCTGGAAGCATTTTGCGGGGGGACACGACACCCTAGCCCACAAACACCACTCGCCTCCCACGCTGCCCACCCTGCATCAGACACTGCCAAGGGTGGGAGATCCCTTTCCGAGCACTTCACATTCTTTGCAGGCATGCTTCCCCCACGCCTCAGGTCACAGAGCCTGCTCACGACTGGCAGGAACATGGGGTTTTGCTTTTAAAATGTGATTCCTGATCCCCCTCCCAGGCTGCCCCAATGTCACAGCTTAACCTGGCCAGTGACTAAAATGACCACCCAACCTCTCAGTCCCCCGCCATGGGACCAGGGAGAGACCCAAAGAAAAAGGTAGAACTCATCTGATGAGATATAGCCAGCTGATGGGACAGAATAACGACTTATGTGAGCAGGGGACTCACTGGCAGCACAGCACAGCCAGCTTCCCCCTCCCAAAGCCCACTCCTATATGCCTTGCTTTGCTCAGACACCTTTCTGGGAAGATGCAGAGGCAGAGCTGGCGAGTCCCACCTGAACTCGCCTGTTTCTCACCCACACCCATCACCGTGGCATCACTGAAGCTGCCTGCAGCAGCACGGACAGCAGCTGGAAGGTGACAAACCAGACCCTGCTCCCCAGAGCACAGCAATGCCTCAAGCAGAGGCAACTCCAGCCTGGGACAGCCCAGAGCTCTGTCTGCCAAAAGGGTTTTGCTTCCAAGGGCAGGCAGCATAGAATTCTCAGCTTCTTATGCAGGAAAAAGGTACCTGTGATGCCCACAGAGGGATGGTACCATGAGATATTCAACCTGGGGGTTCCTAAACCTGCCGGGTACAAACCCTCCTGGCTCGTCTCCATTCCTGCAACCTTCTCAGCACCCGAGCCGTGTAAAGACTTTAAGGAGCAGCAGCTGCTTTCCCACCCTGATTTCATAAGAAGCATTTTTTCATGAGCAATTTGCCTTTTAATACTGATGCTCTGAAACAATGCCACATCTTTTCTTCCAATGCCCCACACCTCCCTTCGGCAGGCCCAGAGTGACCTGACCCCCCCTTGAGAAGATGAGCTGTCTCATTTCTCTGAGCAGCTTGCATGCTAATTCCAGTGTGGAATTAAACCAGCAGACCGAACGTTGTGTATCACAGGCAGAGAGCATGAAGGGAAAAGACCCCCTGCAATGGGAAGGGGCACGCCTGTAGGTAAGTCATGCCCCAAGCAGCAGAAGGCGGCAATTCCTGCAAAACCCTCCAAATCCCTTTAATCCTGAGCCACATCAAGCCCTGGAGCCACTCCAAGTGCCAGCCCATCTCCCGTTCCCAGCCACAGCCAGATCCTGACAGCATGCAGGCCAACCAGGACGCAGCACACAGCTCAGCACTGAGGTGGAGAAAAAATCTTCTCACTCCTGGTAATTACTGATGCTCCAAGGCAGGAGCACAGGCTGGCACGCTGCCGGACGCAGAACCATGGGCAGTGCAGCATGGCAAAGCCCCTTAGCTCCAGAGAAGCCCTTTTCTCCTCCACAGCTGCCTACACACAGGACAGAGCAGTCTGTCCCTGAGAAACATCTGGTGTCTGTCCCAAAGCACAGACAAACCCAACCTGCTGCATCACCCAGCCCCACCACAGAGCCTGGGGGTACACCGTACCTACCTACACATGGGTTTGTGGGTTTAACCTGAAACACTTCTTTAAATCAGGCTTGGCTGGGGGTCAGAAGTGTTTGAGGACAGGTACCTGGTCCGTCTCCTGCTCCTCTGGCAATACCCATCGCCTCTGGGTACAACACATACCCCTTTATGCCACAAGAGGCACTGAGACTGGGGGTAAGGGCACACAGAAGCACCTGCTGTCTCTCTGTGAGCCGTAGGTACAAGGCAGAGAAAGAGACTTCCTCATTTTGGGCACCAAGGAGTCCCCCCTTCCTGCAGGACGTCAGGGTGGGTGCTTAAGGGAGCGCAGCCACGAGGCAGGCCGGGTGCCAGTCCAATCAATACCCACTGAACTTCCATGTGTCACACTGGGGTTTGAAGCCACAGTAAGTTGCTGCCTTGGGGCATTCAGTGAGAATGGCTCTGTATACAGCCTCATTTCCCCGTGCCTGACCATGGGCAGCTTGGGTATAGAGCCCCCACGTGAACAGGGGTAACAGACTGGCCAGCAAACCCCCGTCCTTTCGGTACACTTTGTGCACCCACATCTCCAGGGGTCAAAACCAGAGCTCTTGGGGAGGTGCAAGAAGTTAAGGACAAGTCAGTCGGAGCAGCAGGTGCACCTCAGCCTCTCCCACTAGCCCCAGGCTGCCAAGGGAACGTGTTTGGGCAGAAAGGGGCTCAGCACTCACCAGTTTGCTAGCCTTGGCAGCATCCAGGGAATCTGCAAAGAGAAAGAGAAAGAGAAAGAGAAGCGTGAGCTGTGGCCCAGAGGATGCCTCTGGCTCAGGTGTCTGCAGTCCAGCAAGTGCTGAGGCACAGCCAAAAGGAGCATCCATCCACACACACGCTGAGGGAAGTGGGCATGAAGCAGCGACTGGGATAAACCAGGAATGATGGTACAACAGGGTATGGGTTTGGAGGAATGGGGACCCCCTTATCAGACCTGCTGGCACCACCTTGAGAAAGCCAAAGGTCCAGGCATGTGCACCAGGGCTAGGCCAGGCAACACTGCTTTTCTTAGGTTAAATCACTGGCAGAGATGGACGAGTCATCTTCAGAGTGACTCTACAGGTAACACACAGCAGCCTAGCAGTCCATAGGGATGCATATAACCAGTGCTCCAACCTCATCGAATTCCAAGGAGAATCTGTGAGCACCAACAGAAACACAGGTCCAGAGGCTTCAGAGGGATCTGAACAGACTGGACCGATGGGCTGAGACCAATGGGATGAAGTTTAACAAGGCCAAGTGTAGAGGGCTGCACATAGGACATAACAACCCCATGCAGCGCTACAGGCTTGGGGGAGACTGGCTGGAGAGCTGTCAGGCAGAGAAGGACCTGGGGGTGTTGGGTGACTGCAGGCTGAATATGAGTCAGCAGTGTGCCCAGGAGGCCAGGAAAGCCAATGGCATCTTGGCTTGTATCAAAAACAGTGTGGCCAGTAGGTTTAGGGAAGTGATTGTGCCCCTGTACTCAGCACAGGTGAGACTGCACCTTGAGTACTGTGTCCAGTTCTGGGCTCCTCACCACAAGAAGGGCATTTAGTTCCTCAAGCAAGTCCAGAGAAGGGCAACCAGGCTGGTGAAGGGGCTGGAGGGCAAATCCTATGACGAGTGGCTGAGGGAGCTGGGGATGTTTAGTCTGGAGAAGAGGAGGCTTATCACCACCTACAACTATCTGAGGGGAGGTTATAGAGAGGTAGGCAATGGTCTCTTCAGCTAGGTGACAGGAGATGGGACAAAGGGAAATGGCAAGAAGCTGGGCCAGGGCAGGGTCAGATTAGATATTAGAAAAAATTTTTTACTGAAAGAGTTGTCAGGGCCTGGAACAGGCTGCCCAGGGAGGGGCTGAGTCACCTTCCCTGGATGTGTTCAAAAAAAGGGTGGATGAGGTACTTAGGGATATGGTTTAGAATAGGATGGGAATGGTTGGACTTGATGATCTTAAAGGTCTTTTCCAACCTTGTGATTCTGTGATAAGGTTCATCCAAGGACCAGGCTGAGGCCGCACGCCAAGGGCTGGGCTTTCCAACACTCCCCAAAAAATGCTCAGACCAGCACGCTGAGCGGAGAGTTTCCATCCCTTGGCATTAACCCCCCGCCCCACATTACCACTGGCTCACTTCCATCGCTGCTCCGCTCAGCTGCGGGATCCCAAGCCGAGACGCTCTCACGTGTCTGGGCTGTACCCAGGCCAAGCTCTCTGCAGCACAGCAGTGAGCTGCCAGCCCAGAGCTCCCCGCAGAAGGCGAAGGCAGAACGCCAAGAGCCCCAGTGCTGAGGCACATTTCCATTCCGCTCATGGGAGGGACAAAACAAACGTCTCAGGGGGACACCCCGCTTCCCAGGCCAAGCATCACCCCCCCGACGCCTGCGGGCACACTCTGTGCAGCTCGAGGGTGGAGTTCATTTGGCCAAATAAAAGGGAAGTGTGGTTTCTCCTGGCCAGGGGGAGGTGGGAGCAGGCCCCACCAAAACACCCATCCCCATCCCAAAGCGGTAAGCCGGTGTTCAGATCCAGGCTTCAGATACAAGGAACCCCCGGCTCGGCACACATCACCCACACGCTGTCCAGAGCAGGAAGCCATCAGAGCTTTATCTGCAAGCTCCTGGGATCCCCAAGTGCACCCCTAAATAACTGATCAGCAACACCAGCCCTCAAAGGGAGGCAAGCTGGTTGAGGCACCAAACACAGCCATTGGAGCCACGTGACAACGGAGAAAGTAGAAGGAAGGCTCAACACCAGTGGGAAGCCTTCACTGCCAACCAAGTGGGAATGGGATACAGCCTCCAGCAGCCTGTAAGCTGCAGCTGCACAGCCTCAGGGTGGTTCAATGTGGCCACCCTTCTCCAGGAAGGATTTCCCACCTCCCCCAGGAAAAGTCTCCCACCCACTTCCCACCAGACTGCCTGGAGCACCTGCTGCACGCAGTGCTTCCCTCTGCCATCCCCTGTGTAGGACGGTGTGGTGAGGACAAGGGGACAGGGGATGAGCCAGGGTGTGAGCGCACACTCCAGGCAGGGATAGGCACCTCAGCAGCTGGCACCCACCTCCCCAGTACATGGAACCCCAACACCCACTTGGCAGTGGAACCTCGTCTGGTCCAGACCAAGGCAGAGACAAGGTTTTGGGGCAAAACAGCCCCACCGTACCTCTCTTGGGGACTTTCAAAGCAGCAGATTCTGGTGTTTCTGGGGACGTTGTATCAGCTCCATCTTCAAAGACCTGGATCTGGAAAGAGCATAACAACTGTCATTAGAAGAAGCCCCAAACCACCCACACCACGCTCAGAAAGCGGGTCCCTTTCAGCAGCAGACCCCAACAGAGCAGACCACATTTTCTGGGCACACGTTTTCAAGCATAGCTCTCTGACCAGCCTCCTTCCACTGGCATCCCAAAAACAGCCACAGGTTCTTCCTTCACACAGGTGATAAAGAACATTCACCCAGGGAATACTGCGGGTGGGACCCCAGCATTCGGCAGCCCTGAGCACCTTCTGAACCCAGGTGTGACAGCAACGGGAAGGCACCGATGCCCGATGCAGAACAGAGGTTGCTGGCTGGGCTTCGTGGTGCCTCAGCAAAAGCCAGTTTAAGAGTCTCTTTTCATAGGGAAAGCTGCTCGTCTCTGAAGCAGAGCAGCAGCTGCAACTCACTGTGACACAGCCACAGGACGTCTTTTCATCCGAAAGCCGCCCCACTCTTAGGCAGCAGGAAGCAGAGGCAGGAACATAGAATCATAGAATGGCATGAGTTGGAAGGGACCCCAAGGATCACAGAGCTCCAACCCCCCTGCCACAGGCAGGGCCACCAACCTCCAGGCCTGGATCAACACAAGGTTGCCCAGGGCCCCATCCAACCTGGCCTTGAACACTTCCAGGGACGGGGCATCCACCACCTCTCTGGGCAGCCTGTTCAGCACCTCACCACTCTCTCTGTAAAATCTTCCCCCTAATATCTAATTTAAAGCTCCCTCCTTTAGTTTAAATCCATTCCCCCTTGTCCTGCCATTATCTACCCTTTTAAAAAGTTGATTCCCCTAGGCCCATGTCCAGGTTTGAGTCGTGTTAGGGGCTACCTAGGGGTTGGAGGTTCGTGGTGGGGTTTTTCTGTGTTAACTATTTTTGGACACATTTTTTGGTTGGAAAATACAGAAGCCAAGGCTGGAAAGGATTAGATCACTTCTGGAGAACCATCCCCTCGCCTCTGAAGGTTTGTTCCTGACAGGTATCTGCTCTTTGCACTCCGTGACAGCCCTACATCTCAGGGTTGGGTTTAAAACCAGAAATAATCCACAGAGCTGTCGGTCACAGCTTCCATCTGGGGAAGGTTCCCAAGTTCCAGGAGTGCATTCCTACATTAAAAGCTGAGCAAAAATTGTGCTGTGGAAGTCACAACTGCACCAACTTGCAGGATGCTCAAATCATAGAGAGGGAGGACAAGGCAAGTGGCCCCAACCCTGCTTGGAAGTGGCTGTGTGACACAGCCAACCCATCGAAGCAACTTGGTGCCGCAGGGATTCTCATGACATTTCATCTGCCCCAAGCTGGGCTCCAGCCCTCTGCAGCATGAAGCCAAGTGGGCACACACCCCGTCCCTCCCTAGGGGAGGGGCACTTCATTACAGGTAAAGCAGGGCATCAAATCCCTCCACAGGATCTACTCTGATGACTGCAGGAAACAGAAGAAGAATTTACCTACAGTCTGTGAGATTTTCCCAGCTGTAAGTTTCTCAAGCTGAAACTCCACAGCACATTAAAAGCCCAACAGCTCTGCCAGGCTTTACTGGCACTGGCACTACCACCACACAGTTGTTGGGACATACTTGTAAACAGAGGGGAGAAGAGAAAGTTACTTAAGCTCAGAAACTCTTAAAAACCCTTTACAAGTGTTTAACAAGATGTGCTGGGGAGGAGAAAAAAAACACCAAAACCTTCCTCATTGAGAACTTTTTCTCCCTGAAAGAGGATCTACCACCAGCGTTTGGGGTCTGACACCATGTGTAACCACAGGAAAGCCACCCAATGTACCGGGGAGACCTGGGAGCAGGACATGGGAGGAGGCAGCAGACAGATACACAGCAGAGAGTGCAGAGCCAAAAAGGAACCCCAAATTCCTCCATTTACACCCTAAACCCACTTCTTGAAGAAAGGAACACCTGGACCATGAGGGTCACTGAGGTGAGCAGCTGCCCACATCCCAGGCACTGTTCTCCCCTGGCTCACCAGTTTGGTGTGGGCCAACTGGGCAGCTAGCTGAGCCACCAAGCGGGAGGACCCCCTGGTAGGCTGTGCTCTGCAGTCAGAGCTACAGAAAACAGCCAGGAAACAGGTAGTTATGGCCCTGCACCCATCTGGCAGCCACGGCACCAGGGAATTGCTGAGGTTCACCCTCTGTGCTGGACGTGCTTCTCAAAGATGCCTCTCCCTGTGCTTGCCACGTTCGTGTCTTCACGCACATCAGGGTTTCAGAGGGGCACTCGCTGCTGCTGGAGCATCTCCTGTGCCCGTGCACGGGGGGTTTGGGAAAAGAGCAACTGGGGATTTGCTCTTTTGCAGGGGAGAGTGAGAAGCTACTTGCTGTGACAGTGGGAAAGCAGCTGGGTTTGAGCAGACCACATGCTCCTCAGCTGGAGATGCGCACAACAGATCCCAGCCACCCCCAACTTTACTTGAATATTGTTCCCAAACTTCATCTGATACAGACAACACAGCTGATAACTCTCTGAGGCAACAGAGGGTGGGCACAGGCCTTGCTCCTCATTTTGGAGGCAGAACAGAACCATGGCTTGTAGATGTGGTGGTGCTCAGGGACAAGGTTTAGTGGCTGGACGTGCAGTGCTGAGTTCACAATTGGACTCAATGATTTTAAAAGGCCTTTTCCAACCAGAACTACGCTGCGATTCTGTAACCTGTGAGCTGCACACCCCTGAGACGAGCCTGGCAAGCAGGGGCTGTCGCAGAGCACACGCAGAGGGAAGCGTACCTGCGACTGCCGCACAAAGATGCCGTGGTTTTCTTCACAGGTGAAGTACTTCCTGCCCTGCACGGTCCCGTCGTTCTTGCCCTTCGCTTCATCCAGGATGACACCGACCCACTTGCCCGTTGCAAACAGGGTGGCACCGACATAGGCCACGGTACCACGGTGCCCCTTCCCGATGACTTCGACTCTGGAGCCCACCTTCAGGGGCTTGCTGCTCCCTTCCACGCTCATCCTGGTGCCTGTGCCAGTTGCCTGAGGACAGAGAGCAGAGGCACAGCAAGTCAGACACAGACGGTGCAGGCAGACAGACTGACAGCTGGGATATTGGGGGCTCCTTCCCCTCCAGCAGCCCCAGCGTGACTCTGCAGGGCTGCCCACAGCCTGAGGGGTTGGTCCCCCTTTGCTGCCCTTGCTTTTTCAGGACCCAGCAATTTGGGAACCAGCCACCTTTCTGATAGAGCTGCCAAACAGGAATCACAAACCACGGTGGAACTGCCATTAACCACTACTCTGCAGCAGTTAACAAACACCCACTGGGGCTCACCCGCCCAATTTACAAGGTTTTTTTAATAAGCTTTGGGGGGAAAAAAGACACCCCACAACCATGACACAGCAGACACCAACACGCTCGTCTTTGCCTTAACCTGAACTGGCTCCGTCCCTTCTGCACAACCCCAGAGCTGCTGCAGCTCTTGCAGCACCCGTGCTGCCAGCCTCTGCCCTCACCTGCACAGGAACAGCAGACCTGGTTCTGATGCTGAGCACGTTGGGTTGAAAGGGGCCTCAACCATCGTCTAACTCATTTGCTTCCCAGCCCCCAGGGTACCTGTGGGACCCCCTGTGCCAGGGAACCCGTTGTGAGGGTGATGCTGATGAGCAGAAAATCCTGCTGGTCCATACCTTAGGCTTTCGAGGCCTCACCACAAGCATTAGTCCACATTTACAAGTCAGCACACGCCCCCTGATTTCAAGCACCTCCCAGCTGAGGTAACATTAACCACACTGACCAACTCTTCAGGAGCATCTGCACCGTGATGGGTGCGAGGAGCTCCATCAAGGCACTCAGGACCCTCGCTCAGACTTAAGCTGCAGTGAAATTTGGGGGTCTTCCCCCCCACACCACCTCAATGAACTAAGCCCAAGTAAAATAGCTGAAGTCAATGCTGTGTTGGCGCAGAGCTACATTAACTCCCTGTTCTTAGCTGCTTAAAGAGCATCGCCATGCCAGGAGTGCCCCCACCCAAGCACCAGGGCCTTTAAAAGGCTACACTGAATGTAGCTGAGCAGGGAGGGGGACGTCTGTCCATCTCACTCGGCCCAAGCCCCATCGCTCAGCCCGACACTGCTGCGTTGTCTCTCAGCAGCCTCTAAGACCAAACACGTTTGGCATTTACATCACCCCACTTATCACTTGTTCTGTTTATTGTGCAGAGAATATTCCTGTCAGAGCGCTGCCGGGCTCGGCTGCAGCGGAAGAATATACCCTTTCTTCAGAGGAGAGAGGGCAGCTCTCCCTCCCTCCCTCAGCCACGGCACGGGAATGGGATGAGAAACCTCACTCTCACGCCAACCGATGGCGAGCCAGGCACAGGGCCGGGCTCTGCACTGGGAGCAAGACCCCAGCCCCACGGAGAGCCAGGGGGTGTGGGGACAGACCCTCACCAGCACATGTGGGAACCTGGAGCAGAGGGCAAGGCTCCCTCGGCTCTGAATGCACAGCAGACCCGGGAAGCTTTGTGATGAAGAACTGTGACACCATTCTCAGGCTTGTTACACCCTCAAATCAAAGCCTGCCAAAACAGGGGATCCTTCCAGCCCTCAGGAGGACTAAAAACAGCACTCTGCTGAACACTCCCAGCTCCAAAAATCAGCATGCCCCACATTGACAGAGTGAGAGCAAAGTCCCAGGAAAGCAGGCAGCTGGAGGAAAAGCAAGGCTCCAGTTTGGACAGCGAGCCCCCTGCTCAGCCATTACAAAGCCAGTGACTTTCACTTCTGCCCACCCAGGTTTGGGTTTCCAGTTTAACTGTGGTGGCCATGGGCAGCCGCAGCCTGAGATGCACTGGTGTGTGTCATGCCACAGGGTGCAGGGCACAGCTCCCCTCTCATACACCCCCACCAACAGCTAGAGGACAGTGAACACCCACACCACGAGTGCTGGTGCCTGACTGCAGCCAAGGCAGGCTTTACAGCACACAATGCACTCACTCAATTAAGATCACAAGCGGCAGATACGGGGCTTGCACCACCCCAGCCCCATCTCTGGACGATTTGGTAAGTCAGGCACCCCTGAGAAGTTGGGCTCTCTTCAAAGCCCAGCATTCATTGGTGCTGACATGTTCCAGCTCTGGCTCAGCACTGCTGACACTGACTTTCCCAAAGGGTGAGATGTCCCAGGAGATGCTCCCGGCCAGCCGCAAGGCAGGACAAACTCCTGCACTTGTAGTAGAAGGAGCATGCAGGGCAGACTCTCATGACCAAGGAAGCAGCTGGGTGCAGGAACTGGCAGGGAAAAGCCCCAGGAGCTGTTTCAGAAGGAGCAGAGCCCAAGCCACACAACTTGTGGGAACCAGCCCAGGCTGCATCCCACGGGACAAGGCGAGAGCCCCAGAGCACACGGAGCCCCAGCCAGGCTTTCACCACACACCCCCTGAACTATCCGATTCTTGGTGCCTGACAGACCAGCCAGGCAAGAAGCAGGAGATAAACTGGCCTCAACAATGAGCCACCCCACTGCTTCTGCTGCAGCAATGTCACACATGGTGGCGGGGGCTGCAAGAGGGCGCCTGGGGAGCACCTTCTGCAGAGCAGTCACACACAAGAGGGGAGAGCCACTTGTCCTTCCCCGCTTCCTTTCCGAGCACAAGTGTGTGTTAACAGCCACCACAGCACCTCTGTTTGCACACACCAGGTACAGAATGCAGCACAGCTGCAGGCCACAGCTCTCCTGACACCAAGGCCACTTCAGGAGGCTTTCCACATCCTTCCCTCCAGCTCCGGGCCCATTCACCATCACAGATGACCAACCTGTCAAGCGTGCTGCCCCAGCTGATTTTAAAAACACCATCTCTCAAGCAGGCTGCAGACAGGTGCCCACCATGGGGAGAGCTGGAGGTGGGGAGTCTCTTAAGCCAGACTTGCCACTCTGGGGCAATGATGAGCAGAGATGTAGCAGATGAGCACGCCACCAGGCTGGCAGGGCTGCCTTCCCCCTCACAGTGGAAGAAAAACAGGGCACTTCCCATGGAAAAAGAATTTCCTGATGTCTTTCAAACCACAAGACCTCTTCAGGGCCTGTTTTACTAATTATGAGGCAAAGCTGCAGCATAAGGAAAGAGGCACATCTTTGTTCCTTGCAAAATCCCCTCCAGAGACCAGCCCCTGGGGCTAACCACAGCCAGAGGAGCCACTTGCCCCACAGGCCTGGCTGGGAAGTTGCACCACGTTTCACTTGCGACGCACTCCACTGCCGCAGCGAGCCTCTTCCGTGCCTACAGAGGGGCAAGTGGTCCCGTTGCAGAAAAACAAGGCCTCTTCCCTGCATCCAACCACCCTGAGGTTGCAGCCAGCCACCTAATTAGCACAGCAGAAAGAAATGAACACCGGATTTACTGGAAAGGAGAATAACAACCATCATCCTGTGGGTCAGTGCCTGGCCAGAGCCCTTCGCACCCTGCTGTCACCAGAAACTCCCCTCCCCTCCGCAGCCCAGCAGCTGGGGGTGAGGGGATATAACCAAAGTGCAGGTAAAAGCCTCAGGGATGGGCACATTTCCCACCCATCAGGAGATGGATGTGGTGCTGTGAAAGGGGAGACCAGAATAATTGACGTTAGCACAGCAAAACACAGCATTATGCAAATCACTGTAAATCTGTTGAGTCGTCTGAAAAAGACCTGCCAGCTCAGGCAGCGGAGGGCCCCCCTTTTAAAGGCTCAGCCCCCCTTTTAAAGGCTCCTTGCGAAGGAGTGCTGGCATTCTCACTAGCAAATAAGACCAAGGGCTTTGTATTTCTTCTCTAAGCATCCTGTCACACTGACAAAGCATTTGAAGGTTACTTTTTACCAGGGTAAACCAACAGGAAAACCCCCAGGAGCCCTAAAAACCTCCGTTTTCTCTCCAGAGGTGCCCATGAACAGCAAGGAGAAGGAGCTGCAGGTATCTGCTTGTCCTCTAAGCTGGGTGCCCGACTGTCCCTCCCAAACAGTCAGGCCCTGCTCACAGGGCAGCAGTGCTGTACCCAATGAACGTGGCCGCAGACGAGCAGCGTGCCAGCAGAGACCTGAGCTGGGTGCACACACGACCTTCAGCCCGCTCTGGCAGGGAATTTATTGCTGCTGCATCAGGTCCAGGCCAAGTCCCCACACCACCAAACGTAAAAAGGCTTTAAATTACTGGGTTGCAACCTAAAATATAACACAGGGGTGCACAGGTAGCTACCCCAGCTGCTTTGCCCCAGTAATCCCAACAGGCACTTAGCTGCAAAGGGCACCGTGTGTCCGATCCTGGATGAAGGATGCTTTTTGCATCACGGTGTTTCTGCCCCAGCAACACCAGAACTTCACCCAAAGCTGCTGGCCAAGAAAACCAAGGGAATTCAGCCTGGGGCATCCACCCCAGTCTCAAACATTTGCACACTTCAGGAGGAGAGAACTGAGGCCTGCAAAGAGCCATTTAACTGCTTTTAAAGGAAAAAAAAAAATGCTGAAGGAAAAAGACATAGTCAAGGGCTGAAATGCTGTGGCAATGGAGACCGAGAGCCAAGCCAGCACGAGCCCCTCTTATCTCCCTTCCCTGACTCACCTCCTCCTCTCCCCACAAAGCCCTGCCCAGACCCAGGACAGCATCTCCCACTGATGCCATCCACACCCCAATAATGCATCTGTGGAGCCACACTGCTCTCTCACTGCCCCAGCAGCGACAGGGCACAGCGAGGACGTCAGCGGGGCCATACAAGCCTGGCTGGGACCTCAGCTGCCCCAGGACATCTCTGCTGTGGACAGGGCATACAGTCACCATGTCTGAAGTGCGCAGCAGCACCAGCAGCTCCAGTCCCATTAGTGGGATGGGCAGGCTCCCTCAGCCGAGCAAAGCGATGGCTGCTCATGCCAAGCCCAGGGATGGGGTTGTGGAGCCTCACTCAGAGGCAGAGCAGACAGATCTATGTGTGTTTCCATGTTCAGGGACAATGGGAACACCCACCCAAGCCCCAGCCATCAGCCCCCACCAAACCCAACAACAGGTTTCCTTAATAATTCTGCAGATACCTCAAAAAAGTTTTGTGTTCCTTCACCCCGTGACTCCCCTCAGTTTGGACACAGGTCAGTCTAGTGGCATGTCACCATTACAGCTGTTGTAATTAACACAGCAGCCAATTAACAAAGGATGGGTGTGCACTGCCACAGGAACATAATGGAACAAGTCGTTAGCATCCTTCTCGCACGCCTGCGATCTCGTTAGTGCCAAATGACAAGAGTTAATGCAATTAGGTCTGGCAAAAGGAGGGGTGCAGGGTCTCAGATATGAAATTGTTGGAATTCTGTGGAGCCACCAAATGAGGCTTCATGTTAAAATCCACACAAAGCCTATCAACTCTAGTGCTCTAGTGCCCAGCACCTCCCCTTCCCAAGGAAGCCGCTTGCCTGTGCTAGCAGCAAAACCAGCACTTTGGACTCACTGCTCCCAAGCAGTTTTGGTGTACCACATCTCGCCAGGGGACTTTCAGAGTGACCTCCCTGCCCCGGTCCCCAGCGCCTCTCCAAAACGAGACCTCGCTAGTCACAGCACCAAAAAGGTACAACCTGTGCTCCAAAGGCCAGCAGCTCCTCTCCCCCGGCACATCTGACTCAGGGAACCCAGAAGAGGACTCCTACCAACACAAAACTCACCCCAAATGAAGTGGCAACCAGACAACTAATGAAAGAGGATAACTCCTAAGCTGTGCACGCACTCGGGGTGAGGGAAGGCACCGCTCAGCCCCACTGGAGACAAGAACAAAAAGATAAAGGCAACAAGAATAATTGGGGAAGCCCTGGAAGTTGGGAAGAGCCCCATGCACCACCCAATTGTGGTCAACCCCAGGAGAGGGACCTTCCCAGATGGAAACCATGCAGGTGCAACATATGGGTGAGCGCAACTCCCCAAAACCCTCTGTGGGAAACCTTGGCTGTTTCCATCTCCTTCCACCTCCAACCCCCTTGCACAGAGGACTAGTGTGATCTCTTCCTCCCCTAGGAAGTGGTCTAGAGCAACCTCTTCCTCCTCCAGCCAGGGCCCCAGAGCTCCTCCAGCCACCAGGTCAACCCCAAGCAAGCACACCAATCTGCAGAAGAGCACCTCGTCCCCCTGCCTCTGTTCTCTGATGGTCTCCAAACCACAGGGTGGTTAAGAGAGAGCGGAGCCTGTGCTCACACGTACACAGGCAATGAACTCAGTGCAGCAACAAAAACTCTTCAGTCACTTTGTGGTCACAAAAAGACCCTCCCAGAAGGAGCTCTGGTGGGACAGCAGGGTGGATGCAGTGCAAACTGGGGGGATGATTCTATGAAATGTTTCTTTACATCCCCCATGAAGCTACATAAGTGTCCTGTGAAGGTACATAAGTGTCTTGTGCTCCCTGGTCCCGCTGGGACACGGCACAAGGGCCATAAAGAGCCACTCAGGGAGATCAGTAAAGCCCACCTTAGGCAGTTTTGCACCAAGGCTGCAGCTCCCTGGGACCCAGCAGAGGTGTGACAGTCCCAGGCCCACACACTCTTCCACAGGAAGGACAGACTGTCGCGCAGGTCAAGTGGAACAGGTCAGAATGCACATGGTAAAACAACTGAAAGTCCCCTAAAAAGGGGCCACAAACCCCCCAGTTTTCTCTGGGTGACAGGTATGGTCCCAGCCACCACAGAGGGAGCAAAGGGAACATCTCCCCCAGCTCACATAACCGCCGAAACACCCCCAGCTCTTTGCATGACCACAAACAGCTGGGCCAAGCTGCTGAGCATGGTCACACAAACCATCCACAGACCTTACCCACACCTCTGTTTTTCTGGGCAGGTTCACCACCATCAGTCCAGAGGGTCATCTGTGCCACATCAGGGGCTGCAACAGCCTCCCCTGGCTTCTTCCTCAGCTTGCACTGATAAGTGCCCTGCTGCTCTGCGCCCAAATGGATCTCACACCAACCATCCCGCTCAGACACCCCACAAAATACGCAGGCGATGGCTGCAATGCCCCTTCCCAAACTCAGCGCCCAGTCCCGAGCTTACCATCCAACCACAGCGGTGACAGGCAGCGCTGAGGTAGCACCGTCTGCTCTCCATAAGTCTGTCTGATACAGAAATCCAGAGCTGAAGGTCGTTTGCTGACCAGTGCTAATTTGAACAGAAACGTTTCCCGTTCAGGAAGGCCAGGAGAGCACCGGAGAAGCCGCTGACATGCTCGTGCCCTTTGGGCCAAGGCTGTCTCTCAGCACGCTGGTTCTACCTGGAGCTGGGGCAGCACAACCAGTCACCCTGCTCCAGCACAAGGATGACGGCGCACACCCTTCACCAGCATCTTGATGGTTTTAAGTTCAGGAGCTCACCACGTTCCCCCCATGCAGGGGAGCACGGTTTTGGTAACACACACACCCCCCTTTGCTCTGACCATTCGCAGCAGCTCAGCTGCAGAGCTGCAGGAGCTGGGGATGGCTGCAGCCCCTGCCTCAGGACTGATGCCTTCCCTTCCTCACGCTGCCACCGGCGTGTCGGACTGATGAAAGGCTCTTGCCTCAGCTCTCCCGTGGTGTCGGGACAAGCCAGGAGCCAACCTCCCTGGGCTAACCCAAGACTGGCATTCTCACCAAGATTCACAACACCACCATCACCACAATTTGGGATTTTAAAAGGAGGGAACCTGTCCAAGCTGGAAATAGCACATCCCCATCTACCTTCCTAGCCAAACAACCACAGGCTGGGGACCCAATGGCTTTCCCGGGTGCAGGTGGAAGGGCAGCACCAGGTCAGGGTTGGGACACGAGGCCAGAGCCCAGCTGCAGCCACGGTCCCTTGCCAGCTGTGGAGGAAGGAGATGGGGGTCAGACACACTGCCAGCTTGGGGACAGACATCCCTGGGGACACCAGGGCACAACAGTGGGTGACACGACCCAGCACTCCTTTGGGCTGCAGACACCATACAAAGCACCCGCTCCTCACTGATCTCTTCCCAAGAGCCAGGGCGAGTCTTGAGAGCTGCACCCCACAGCCTGCAGAGTCCATGCTCCAGCCCCAGGAACACCGACAGACAAAGCTTTGGGTGAGTTTCAGGAACTCTTCCCTGCCACCAGTGATCAAGAGAACACTTTCTGCCAGTGCTCAACAGGTAGGGAAAGCACAAGCACCCTCTTAGGTCACACCAGCTGGCCACACACCCCAATTTCAGGCACAGGGCACAAGGCAGTGATGCACTTGATGGTGGGTGGGGAGCAGAGTGTGCCTATGTGGAACCAGACAGTCCATACACAGTGGATCCAGGAAGCCACTGCTCCCAGTCCTGCTCAGATGGGGCAGGGCTGGAGAAGAAACCTCCTCTGGCTGAGAAGTTGAGCCCATGGGCTGCACTGCAACTGCCCACTGCTCCATCCATGCACCAGGCACCACTCACCCACTTCCACCCCCGTTCAAAGCACTACATGCACACACAGAGCACCTCCTCAGCTATTTGAGGACACCAGTCCTTAGTCGCCGGAAAACCAGTGCAATTCCAAGTGACTTGACTTGCCATTTCAGTGAGGTTTGGGTCACCACCACATTTCATCCAAGCATGACTGCTACAGCGCTTCACTCCATCACAGCGGGTGACACCCACGGAATATTTACTGTACTCCTTCCCGGAGCCAGGCTCTCACCATCACGCAGGGATGCCTCCCCCTGTGCAGATCTGACTAACTGAACCTCAAACTGTCACTCAAAGTACAGATCAAAAGTTTTGGGCGAACCCTGAGCACAGGCAGCGCCTCTGAAGGGCCTCGTGATGAGATGCACGGCTGCAGGTACGACACGCTCAGCCTCAAACGCCAGACGTGACCCAGCACGGCCGGAATAAGGAAAGACTGGGACATCATTCCAGCTCCTGTGAGGTCCAGCCGTTACCAAGTAGAGAGTGCACAGTGCTGCCACACCATCCCTGCTGAAAGGGGAGGATTACTCCAGGATTAATAGCAGACCCATCACCCACATGATGGGAGCAGCCGCCTTCTCGCCCAGCAGAAGCCAGAGTGGTGCGGGTCTGCCGCTCTCAGGCTTGTGGGTGAGCCAAGACGAAGCCCCCCCGCCCACCAGCGGTACTGGATTCATCCTGCTCAAGGCTGGGAAGCAAGAGGTCAAACTGGGAATGGCTCAGCTGTTTTGGAACACCGTGGCACCAACCACAGCCCTGGCGTAGGACCATGGGTCCCCAAAACCTTTGTAAGGACAGCACTGGGACAGCTGGTCAGTCCAACCCTGCCAGAAGGGCCAGCACAGCACCCATTCCCAGATTCACTCTGAGGGAAAGGCAGAGAAGCCTGCTCACATCCAAGAGCCTCAGCGGCCAGCCTGCCTGACCAAAACCCGGCGTGGGCAGCAGGGCAGGGCTGTCACAGCCCAGTTGGGAATTTCTCCTTCCCCACAAGCAGGGAGGTTTGGCAGGCAGGCAGCCCGGGCAGCTCGAACAGCTCGCCTTCGCACACCCGCAGCCATCATCCCCCGGCCCAGGGGAGCGCTCCGCAGCCGCATCCCCGCACGGAAACACATTTCCACCCCACACTGGGTGGGCAAAGCAACTTCCCACATTCCCACAGCCTCACGCTATCGCCCACAGCCCCCTGAGCCTTTCTCCGACCGGCAGCCGCAGTGGGAAGGGGTCTGCCCTCCCCAGCTGCACCGAAACACAGCCCTCCCACCCCTGCCACCAACCCCAGCGGTACAAAGCGCGTTGCCGAGCTGGCAAGCGCCCAGTAACGGAGATGCCGAAAAGGCACTGCCCGGTCCCCAAAACAGCGAGTGTCTGTCACCAGCCCAGCGAGGAAGAACAAAACGACAAAAGAAAGAAACTCCAAAGAAAGGCCTCGCCATAGGGCCGGTGCCCAGCTCCGGATCTGCTGCCCACTGCACAGCCCAGGGTTAACTGCAATACGGTAAAACCTGGAAATGATTTTCAGGCACTCGGAAGCTCAGTATCTCACCGTGCAACCTGGAAAATAAGCAAAGAGGAAGGGAAAAACCACGATGCAGAAAGGAAAACAAGCCCGAATCTTTGTGCTTGAAAAGCCCTAGAAAGATTCTGTCATCACCGGAGGCTCAGCTGACGCCTCATCGCATTATCAGCGATAATTAACAGCACAGACAGACTAACTTAAATCAAAAGGACACGGCTGCTAATAAAATTCAGGCTATTTATCCACCCACCGCACAGCATAACAGATATCGTTAGCGATGGAGCTATCAAATGCCAGCAATCCGAAAGCACGGGAAGCACAATCTACATTTCAGTACAAAAATAGCTCTATTTCTCATTGCAACAGATAGTGCTAGGATGCATTGTGATATTATCCATCAGCATAGCCAGGAGTTTGTAAATAAGTTTCCCTCCCCCCCCAGCTTACCCGGCTGTATGTGTGTCTCTTGCTCTGGGCCATGCCGTGCCGCCTCTCCTCTTTATTTTAAAGATTTATTATTTTTAGATAATGCTCTCAGCTCATGGCCAGCAGTAATTCAGCAGAGGTTCTCCAGGTTTAGGCAGATCTAACATCCCCGCGTCCCTCCAGCAAGGCTCTGCTGGGCCACACAGAACGGGGTGGGGGGAGGGTGGGAGGAAGCAAAATAAAGGGGGAGGAAAAAAAAAAAGGGGAAAAAAAAAAAAAAAAAAAAAAGAAAAGCCCTTTTCTGGCAGCGATTCTGTAACACAGGGACACGCAGCAATCCAGCCCAGCCGATGGAGACTACTCTGCGCTAGTGCTGCTCCAGACTTGTCACCGCTGCCAGCTCGCTGGGTCCTAACGCTACCCAGCTCCTCCTGGAGCTGCAGGAGGAAAGGCAACGGCTTCGGCGCAACCACCTCGACGCAACCACCGCAAGGCCCCGGCACGGCCACCAGCACAGCCGCTGCAAGGCCCCAGCACGGCCACCAGCACAGCCACCACTCGCCCACCCGTGCCGGACCAGCATGAATAAAGCCTCCTCCCACCGCCACCCAAATATCCTCCTGCCTTGAGCCACCAGAGTTGCCCCCGGACACCGCAGCAGCGGCACTCTGCCATGGTGCCACACTCCTCCCGCGGCACTGCCCGGCGTCAAGGTTTGCCCCCACCAGCCACTCCTCGTTCTTCCCTCTGCCCCGGCACTGCACCCCTCCAGAGCGAAGCGTGAGGAGGAACAAGGCCATGATGCACCTTCTCTCCCCAGCACCCCCGTGTGCGGCACAGCCAGGAAAAGGCGTGCACACAGCCGCAGGCCGGGCAGCACGGGGACCAAACAGTTAATCATGGGGCATTTTTTTAAATCAATAATTGTTCTTTCCCGGGCTGATGTGAATAGACGGCTAATTAAAGTCATCAGCCCCTCTTCCCAGAGCCGTCTGCAGCACTAATTGCAGCTTGCAAAACAGCAAGCGGGGCTAGCGGAGCGCTCCTGGCAAGGCACCGTACCCAGCCGCCTCGTGCCGCGGCTGCGGGACACCAGCACCCACCAGCAGCCTGGGACACCACACCCAGCCGTCGTCCCCCTCCCCGGCATGCATCTCAAAACAGGGGCCACACCACCGAATCTTACCACCACGTGACTCCTGGCTGCAGCCACCATGGAGCAGGAGGTGAGGGAAAAGCCAACATCACCAGCAAGGTTCCAGAAAGGCGAAGGAAGAGGAACCTGCTCGGAAAGTTCTGGATGGGTCAACACGGGGCTGCATTCTTTGGAATACTTGTAACAAGGAATGAGAGCGATGCAGGTGCTCTGCAGTGCCTTACCCAGCCCTACCCCACACCTGCATGGCTGTGGGTCTCCAATGAAAGGCTGTGGAGAAACATGGGCTCCTCCAACCACCCGTACCTGCGCCAAAACACTGCTCCAGGAGCCACAAGCCGGGCAGAGGAGCCTTGAACACCACAGATACGCACCAAAGAGACAAGCATGGCTCCAAACAGGAGGCAGCACCTTCAGACAGGGACAGAACATCCTTCAAGGATACAGCAACAAGCATTCACGGGAACCAATGGAGAACTGCAGGGGTTCTGAGCACAGTTACATTTCCCACACAAAGCCCAGGTGAAATCACCCACTGGATAAGCACTCTGTAGGCACAAACCTGGCCCAGCTATCCTGGCACAAAAGGGAAGTGAAAAACCTGCCCGACACTTCCTAAGCAGCCTGCTGTGGGTACACAAATGTCTGAGCTGAAGTCCCTTCCCCCTTCCCTGCTGCTCTGAAGGAAACAGAAATCCAACCCCAAAGTCACCGAGAAAGACACAAAAAGCCAAGAGCCCCCATTCCCCTCAGCCCTGTTGGCTCCAGGAGAGATCAAGGGCATCTGGTGCCAAAACCCCCATTATTTGGACAGAAGCAGAGTCAAACGCAACCAGAACCAGTCAAACACACCCAAATGATGATACCAGACCAGCACCAGCTGAGCCAGCCCCACGCCCCTGCCCTGCTCGGGCTCACAAGGCCAACACTCCTTCAGTTCCTCTCCAATAAACACTAAGCCACAGCTTTTCCCCTTCAGAAAAGCCATCAGGTGCTTCTAACCACAGGCAGAAGCGTCACCTCGGGCTCTGGAAGCCTCTGGTGACTCGCTGCCAGCATCGGGAGGTTACACTGGAGGGAAAGTCACCATGTTTCACCTCTTCCTAATGCTCTGCTCCTCTGTGGCCAGTGGTGGCCACAGAGGAGCTCCTGGCCAAGCTGGACTTCCGACCCAGGGCAGACACCACGCTGAGCTCTTCCTCACCACAAACCACATCTGCTCTATTTTGATTGGTTATTTTTTTCCCCCTTTTGAGCCAACATCCACTGGATTTTACCCAAAAGGGAGTGATCATCTATCTGCAGAGCCGGGCGAGCCCCGACCTCTTCCCTCAGAGGCAGAAGCACGCTTCAGAGCCTTGGGAGACCTGAGCCCCTGAGCCCCCAGGCACAGCTCAGCTTCAGCCCCACACTGCAGACACAGCCCTGGCCGAACAGGGCACGGCCGTCTCACACACACAATCGAAGGGCACTGAACCCAGCAGAGCAATGGCAGGGTTCGGATTCAAAGGAGAAGTTGGGATGAGAAACCAGGACATTGAGTTAAACCCTTCCTGCAAGCAGGAAAAAAAAATTGGGAACTGGCCATAGGAATTCAGGAATCAGCACAGAAGGGGGAACAGTCCTGTGGCAGCCTGGGGACAGGGAAGGGAGGACATGTTCCCTCTCAAGGGACAGGAACTTACTGCTGCTCTTCCCACAGAGCCCCAGGAATAACAGGGGAGATGGTGGGAGAAGCGAAATACCTGTGAATAACAGGAAGGCTTCCCTCCCAGTGAGCCCAGCCAGGGCTAGGAGAGTGAGACTGTTGTTTAAAAAGTAAATGACAAATGCCACATGGTGAATTCCTCCCTCTTCCCCAAAGGGCTTTCTGTGCATGGGAACCCTTCCCCAGGCACAGTTTTCCCCCAGGTCCCCACAGCCCCCCTGCCAGTCAGCTCAGTGGCCAGTATCCTCATGACCAATGGCGGAGCAGCATTGACAAACAAAACACACAGCAAATCGTCCAGTTTCCCCTCAGAGCCACTCAAACACAGCAGGGATAGAAATCAAACCCCAGTGAATGAGACAACACCAAAGAGTATTGAGGAGGATGCTTCCAGTAAGGACACACACCAAATTTCTAATACCCAGCCAGGGACTTGTTAAGTCTCACTGGAAAGTTATGAGAAACCTGAGAACAAGCCTGTGATTAGCCCCAAGAAGGACAACAAGCCTGGGGTAACTTAAGCCTCCACGGCCCTTCCAAAAGCTGCAAAGACAGGGAAGCAGCCTCCAGCTGAGGTCACTTGACACTGAAATGAAAATACTTGAGAACATTCCAGCTACACACTGTAGCACGGGCAGGCTCACAGCAACCAAAGCACATGCTCCCCTTGTGACTACACCACCAAGGCTGGAAGCCCTGATGGGTTTGGGTGGGCAGGGCCCTCAGAGCACTCCCCAGTGCCACCCCTACCATGGGCAGGGACACCCTCTGCTAGCCCAGGGTGCCCAAAGCCCCATCCAGCCCGGCCTTGAACCCTGCCAGGGATTCCGGGGCAGCCACAGTTTCTCCAGGCAACCTGTGCCAGGGCCTCCCCACCCTCCTCGGAAAGGACTTCTGCCCAAATTCCTCCTCTACCCACCCTCCTTCCCAGCAGCAGCAGAACCCCATTCCCAACAGAGCCTCCTGATATTGCCTCAGCGTTTCCTCAATCCAGACAGAAACAGGTACACACAAACCAGCAGGAGCGTTTGAAAGTGAGTTTGTGACTAGATGCAGGCTGAATGTCTGCTGAGCAGGAGAATGGAACAGCAACTCCCCTCCACCAAGGAGAACCTGTTTCTTAGCCCAGCCAAACCACAAAGCCACAGACACCGTTTCCAGTTCTCATTTCTCATTTACCAGGCGGAATTTGGGGTGAAAATTAAAACTCGACAGAAAGACAAGAAGCCAATGTCAGGCAGCTTTTTATTAGTTAACTGAAACTGCGTTACAGGGGGGTACATAGAGCTTTCTGCAATTAAAGCACTAAGAGCAGCCTAAGCAAGCAGTGCAAGCAATCAACAGACCCGTGAGGTGAGCCTGGCTGCCGTGGCACCCAAAGAACCAGCAGATCTTGGCCCAAGCCCTGCTCTACAGGGAGGAAGTGATTTTGGTTTTTCTCCAAACTCAGACACTGTTGCTTCTGCATGAACTGCTCTTTCAACCACACAAACACTCGAGATGAATACATCTTCCCAGCTCTTCCAGGGGCTGCCACCACTACCAGGAACTACAGCATCCCCTTTTCCACAAAAAGGCACCCAATTCTCTGATTCGTGCAAAGACAAATTTACAGGTTCAACATGCTTTAATTAATTTTGTTTAGGAAATGTCAGCTCTAATAAAGGCTAGGGTTTCTATATTCCTGTAAGCTGACATTAAAATATATCAGTACAGTATAGAAATGGCCAAGGAGCTCCTGCCAGGTTCACCTCACCACCGGAGCTCGGGCTCATCGCTGGCGACAGAGCCCTGGCACGGTTTATTCCCCAGCCACACCAGCCACTGTGCAAAGCATTTGCTAGTTTCCCAACCCAACCTCGCTTTCCAGAGCACTGACAAGAAAACATCCTGTTAGGGAGGGGCACTGCACATCCCCCAAGTTGGGGACAGCTCCAGTGGGTCTGGGCACTGAGGAGAGCAAGGATGGGCAGAGGGATGGCATTGGGTAGGGGCCAGCACACCGGGAAGGGACTGGCAGTAACCCCCTCAGGCAGTGTGGCACAGCCCCTCTAAGGACTCCAGGTCTTTATAAGGCAGCAACACCTACCGTAAAGGCTGTGCACGCTCACAAACCCGACTTGGTGGCTCTCAGGAGACACGTGTTGGCACAGGAGGCTGAACTACATCAGCTCGGGGCATAACTCGCGCATCGGGGTGACTCTTGCCTGAGTCTGGGGCGATCTCCCTTCACCTGTGGGGAGCAAAAAAACATTAAAAGGTGGCAAAAGTTACAGCTCTCCACACAGCACCTCTGCAGCCAGGTGTGGGTGCGGGCTGCAGCACCCTTCATGGCTTTCCTAGGACCCACCACGACTGCTGGGGAGCCGCCCTGCCTCTGGACACAGTACTTGTTACAGAGAAACATGGTAAAATAGCCGAAGAACACTCAGCTGAAAGCCCAGGGCAAGAAAGAGTCCAGGCGCCCAGCGGCTGAACACCAGCAGCTCGTTCTCTGGAAGCAAACCGAGCAGGAATCACAGAATCTTAGGGGTTGGAAGGGACCTCGAGAGATCATTGGGTCCAACCTCCCCCTGCCAAAGCAGGTTCCCTAGGACAGGTCACACAGGGAGGCATCCAGACAGGTCATGAATATCTCCAGAGAAGGAGACTCCACACCTGCCCTGGGCAGCCTGTCCCAGTGCTCTGTTACCCTCACTGTGAAAAAGTTCTTCTGCATGTTGGTGCTGAACTTCCTGTACTCTAACTTGCAGCCATCGCCCCTTGTCCTGTCTCCACAGACACTGAAAAGAGGCTGGCCATTTCCCTCTGTGTCCCACACTTGAGATATTTATAAACATTAATAAGATCCCCTCTTAGCCTTCTTTTCTCAAGGCTGAACAGCCCCAAAAGAGTTTTGAGAGCCTTCAGAAAACCCCCTGCTACTTGTTTAGGAAGAGTGAAACTCCAGCTCATTTAATTAGATACACACATTTATACACAGGCACACATCTCCCCATGAAACTGCTTCAGCAAAGCTCCTTTCTTTATTGGCATTTCTCTCTATTTTATTATTTTTAATAGTTTCCCAGCAAAGCTCCTGTTTAGAAAAGAAATTCCACGAGCAGCACTTCAGGGTTCTGCCCGTACCGTGCCAGTATGAGGCCAGATGGAGATCACTGAGCTGGAGACTTCTCATTCGACCCTGGGCTATGCACACTCCCCCCAGGCAGCCTGAAAGTCAGCCCAGGCTCTTCTCTGCTCTTGCCCAACATGGGGAAAGACAGCGAGGGGAACTCCATCTGCCCCGCTGTACCTGTGCTGGCTGATAGACATCAGGTACATGCGCTGGCACACAGGGCCAGCGAGACAGAGAAACACCTCACCAAGCTGTTAAAAACTTGAACAGAAGTTCTCCTTTGTGATGACAGTCAGTAGCTAATGACAGATGCCATGCTGTCAGGGGGAGCTCTGAGCGGTGCCGCCCCAGAGACTCTCCCCACCTTCCACGCATCCCCTATCCCCAGCCATCCCATCCCATATTTAGACCAGGCTCTTTTTGGAGTGCAGAGCATCGCTCACCCTGTCCCATACACCCACAGGTAGCTCATCCACTACCACAAACCACAGGCGCTCAACCAGCATTCCCCACCCCCACCCCATCAGGGGCAGTTCACCCCCTCAACTTCAGGCTGCATCACTCATCAGGCACAAAATCCTCTTCCCACACAAGGCACTAGGACCCGGCTGGCGCTCGCTGCGAGCCTGCGCCCTGCACCGCCGCACAGCCCCACCGCAGCCGCGCCGCAGCCAAGGCAGGCAGCCGCTGCTCAAGGCCATGGCAATGCATGCCAGCTGGTGCTGGCTTACTCCACAAACCTACCAATTTTCAGTTTGGTTTTTCTTTTTAAGCTAAAAAAACCCGAAACTCTGGGGGATTGCAATTGATAACGCCAGCAGCAGCACTGCCGGGAGACGGTAACCGCGGCAACGCACCCGGCAAAGCAAAGGATGCTGCAGACCAGCCACGGCTCACGGGTAGCAGGAGGAGGTCAGTCGATTTTTACCTCATCTCCATCAAAACAACTCATTCATCATTTCACAGCCGAGCACCCTTTCACAGCCGTCGGGCCCCAGCCATGTCCCCTGTCATTTACCCTTCACCGGGCATCGTTACGTCAGGAAAAGCTGATTTAACTAATGCGTGCTCTGCTTTACACCCCAAATGCTCACAGCCACCAGAACTGGTTATTTATTCCCTAGGAGACTCTGGCCAACTGCTGGAAAAGCCATCAGTGCATTTCAGGGCTTATACAACTGCCTCCACTTCCTTTCCTGACCAATTATCATCCTTAATGAACTTCTCCACTCATTAACGGAATTCCCAGCTGTTTCCCCCTTTCCCCTTGGAGGGAAGCTAACAGGGGATGGCCGTGGTGAGGCATGATGCCACCTCTCCCAGTCTGTGCCAGCAGTACCTGGGGCCACAAATCAAAAAATATATTTAAAAATGATAATAAATAGAACACAAATGGATCAAAAACCCAGCAGAGAATAATGCTCCTTATCAGCTGGGAGGAAGAGCCGGGTACCTCCAGCTCCACCACCCCCTGCATGTCTGTGGCCCATTTCCTTCCCTACCATTCTTCAGGGGGTTCCCAAGCAAGCGAGACAGGCTTCCCAGCTCTTTAAGAATGGGTGCAAAAGCCCACAGGACACAGGTTCCCTGAGTCCCACCCAGTGTTCAGGGCTTTATGGGGTGTTAGTACTCACAGCTGCACGCAGGAGAGCCTCGGCTCCCCAGGCTGGGGCTCCCCAAAGCCGCCCTTCTGCTCAAAACAAACACAGACTGCTCGCTGCTCCCCCAAAAAAACATCTCAAAGGAGAAGCACCTTGAGTTTCATCCAGTGAGGCGCCCTCCTGAGCGCTGTGAAGTAGGTCACAGGCACAGCCTCAGCTTGGTGTTTGGGAATTGAAGGAGAATGCAAGGGAAAGAAGGAATTGGTCCAAGGTCAGGCAGGAAAACCTTGACTGGATGTTAAAAATAAACCAAAAGACCCCAAACACAACACCCACGTCCTGTTTAAAGGCCGGCCCTTCCCGGTGAGGCTGATGGCCAATGTCAGAGCAGTCTGCCAGGCATGCTCAGGGAATCCCATGCTAAACAGACACAAACTAGGAGGTTTTGTTAGCAAAAAGGAAAAGTGGGAAGCTCTGTGCCGAGTGCTGTGCTCCTCTGTCACACCACAGAGCACAGCGAGTCCAAGCATGGAGAGGTTTCTCTCAATGGGAGCTGCAGGAGCTGATCCTGCCCATGAAATCTGCTGGGACTTAGCTGGATAGTGAAACACCCCAAATTGACAGCCCCAGTGCTGTAAGAGACCCAGTTAATAGTGAGAGCTGGGCACAGCCCCTCAGCTCATGGGCACCAGGCAGGCGCTTTGGGGAAACTCCTCTGGGGAAGGCTGGTGGAGGGGACAGCAGTGCTGGGAGACAGGGCACGCTGGTGCCCCTGGGCTGGGAATGTGGCAGCACTGGTGTCAGGCTCCTCCCTGAGGGTTTGCACTCCCTCAGAGCGCTGCTTTACCCCCAGAGCAGAGACACAGTGCTCCCCTTACAGATCCAGGCTCTCTCCTTACAGGCATAACACCATGGCAGTGTCAGTGGTGCGGCGTGAGGCAGCATCGCCCCAGCATATCGTGATATGCACAGGACAGGGGCAAGGGGTGACACAGCCTAAACCTGGGGCTCATGTCCCTCATGCTGCAGAGGAGAGAATTAATCCCTCCAAACACAAAAGCGACAGCACTGACCAGAAACATTCAAGGCACCAATTAAACACAGCACCCACAAGTGCCAGTGTTGACTTGCAGGCAGCTTTTAGCTCACACCCTGCAACCCCACACACAGGTGGGACAGCCTTCACTAGGCCAGTCTGTCACTCAAACATTCTGCTGATGAGCAAGGGTTTGTACCCCTGTGTGCCCACAGACAGAATTCTCAGGCAGAAGAGTGACCCCGTGTCTTCATTCGACTGCATGAAAGAGAACGTTTGGCCATGATGATTTCACTCTTCGTGGCTGCTAAATACCCACCTGTGCCAACCAGCCCAGTTACCAACCACCTGAAGGCTGAGTTGCTCCCTTCCCACCTCCAAACCCCCATTTTTCCCAATCCACAAGCTGAATGTCTCAGCCCAGCCTTTAACTCCCAACAGGTATTTCTCACAGACAGCGAAGCTGCAGGTCACCCACACGAACTCCCCGCTCCCTTCGTGGGTCAGAACGACTTCTCCCTCCACTGAGGGGCTCCCACAGGTGGGGTGACTGGTATCTTTTCTTTCCTCCGGTGCAGAATCCCTCACCCAGGGTGACTCCGCCATGAAACTGCCCCGCCACACCCCGTGCAAGGAAGCGAGCCCCCGCGTCTCGGCCGGAACGAAGGCTCCCAGCACCGCGCTCGGGAAAAAGGTGAATTACCCTGGCACTAACCCCCAGAAAACAGTGTGGCCAGTAGGTCTGGGGAGGTGATTGTGCCCCTGGACTCGGCATTGGTGAGGCCGCACCTCGAGTGCTGTGTCCAGTTCTGGGCTCCTCACCACAAGGACATGGAGGTCCTGGAGCGAGTCCAGAGAAGGACAACCAGGCTGGGGAAGGGGCTGGAGGGCAAATCCTATGAGGAGCGGCTGAGGGAGCTGAGGGTGTTTCATCTGGAGAAGAGGAGGCTGAGGGGAGACCTTCTCACCACCTACAACTACCTGAAGGGAGGTTATAGAGAGATAGGTGATGGTCTCTTCAGCCAGATGACAGGTGATAGGACAAGGGGGAATGGCATGAAGCTGGGGCGGGGCAGGGTCAGATTAGATGTTAGAAGTTCTTCACTGAAAGAGTTGTCAGGGCCTGGAACAGGCTGCCCAGGGAGGGGCTGAGTCACCTTCCCTGGATGTGTTCAAAAAAAGGGTAGATGAGGTACTCAGGGATATGGTTTAGTTTAGGATGTGAATGGTCGGACTTGATGATCTTAAAGGTCTTTTCCAACCTTGTGATTCTGTGAAATGCACAGCTCCCACCAGCGGCTGATTAGAGGACAGGGCAACGCTTGATTTAAAAAAGAAAAGGAAAAAAAAACTCCAAAAAAAAAGAGAGCTTGAGGGGGGTGTCCCTGCGCACAGGCAGTGACAAGCACCGTGACAGGCTCCGCTCCCCCAGGCCCTGCTCCCCTGTAGATACAGCAAACAGCGGCACAGGGCCAAACCTCCGCCGCCACCGAGGCCTCCCGCGCTCCGCCGTTGCTCCGAGGCCGCCCGCGGAGGTTCTCTCCCTCCCGCCCAGCCCCTCGGAGCCAGGCACCCCCTGTCCGTGCCACACGAACTGACCGTACCCAGCGCCGGGGCGGGGAACGGGGAGGAACGGAGCCCGAACCGAGCCCTGCTCCGTACCCAGGAGCGCTCCACCCAGTGCTGCCCCCACGCCCACCAGGCGCCCCAACGGCGGGGGGCTGGGGCTCCCCGGCTCCGGGGGGGGAGCGGGCCTCCCCGCCAGCGCCCAGGCCGGAATACCGCGGGGGGAGGCACTCAAGCACCGGCCTCCCCTCGCAGGGGCCCCGCGCCGAGGAGGGGACGCTCCGCACCCCAGCGCCGACACGACAGCTTCCCCCCACGCCAGGCGGGGAGCCCCCCCCTTCCTTCCCCTCCCTCCCCGCGCCGTTCCCAGTACCTGCCGCCCGGCCGCTCCCCAGCGCCGCTCACCGGCTCCCGCTCAGGGAAACCAGAGGCCTCCGTCCGCCCGGGAGGCCCCCGCTAGGCCCCGCCGGACTGCCCCACGCCGCGCCACCACACCGCCCGGCCGCACCGCCGGCAGACCTTGACGACAGGCACGGTGCCGGGCAGCCCTCAGGAGGTGGAAGGGTGGAGTGGGGCCTCCCGGAAGGCGCATGCGCGTCGGTGGCCGTGAAGCCGGGCAGCTGCGGGCGGGAGGGGGCGCGTTATGGCGGGGGACAAGGGGCAGGAGGGCGGCGGGGTGGGTCTGCCCGGCGGCGGGGGGACCGGGAGGGCCTAGCAGAGGGATGCCTTGTGCCCGGCAGAATGGGGCGCGGCCCGCCGCGCCTGTAGCGGGGGGGCCGGGTCCCGCCCGCCGGGGGTGGGGCCGGGCCGGGCCGGGCCGGGCCGGGCGGGAGGGAGGGAGAAGAAGGAAGCAGCAGCAGCAGCGGGACGGGACGGGGGCGCGCCGGTAAGTGCTGCCGGCCCGGTAGCGGCCCCTGCCTGCTGCCATGGAGACGGGTTCCCCGCTCCCGGCCTGGTTCCGGTCCTTGGGGCAGCGTTGGGGACTGCTCCCAGTCCCCAGCGCGGGGCCGGCGGGGAGGCGACCGCCGGGCCGGGGAGAAAGTTCTCCTTCGTAACTACAGGGAGTCTCCCCCCGCCCTGCCCCTCTGGGAAGGGGCTGGCTGGCTGCCTCCCCCCCGCTCTCCTGGGGGGATCCCCGGCTGCGCAGCTCCCTTTCCCCCGGCCCGGCCCATCTCCCGCCCCGCTGAGCTGGGCACGGCGTGCCAGGGTCCCACAGAGCCCGTCCCGGGGAGGCTGCTCCCCGGCCGGCAGCCCCAGCCGACGGGCTTGTGGAGCGGGCGGGGGCGCTGGCGGCGATCCTTGCGGTGACAGCCGCCGGTGTCCCGCCGGTCGCAGCGCTCGGATACCGGTGGCGTGGCCGGTTTTCTGCCCCCGTTGCCCCGGAAGCTGCCTGTACCTGGCCTGCGTGCCCGCCGCTGAAGCGACGGTGACACGTCCCCGGCGCCCACGGAGCTGGTTCCCCCACAGCCGCGGGGGTACGGTGTGCCCGTCCTTCCGTGCCGCCTACCGAGTTCTCACCCCTTTTGTTGCCTGGAGGCGGCTTCCCGAAAGGTCTGCTCTCGCTCCCCGGGGTCTGACCCGCAGGGTCCCCGCCCCCATTGCCGGTGGTGTGCCTTTCTCCCGCTGCTGGGACCGTCACAGCCTGCCCATCCCAGTTAGCTCTCCCCAGCTCACTGGTTGCGCTGGGATGTCTCCCGACTTTAGAGACCTGGGGACCAGGGTCAGCGTGAGCCGGGCTGACACTTTAACCATCACATCGCTATACAGCCCTTCCTTCCTGTCTGACTGCGGGGGTCCTAACACAGCGGGATTAGAGTGTCACCAGTCCCAATTATCACCGTGATTAGCACTTCTCCCCAGCACCAGCACCCTGCCTCCCGTCCTGCCACGGCCAGCTGCCCGTGCCTATCCTGCCTGTGGTGGTGAGGTTTGGAATATCCCCTTTGTTCCCTCTGCTCCCTGCTCGGCTCCGTTGTCGGGTTCAGGGCGTGCCGCAGCGAGCCGTGCTGGTTAGTCATCTCCGGTTGTGACAGGGAGATCATCCCACTGCTCAAAGCCGAGCAGAACCGAAACCAGCCCCGCGCAGCTCGCTGACCTCACGCAAGCCTCGGCAGAGCAGACGCCCCACCACAGGCTGTGCCACGGTACAGCCGGGCTGCCTGAGCCTGCACGCACCGGGGCAGGGCTTTCCTCCACCGATTTTGGGGCAATGGTTAAAGCGCACCCGAAATGAACTCGGGTGCTGAGGATTCACAGTGCTGCTGGGGCCCATGGGGAGCTCTGACCGGGCTGGCCAGAGTGTGCCATGCCTGACCATCCCCTTCCCCTGCAGCAGCGATGCCCAGGAGGAAGGAGGTGTCGGCGCTGGGCAGCCTCTGCCTGCAGAGCCTGGCCCGGCACATGCAGAGCGTCTGGGTGAAGGACTACAGCGACAACTACCTGGACGAGTACCAGTTCCGCTTCGTCATGGGCCCCTTTAACGACCTGGGTGAGACATGGGGATCCGGGCACCCCTCTGTGAGGAGGAGGAGTGGGGGGGGGTTAGGCAAGTGATGCTGAGGCTCTCAGCGCTGACCCCTGTCTCCCCCCTTGCCCCCACAGCTGGCAGTCTGGTGCAGGACCTGATCCGGCTGCTGGGTGAGAGCCGGCGCCTGACGCGGGCAGCGCTCCACCTCCTCCTGGTGCCTCACCTGCGGGAGCTGAGCCTGCGCCCCTGCCCCAGCCTCGCCAGCAACGCCATCGGCCAGCTCATCACCCTGCGCTGCAAGGTCAGTGGGCTGGGGGTCTGTCCCAAGGATGGGGGGTGGCAGGGGGTGCCCACGCTGCGGCGAGGGTGCGGGTGGGGTGGGGACGGAGGGGTGCAAGAGTCCCTGCTGATGGTGCTGTGTGTCCTGGCTGCAGGGCCTGAGCTCCCTGGACCTGCACGGCTGCAGCCGGCTGTCGGCGGATGTGCTGGTGGACCTGGCGGAGGGGCTGCCGCTGCTGACCCGGCTGGGGCTGGCAGAGACACAAGCCAACGTCCAGGTGCTCTCGGCGGTGGGGTCCTGCTGCCGGCGCCTGCAGGAGCTGAACGTGTCCCACTGCAAGAAGGTGTCACCACGCGCCCTGCGGCACCTGGCCTACGACCCGCTGGCACAGTCCCTCGGCTGCCCCGTGCTCCGTGTCCTGCTGGCCCATGGTTTGGAGCTTGGTGGGGACACCGGCATGGTGGTGACACTGGCTTTCCTGCTGCTGGCCCTGCCACGCCTGGAGTTCCTGGCACACAGTGCTGTGCCGGATGCCCTCCACCTCCTCCACGGGCAGCAGCTGGACGGTGAGAAGGACCCTGAGGGCTTCCCCTCCCTGGAGGAGCTGGCACGGTGGCGAGGGACAGCTGCGGGGGACACCCTGCTCACCCTGCCACTGCGGCAGGTGGAGGAGGTGGAGGAGCCCGCCCTGGCCACCATCCGTGCCGTCTGTCCCCAGGCTGAGGAGGTTGGCGTGTGGCTGGGCGATGGCCCAGGACTGGCGGGCATCCAGGAGCTGCTGGGCTGGGGCCGCCTGGCACGGCTGACCCTTGGCTGCACCGGCCGGGTGGGCCGGGAGCTGGCAGAGGTGCTGCCGCTGGCACAGAGCCTGCGACCCCGCCTGCAGACCCTGGCCCTGCACGGCTTCTGCTGCCAGGACGAGCTCTCACTGGCCACCCTGCTCGCCAACTGCCCCATCCTGCAGTGCTTCACCGCAGAGCTGCACGCCCCTCCGGATGCCGACCCCAACGGGGACACACCAGACGAGCCATCCCGCTGGGACACCAACCTGCTGCCCCACACCCTGCCCCAGCTCCAGAGCTTCTCCCTGACCCTAGCTGGCACCACCGGCGTCTTCCCAGCCTGGCACGGGCTGGCGTTGCGTGCCACGCTGGCCTCGCTGCTGTGCCATGCCCCACGCCTGCAGACCCTCAGCCTGATTGGCATCCCCTTCCCGCTGGACTCGGTGTTTGAGACGGTGCTGGCCACACCAGGGCCACCCCTGCTCCAGCTGCAGGAGCTCTCGCTGGCCGAGAGCCGGGTGTCCAGCCGGACTGTACAGCTGCTGATGGCCTCCGAGGGCCACCTGCACCGCCTGGACCTGTCCCACTGCCGGGACATCCACCGACGGGACTATGATGGCTTCCTGCAGGCAGTGTGGAAACAGCAGCTGGACCTGGACATCACCTGGGCATAGCCAGCGCTGGCAGCACAGGGCACTTTAATAAAGGAATTACACCACAGCTGATGACACCGTCTGTGTCCGGCATGGCTGGGCTCCACGGCTGCTCTCCCTTGTGGGAAGGGGCTGCAGCCTGTGAGTCTGGGGTCCGGCTCAGTTGAGGTGACCCCTTTGCAGGGCCACAGGGTGCTGGGGCCAGCCCCAGCATCCCCCCCGCAGCGTCCAGCCCCATGTCCCGGGTGGCCCAACCCCGGGGGGCTGGTGGCGCCACGTTGCACAGCCGCGGCCGTGTGCGCGCACAGAGCCTCCGTCGGCTCAGTGCTGAGGGCCGTCGTTCAGCCCCGTCAGCCGCTCTGACTCCTCCCAGAGCTTGCGAGCGAGGCCGGTGTCTCGGGCGGCCATGGAGGGCAGCACCAGCCCGCAGTCGCTGTCGAAGTACTTGCCCGTGATGCCCGCGGCCTCCTCCGAGATGGCGCAGTAAATGGTGCTGACGGCCCCCTGCTCTGCCGACTGCCGGGCGGAGGGAGTGAGGTGGGTGCCTGGCTGCACCCCCAACCAGCCCGCTGGGGACAGGGTGGGGGGCAGGGTGGGATCTGCCCCCATCGCTGCTCACCTTGATGAAGGGGCGGATGAGGATGAAGAGCGCCCGCATGGCCCAGCCGAAGTGGCGCATGATGCTGGTGCTGACCACGCCGGGGCTCAGGGCGTTGACAGTCACCCCTGCTGAGCCACGCTGTCAGCGCTGGGCTGGGGGCCGGAGCAGACCCCTGCCTCTGGGGCTCCGATCCCTCGTATCCATCCCACCAAGGGATGCAACCATCCCTGGCCAAGGCTCCCCCACCCATGGGAGATGGGGGGACCCTGGGGGACGTGCCAGGGCCGAGACCCCTCAGCCCTGCCGCACAGCGCCGCGTGGCGTGGCACACCATGGAACGGCAAGGCTTGGCTCGGCTCGGCACCCACCTGTGCCCTGCAGGCGCTGCGCCAGCTCGGCAGTGAAGAGGACGTTCATCAGCTTGGTGCTGTTGTAGGCAGCATCGTAGCCACCAGGCCTCTCCTGCCCGGTGAGGTAGCGGCTGTCAGCGGTGCCCGCGCGGTGCCGGAAGGACGAGACGTTGACAATGCGGGCGGGTGCTGATGCCCTCAGGAGGTCTGTGCAGAGCAGGGGGTGAGCACAGAGGGATCCCCAGAGCCCCCCCAGCCCCCGGCAGCCTACATGCTCACCCAGCAGCAGGTTGGTCAGCAGGAATGGGCCCACGTAGTTCGTGGCAAAGGTCCGCTCCAGCCCCTCTGGCGTGACAGAGAAGGGCAGCCCTGGGAGGGAGAGGGGTGGGCTGTGGGGTTGGGAGCTGGGTTGTTGCCACAGCAGGATGGGGAGCTGGACCCCAGCTGGGACGGGGACAGCCGATGTGTGACCCCACACATGGTGCGTACCGGTGAGGCCGGCGTTGTTCACCAGCACATCCAGCCGCTTCTCCTCCCGCAGCACAGCCTGGGCAAAGGCACGCACGGAAGCCAGAGAGCTGGTGTCCAGCAGCCGCAGCAGCACCGCGGGGTTGCCAGTGGCTGCCCGGATCTCCTCCACCGCCTTCTGGCCCCGCTCCCGGCTCCGGCACGCCAGGATGGTGCGGGCATTCCTGCGGGCCAGCTCCAGGGCCACACACTTGCCAATCCCTGTGGCACATGGAAGGGCTGTAGGCTGGTCCCTGCTGGGTCCTTAGAGCAAAGGTACCCTGAGGGTCCATGCCCCCGACCCCGGGTCTCAGCAGCCCTGGGAGCAGGGCACGGCAATAGAGGGGGACCCTGTCCCAGCTCAGCTGCTGCAAGGAGCCCAGCTCCCATCCAGGGGTGCCCCAGCTTGGAGCAAGGAGTGTCAGATAGGGACGGGGCAAGGCAGGACAGGCACCAGGTGCAGGGAGGAGCTGGTGGTGGCAGCTTCCCGCAGAGTGGATCCCATAGAGGCATCACAGCTGGCACAGCCACAACCACCAAACCCATCTGGCCATGCTGTGCCAGCACCACTCTGCATTGGTGCTTTGATGCGGTGGGCAATGACAGGGGGACACACCAGCCCTGGCACACAGACCCCCTGCCACAGGCTGTGCCAGCCCAGACCTTTGCTTTGCAGCGTGATGCAGGTGGGAGCAGCAGCCACGTCCCCGATGCACAGCTCCATCTCCAGCACAGTACCCAGGGCTGCCAGCAGCATGGTGGTCAGCTGGGACACAGCCAGCAGCACAGTGGCCTTGGCTGTCAGTCATTAACCTGGCCAGGGCAGAGTCCGGCCCAGGGGCTGCGGGCATGGGGCTGATCCAAGCCCAGCAAGGCAGAGCTGCTGCTGGACTGAGGACACTGCCCGGCTGGGGCAGCTCACCAACAGGGGACCAGCTCCTGAGCACACAGCGCAGCCATAGGCAGTCAGCATGGTGTGGGATATGTCTGAGGGCACCGGGCCTGAGCATGCCATGGGCACATTGTGCGTGCCCAGGGACCTGCTGTGGTCCAGCATCTGCAGAAGGGGGACCCGTGTTCCCTGCAGACTGCCCCACAGCATTGTGCCACTGTGGCATCACCCTCACGCACACACCCAGCCCCTCCCCCATCCTAGGGAAGCAGGGAGCTGCTACTGCCCCTGGATCCTGATGCTACAGGAGAGTGGCCGAGTCCCGTGGCCAAGGACCTGCAGCTCGGTACCTGGGTCCTGAATCTCCCAGGCCCTGTGGCTGTCCAGTCCTGCACCCCCCAGCCCCAACCCAGCCCCTGCCGCCCGTGCACACAGATGCCACCAGTCCCCACTCACCACTGTTGGCTCCGGTGACAATCACCGTCTTGCCGGTCAGGTCAGTGGGACATTTGCGGGGGTCCCACACACGTCTCCTCCTGGCCCAGAGGATCAGCCCCAGGAGCAGCGTGAGCAGGAACCAGCACGGGTGGCTGCAGGCGCTCGGCAGATCCATGGCTGGGCCGCGGGGTCTGGCTGGGGTGCAGGATCTGGCCAGGACACCAGGGTGTGGCTGGGGAGCAGAGTCCGTCTGGGGTCGGAGGTTAGCCAAGGACCTTCGCCCAGCCAGGCAGCCCCAGGATGGCAGCCTTGACTCGAGGTCCCTGTCCTCCTAGCTGGGGCTGGCAGCCTAGAGATGCAGGCACAACCCCTCCCCAGGTGCCCAGCAGCTGGCACAGCCTTCCGGGGCTCCCACAGCCTCTGAGCCTCTGGCACTGGTTGAGCTCCACTAGCCACAGGATGATGCTGCTCCCCAGTTGTGTCAGCCTCAAAAGCCTCCTCCAGCATTTTTGGGGAACTGAGCCCCATCCCTAAGCATGGCCCAACATCACATCCAGAAACTGGTTCTTGATGGAAAAGAGGTGGACCACAGCCCTGGCACACGAACCCAGGGGAGAGCTCACGCGGTAAAGCCGTGCCGACATTTCACCCCAATACATCTCATTTCTCATTTGGGAGGAGCTCCACTGCGGGGTACGTGGCTGGAAAACAGTGGGTACATTGTGAGCAAGTGTGCTGGGTCCTGGAGGGCCGGTGGCCCCACGGGCTGCTGAGGACTTTGCCCCAGCACAGGAGCTCGCCAGCTCAGTGGTGTGGCAGCTGCAGGGCTGGTCTTCAGCAGGGGACAAGAGCCAAGTGACAGAAACCTCTGTTTTAATTTTATTTTCTTTAGCAGAGCTTGCCAAGGGTGCCAAGCTCCTGCCCTTGCTGAGCAGCTGGGATAGCCTGTACTGCCCCATGCCACAACGGTGCCCTGCCCTGCGCCGGCCCTGGCACTTGCTGGCTGCCATCACCTCTCGCCATCACCTCCTGCCATCCCCCGTGACCTGCCTGGCTGCAGTGACCGGGAAGGGCACGGTGGGACAGATGGGTCTCAGGTCCCGCTTGGCCTCCCCTGTCTTCTCCTCCTCCTCACCGTGTGCAGGGATGCAGCTCCCCTGCTTCACGCTGCCGCCCCATCTGATGGTCACGCCGGGAGCCAGCTGAACAGAGTCCAGTGGGGAACCAAACTGCTGGGGTAAGGTGCTGGGGTGCTGCGGAGACCTCGGGGGGGACAGATGGAGCCGTGCCCCCCCCGTGGTGACCAGCCCCCGGGGCAGCTGCGAGCTGCCCAGGTCTGACCTCTGGCTGCGCCAGCGGGCACCTTTGGGGGCACCCTGGGGACATGGCAGCCCCTTGTCCTCTGCGCCCAGGTCCAGCACCTCCACCTGCGGCCTGATCCAGCGCTCGGGCCGCTGGCTAGGGCGCAGCCTGGGGACGGTGCCGGACCCCTCTCGCTTTGCCCCGGAGCTGCCCGGGGTCCACCCCGGACGGACCGTTTCCGGGCTGCCGCGGGGGGGGCGCGGCGGCGATGCCCTGCGGATGGACCCCTCTGAGCGGCTTCCCTCCGCGTCGCCGGGGGACGACCGCGGCACACGCCGTCCCCGCTCCAGGGACTTGGCAGGGCCCGGGGATAGGCAGGGAGCCCGCGGCACCGGGGGCCGGGAGTGGGAGGGGGGTCCCTGGGGGCGACGGGGAGCGACGGCGCCGTCATCCGGTAGCAGCTCCGGGCGGGACAGCCCCGGAGCGGGCACGCCGGTGCCGGTGCTGGTGTCGGTGTCGCTGTTGGGGACCTGGCCGGCACGCAGGGGCTGCACAGAGGGAGCTCCGGCCTCGGCTGCCGCGGGGGGGTCCTGCCGTCCGTGCTGGCACGGGGTCCGCGTACCGGAGACCTGCCCGGAAGGGTACAGAGGGGGAACCCGACGAGTGCCTCATCGGTGTTCGGTGGCCCCGGGACAGCCCGGGCTCAGCCCTCCGCCGCTCGGCACCCCACGGCCGGGGATCCGTTCTCACCTCTCCCTCATCCGGCGACAGACACGGGTGGCTGCGCAGGACGGGGATGGAGCCCCGCGCCCAGGAGTCCCCGGCGCAGGGTTCGGGCTCCTCGTCCTCCCGCCAGGTACTGTCCGCTGCGGGGTCTATGTACCCCTCGTCCCGCATCAGGAACCGCCACCGGACCATCTGCAGGAGGGCGACCTTCGCCTGGTCCACGGCGAAGGGCACACGCTGCGGGGGGCAGAGCAGGGCTGAGCCCCCACCCCCGCGCCCTCGCCCACCTTACCCCCTCCCCCCGCGCCGCCGAACGGGGGCTGCCAGAGGCTGGCACCGGGAGCACTCACCAGCCGAGCCACGTCGGCTTTGATGCACTCATCCTTGACGCGGGACAAGAGCTCTGCGAGGATGTCCCCGATGTCCCAGTCCCCCCGCTCCAAGTCAGGCCGGTGCCCGGGGAGCACGGCGGCTCCGGCGGCGGCAGCGGTGGGCGGCCGGGACTTCTCCGCGCGGCTCTTGGGGGCGGCCGCCCGCTCCCGGGGAGGCATTTTCTGCAGGGAGGAGCGACGGGCAGGGCAGGTCCGGGCACCGGCGGGCAGGAGGAGGCGGGAGGGTGGGGACATGACACACGACAGGAGGACTCAGTGCACCCCGGAGCGCCCCAGTGCACCCCAATACATCCTAGTACACCGCACACCCCATCACACCCCAATACACCCCAGTACACCCCATCACACCCCAATACACCCCAGTACACCCCAGCAAGTCCCAATACATCCCAGTACACCGCACACCCCATCACACCCCAATACATCCCAGTACACCCCAGCAAGTCCCAATACATCCCAGTACACCGCACACCCCATCACACCCCAATACACCCCAGTACACCCCAGCAAGTCCCAATACATCCCAGTACAGCCCAATACTCCCCGGCACACCCCAATACTCCCCGGCACACCCCAATACAACCCAGTACACCCCAATACAACCCAGTACATCCCAGTACGCCCCAGCGCAGCCCAGTATGCCCCAGCACACCTCATCAGGCCCCAGCACACCCCGACCCCTCGCCTCCCCCCCGTACCCCACACGTACCTCGGCCATCCCGGCCCGAGGCGCGGAAGCGTCCCGTCTCCACGGCAACGCCGGCCCCGGCGCGCCGCCCTTGCGTCATCACGCCGCGCCGCCGTCTCCATGGCTGCGGCGAGCACCGGGTGAGCGGGGAAGGAGCGGGAGAGGAGCGGGGCGGCTGGGAGGCGGGGACTCAGCGGCGGGGGAGCCTAGGGGCGAGGAGGGCGTCTAGGGGCGAGGGGGGCCCGGCGGGAGCAGGGGGAGGGCGCCAGGGCGGCTCTGGGCCGCTGCCGGTGCCCCCGGAGCCGCCCCGGTGTCCTGGAGCCGGTCCCCGCCCCGTCCCGCAGGATGTACCGCAAGGAGAAGAGCATCCAGCTGAAGAGCAGCAGCGCGGCGCTGTACAACAACCTGAGCGTGCTGCGCCCGCCCGGCAGGCCGCTGCTCTGCTTCAGCACCGTGCACGGCCCCGGTGTCACCGTGGTCACCGCCGCCGCCGACGGGCTCGGCCTCACCCACCGGCAGCTGCAGGCGAAGGAGGGCGGGATGGCCGTCAGCACCTCCCTGCTCACACAGGTAGATGCGCCCGGGATCCCGGTCCTGTGACTCAGGCTGGGAGCAGGGGCCTGCTGCCTCCGATGTGGAGCCGATGTGGTGATGGTGAATGGAACAAAATCCAGCTGGAGGCCGGTCACGAGTGGCGTCCCCCAGGGCTCAGTCGTGGGTCCAGTCTTGTTCAACATCTTTATCAATGACCTGGATGAAGGGATTGAATGCTCCCTCACTAAGTTTGCAGATGACACTAAACTAGGAGGAAGTGTTGATCTGCCTGAGGGTAGGGAGGCTCTTCAGAGGGATCTGAACAGACTGGACCGATGGGCTGAGTCCAATGGGATGAAGTTTAACAAGGCCAAGTGTAGAGGGCTGCACATGGGACATAATAACCCCATGCAGCGCTACAGGCTGGGGGAGACTGGCTGGAGAGCTGTCAGGCAGAGAAGGACCTGGGGGTGTTGGGTGACTGCAGGCTGAATATGAGTCAGCAGTGTGCTCAGGCAGCCAAGAAGGCCAATGGCATCTTGGCTTGTGTCAAAAACAGTGTGGCCAGTAGGTCTGGGGAGTGATTGTGCCCCTGTACTCGGCATTGGTGAGGCCACACCTTGAGTACTGTGTCCAGTTCTGGGCTCCTCACCACAAGAAGGACATTGAGGTCCTGGAGCGAGTCCAGAGAAGGGCAACCAGGCTGGGGAAGGGGCTGGAGGGCAAATCCCATGAGGAGCAGCTGAGGGAGCTGGGGCTGTTTAGCCTAGAGAAGAGGAGGCTGAGGGGAGACCTTCTCACCACCTACAACTACCTGAAGGGAGGTTATAGAGAGATAGGTGATGGTCTCTTCAGCCAGGTGACAGGTGGTAGGAAAAGGGGGAATGGCATGAAGCTGTGCCAGGGCAGGTTTAGATTGGATGTTAGGAAAACATTCTTCACTGAAAGAGTTGTGGGGGCCTGGAACAGGCTGCCCAGGGAGGGGCTGAGTCACCTTCCCTGGATGTGTTCAAAAAAAGGGTAGATGAAGTACTTAGGGATGTGGTTTAGTTTAGGATGTGAATGGTTGGACTTGATGATCTTAAAGGTCTTTTCCAACCTTGTGACTCTGTGATTCTGAGCCAGAGCTACCCTGTAAACTGGAAGGGGCTCCCAGTGGGATCACAGAGGGGGTGGTGGGGAGGGACGGTTGCAGGGGAGCGTGGTGCTGCCGGTGGGGTCACTGGGGGGGCTGGTGGGAGCAGATGGGGTAGCATGGTGTGACAAGGGGTACCTGGTGTTTGTTGTGGCGTCACCTCTCGGCCTTCACTTCGTTTTTCTGTGCCCTGATGAGGAACTCACTCACCTCGGTGGGGGCCTTGGCTTTCACAGAGGTCTGTGCCTTAATGGCAGGCTGCTCCAACCCGGGTCGGTGGGACCCATCAGCCACAATCCTGAACTGTCCATTTGCTGAGCATGGGGAGGGGGCAGCAGAGCTAGGGAGTGGGGAGGAAGGGCCTTCCCAGCTGAGCACACATGGCTGCAGAGCTGCTGGGATGAAGCAGGAGCCCCCAGCATTGTGATTACGGGGAGGGGGAGAGGGAAGGAACCTCCCCAAAATGTTTGTGAGGTCTAGGGAGCAGTCCCCAGGGACAGGTGGACCCTCCTGTGACCCAGGACAGCAGCCAGAAGGACGCACGCCTCTCTGGGTGACAGCAGCCTGTCTCTCCCCTGGAAGGTTGGGAGGGTTTTGGCCTGTCTTCCCCTCCTGCCCAGCCTCCTGCCCAGCTTTCTTTCCCTCCAGGCTGCTTGGTGCATCCTGCCATCACGGGTCCTGCTGGTGCTGACCTCCCAGAAAGGGATCCAGGTAGGCTGCGTTCCTGCAGAGGGTGAGGAGCTGAGTCCCAATGGTGGGAGCTCGCTGTGAGGTCACCTGAGCTCCTGGGGGTGCAGGGGAAGGGCCTGCTGTGAGCCCAGCAAGCCATCACTCTCTCCTGGAGACCTCCCATCACAGCAAGTGAGCCCAAAGCCATACAAGACACTTCCCCACCCTCATGAGGCTCACCCTGCTGTTTCCCTCTCCAGATGTATGAGTCTGATGGCTCCATCATGGTTTATTGGCATGCACTGGACATTGCAGAGCATCCTCCAGGTAAATCCCACGGTGGGAGCGCAGTGAGGAGCCCCCATGGCCTCTCTCCTGCTTCCTGAGAGCTGCTGCACATCGTCAACCTGCTCTTGGTTTCCTTCTGTGCAGCACAGGCTGTGTTTGCTCGAGGGATCGCTGCAGCTGGCGGGCGCTTCGTCTGCGTGGGTGAGCCAAACTGCAGGGTTTGGGGAAGGGCGAGGACGGAGGGTGGCACAGGGTCAGGGGATCATAGAATCATAGAATGGTATGAGTTGGAAGGGACCCCAAGGATCACAGAGCTCCAACCCCCCTGCCACAGGCAGGGCCACCAACCTCAGGCCTGGATCTACACAAGGTTGCCCAGGGCCCCATCCAACCTGGCCTTGAACACTTCCAGGGATGGGGCATCCACTACCTCTCTGGGCAGCCTGTTCCAGCCCCTCACCACTCTCTCTGTAAAAAACTTCCCCCTAATATCCAATTTAAACCTTCCTTCCTTTAGTTTTAATCCATTCCCCCTTGTCCTGTCATTGTCTATCCTTTTAAAAAGTTGATTCCCCTCCTGTTTCTCTGCTCCCTTCAGGGACTGGAAGGCTGCAATGAGGTCCCCCCACAGCCTTCTCTTCTCCAGGCTGAATAAGCCCAGCTCCCTCAGCCTCTCCTCGTAGGGCAGGTGCTCCAGCCCTCTAATCATCTTCGTGGCTCCTCTGAACCCTCTCCAACAGTTCCACATCCTTCCTGCATTGGGATGTCACCAGGGATGGCATAACGCAGGGGCTGGGTTCCTGGTGCAGCTCTGTGCAGCAGTGCCAGTGGGGTTTGTAAGGAGCAGCCCCCGGGGGGGGTTTAGGGGGTGCAGAGAGCCAGGCTGCTGGCATGGCCAGAGCTGGGGGCTCAGCACAGAGCGAGACGAGTCCCCCACTGATGCTTCCTCCGGCCCACCCACAGGGACATCCTCTGGGCAGGTGCTGGTGTTTGACATCCCCCCAAAAGGGACGAACATCACGGTGAGCGAGGTCCTGGAGCAGCACCGTGACGCCATCACTGACATCGCGGCGGAGCTGGGCCAGGCTCCGGTACGTGTCGGTCTGTGCTGTCAGCAGCCACTTGGGCCAAAGGAGCTGACAGGGAGCCAGTGGGGTCCCCTGGGCTGGGGAGGACGGTGCTGGTGTGGGAGCTGAAGGGATGAGCCTTTTCCCTGCCAGTGGAGGACGATGTCCCCAAGCTGCCCACCTTGGCCTGACCATGGCACAGTCTGGAGCTGGGATGGGGCCCCTTCAGTTCCTCTCGCTCCAGTCAGCATCTCTGCAGCTGCACTAATTGGCTTCCTCGTCGCTCACCGCCTCCTTCCCCACGAGGACGCTTTCCCACGCTTTCCCTAATTAGTCACATCTAACTTTCTCAGCGTTTGGGACTCCCCTGAACAATTAATGGCTGAGAACTGGTTCCCAATTAGCCTGGATACGGGGCTTGTTTATGGGAGCCCCACTCTGCCCTCTCCCCGTGCCTGCCATGACTCCTCCAGTGCCTCACTGAGCTTTGCCTCACGGTTTGTTAAAGGGAGGGCTGGCAGTGTGGAATCCCAGCTGCCCACAGGGTGAAGAGTGTTGAGACCCGAGCGTGGAGGGAGGGGGCTGCAGTAATTCCTCCTAAAAATCCATCCCCTGTGTAATTAGCATCTCCAAACGCTGGCGTGGTCAGAGGGCTGTGCCCGTGTGTGCCCGCAGGCGCCTTGCTCCTCTGCAAGGCCCGGCAGCGGGTTCTGCCAAGCACAAAGCCTGCTCTCACCACAGGCTCCAGCCTGGCCTTGCACAAACCCTGAGTGGTGCAGGCAGCTGGGGCAGCGAGAACTGGGCTGTGAGTCAGCTGACGGCAGCAGAACCGGCTGCCCCGCGAGCGGTGCTGAGGCTGATGCACCTCTGCTTCACAGGATGGGGCTGGTGACCTGGTGACCGCCGACGACGCTGGGGCTCTCTGCATCTGGAGCGTGGGAGAGGAGTTCGCCCTGCTCGGCAAAATCCCGGCTTTTGGGTGAGCCCAAGGGGCGGATGGAGCGATGCAGCTGGGTCCCATCTGTGGGGGAAGTTGGGTGTCCCCAGCCAGGCTGCGTTGGCGTCTCGTGAGGGGTGGGAGAGTGGCAGGAGGGGGTCACTCAACCCCCAGTGAAACGTGCCCCTGTGCCCAGCTGTACCTGCTCCTCGGTGAAGCTGTGGCACGGCGTGGTGGCTGCTGGCTACGGGAACGGGCAGATTCGGCTGTATGAGGCAGCCACCGGCCTCTTGCGCGCTGAGATCAACGCTCACGCTCGATGGATCTACGCCCTGGACCTGGCACCGCAGACAGGGAAGGTACGGCTGGCTGTGCTGGGACACCCCGACCCAGCACGGCACCCACTGGGGTTACTGCTCCCTCGCATGCGGCTCTGCCCCCTCCCCGGTACCCCTCCAGCCTCCCAGTCCCCACCACCCCTGTCCTGGTCCCCACGCAGCTGCTGTCGGGCGCAGAGGACTCCTTTGTTCATGTCTGGCAGCTCAGCAGGAACCCGGACACCGATGACATCGAGGTGAGTCCAGGCAGTGACAGCCCTCAGTGTATACACAGTGCCCCGAGCTGTGGGGGCTGTGGCAGGGGCGGGGGGCCATGGCACGGGCACTGCTCTGTCCTGCGGCCCCTGGTGAGGCACAGTGACCGCAGCAAGGGGCTCGCTGCTCGGCCTGGTCTGAATCACCACAAGGCCAGAGGCCAAGCGTCTGGCTGCGGCTTACAGAGCCCGTGCCGCCACTGTGACTCGTCTCCCCGCTGCAGATCGAGCACCGCCATGCCGAGTGTGTGACCGACACCCAGGTCTGTGGCGCCTGCTTCTGCGACCCCGAAGGCAGCTCCTTCGCCGTCACCGGCTACGACCTGAGCGAGATCTTCCGCTACGGCCCGGCCTAGGCCGCAAGCCCCAGGGCCGGCTGCGGCCGCAGCGGGACAGCTGGGCTACCTCGGCACCCTAAGCCGGGTGGGGGGGCTCGGTGCAGCCCCCCAGCTTCTGCTCCTTGGGGTCCGAGCAGTGGCGGAGGGGTGGAAGCCTGTGTGAAGGTGGTGCTGAGCCCTCCCTTCCCCAGCACACCCGGGGCAGCGGGTTTGGAGCTGCTCTGGCTGCACCCAAGCCTGAGGGGGGGCCCTGGCTCCCCGGGGGGAGGGAGGGAGGACGCGTGGCAGGGGCAGAGCCGGCTCCTCTCGTCCCGCAGCTCCCAGCCAAACCCGCGTTACACGCTGCTGCTGCGCCCGGAGCGCGGCCGGTCCCACCCGCGGGTGCGGCACCCGTGGGCCGCTCTGCCCCGGGGCGGCGGGTACCGGGAGGTGGGGAAGAGGAGCCTCTAACCTCCCAGAGCCGCGGGACCGGCTGCACCGCGCTGAGCCCAGCCCTCCACCGGGGTCACCGCCGGCTCCACCCCAGCCGGGAGCCCCAGGGACTCGCTCCGGGGCTGCACGGGGGGTACCGGGGCCATGGGGGAGCTCAGCCCGGGGCAGGTACCTGCCACGCTGGAGCAAGAGCTGCCCCCGGGGCTCCATCCCCACTGTGCTGCCCAACCCCCAAGATATGGGGCACCCCCCCCCCCCCCAACCCCACATACGGTCTGGGGTCCCTGCACCCCTCAGGGAAGGGGGTCACACCCCCAATACCCCTCCCCACCCTGGGTCAGGACCCCACACACTGTACTCCACCCACCCGTGATAAAACCACCTGAAAAACCACTTCCTCTGTGTCACATCTTCCTGTGGGGGTGGGAGAGGGCAAGGAGGGGGGGCAGGGGAGCAAGGAAGAGGGGCACACAATCCAGGCCCGTTACAAAAGGTTTTATTAAAGGTTAAAACAGCCGATGCTGAGAGGCATGAGCAGCCCCGCTCACAGTGCTGGGGGGGCCCTGGGGGCGGTGTGCTCATGGGGCGGGGGTAAAAAAGTGTAAAAACGGTTGTGCAGTTCAGCCCGGGGACCCCGGGACCCGCCGGGACGTGGGACGGTGGTCCCCACCCCCGGGACACAGCCCGTGGCCCCGCAGGGCACGTCCAAGGCACAGAGATGAGCTCGTAGGGGGCCAGGCTGCCCTCCTCCCCCTCCCCTCCCCCGGGCAGGAGCAGCTCCCACAGCTGCACAAGCACCCAGGGACCTCCCCCCCCCCCCCAACCCCGCGCCCACCCCACCCTCCCACCCCGCACCCCACTCACAGCTTGGCCACTCCCCCTCCATCGGGGAAGGGGAGGGGAAATACAGCACCAGAGAGCCCTGCCCGGGAGAGCACCCGGCACGGGACTGGGGGAGCCCATGGGAAGGAGGAGAGGGCCGACAGACCCCCCCCTGCCCAGCCCACCCCCAGCCCCACAATACTGCTCGGTCAGAGGTAGCACCAGCGTTGGCTGGGGCGGGGGAGCCCTGCCGGCATGGCACGGCTCGGCACGGCTCGGCACGGCCAGCCCCGCTCCCGTGCCGGGGAAAGGCACGGCGGGACGGACGGGCCGCGACCCAGCGAGCGGCGTCGGGGGATCAGCAGCGCCTGTAAACAGCCGGGGCGGGAGGGGTGGTGTCTGTGTAAACGGGCAGTGGCCGGGGGGGGGCACAGTAGCCCTTGGCTGGTGGAGGGGCTGAGTGGGCAGCTCCCAGCCCAGCCGTGTCCCCCCCCTCCCCTCCCACCCTGTCTGGCCGTGCCCCCTGGCTCAGGAGACGGGGGGCGAGGGCCGCCAGAAGCACCACTTGCTGCGGGTGTGCTGCTTGCGCTGCAGCTGCTCCTCGCGCTCCCGCTCCTTCTTGGAGCGCAGGTACAGGTCCTCCTCCTTCAGGTACCACACCGGCGGCCAGCGGTGCCGCTCGAAGTGCGCCTGGTTCTCTGCAGCGGGGCAGGGTGAGGGAGGATGGCAGCAGCCTGTCAGAGAGTGGTACAGACCCCCCCATCCCCATCCCAATCCCTATCCCCATCCCCATCCCCATCCCCATCCCCATCCCTATCCCCATCCCAATCCCCATCCCAATCCCCATCCCCATCCCAATCCCCATCCCTATCCCTATCCCCATCCCCATCCCCATCACATCCCATGCCCATGCCCATGCCCATGCCCATGCCCATGCCCTGACGGTGTGCCTGCCCTCCCCTCCCTGCACCGTACCTGGAGACATGAACTTCATCTCGCGGGGGAAGCGGCGGCAGACGCTGTTGTAGTTGGTGCAGATGTAGTGCAGGCACCAGGCGGCCAGCTGCCGGGCATTGTGGAACTGCGGGCAGCCATGGTGAGCTGGCTGCAGTGGCAGGCAGTTGCCCACCCCTAACACCAGCTCACCCCTGACACCGGCAGCGCCCACCCTTCCCCCCGCCCTCGGCTCCCCATCACTCACCTGCGTCATCTCCAGGTAGATGATCACCTGCTCGTCAATCTCCACGCGCTGCATGAAGGCTCGCAGCAGCTCATCCACAGCGTACTGCTCTGGGGGTGGGGAAGGGGGGGGGTCAGCACTGGGGACGTGCGCCCCGGCAGCTGCGCTGCACCCCGGGGGCCAAGCCGGGCTTGTCCAGCTCTTACATAAGAACCCCGTTAATGACACGCTGGGGACGCATCGATCCCCATCCTCACAGCGCCGCAGTCGTATTGACACATGACGTCAACAGGGGCTGAGGGGGGAAAAGGGGGGGGGCGCTGGGGGCACTCGGGGCTCACCTGTGAGTGCCTGCAGCCGGGGCAGGCAGAGGCGGTTGGTGAGGATGAGGAGCTCCATCGCATCCAGGTCGGGCGTGGGGGTGAAGACGCCGGTGTAGAGGAAGTCGAGGACGGCGCGCAGGCAGGCACAGTTAGTGCCAGGCAGGGATACCTGTGGGACAAGGGGTCTGGGGGGGTCCAGCACGCAGCACTGCATGGCCACCAGCAGCACCTGTCCTGGCACACACACACACACCCCCTTCCCACCCGGCGCAGTCCCCCCACTTTGTTTCCAGGAGGAAGACTCGCCTGTGCCAGGGCTGGGGACTGTCATGGACCCCCCCAGCCCAGCCAGCACTGCCAAGGGTCGCCCATCCTGCTTGTCCTTGTGGCAAAGCCCTTGTGGGGACACCCCTCTGGCCATCCCCAGCACCCCCAAGGCCCCTCACCTCAGCAGCGTAGCTCTCCCGGAAAGCCCCCCGGAACATGGCCATCATCCAGTCGCAGCCAGCGATGAGCAGGGGCTTGTGCGCCGGCACGGCCCCATCATCCACCCGGAAGACCACGTCTGGGAGGGTGAGGGGACAGCCTCAGTGCGGGGACATGCACCCCTCAGCCATGCTGGCCCCTGCCACAGCTGCTGTGGGATGCAAAGCCCAGCCAGCAGCCCTACCACGGCTGACCCAGCCCACTGAGCCTGGTGCTGCCATGTGTGTGCTGGGACAGCACAGAGAAGGGATGGGTGCTCTGGGACCCCAGCCCACAACTGCATCAGCGGAGGGAGGGAGGGGGATATGCACAGCCAGGAGCCCCAGGTCCAGGCAGGGTAGTGTGGGAGCCAGGATAGCCGGCTGGAGGGGAAGGAGCAGGGTGATGTCCCCAGCCAGGGCAGTCCCCACAGCCTGCAGCCCTCCCTGTGATGCCCACCCCCCTCCCGCCAGGGACCCCCCTACCTGCGAAGACCCCCTTCCCCAGGCACTCCTTGATGCGGTTGGCACGGCGGACATGGAAGGCCTTGGTGATCTCCTGGTTCATGAAGCTCTCCTTGTTGAGCACGTTGGCCACCATCATGCGCAGGTCGAAGACCTCCAGCAGCTCGGCGATGGTGGCCACCTGCATCAGGTCCCCGCGGGCCTGGTCCAGCCGCCCGGTGTAGAGGTACTCCAGCACGGCACGGAAGGGCTCTGCCTGCACCCGCCAGTCCATGCACACCACTGCCATCCGCTTCTCCCGCCCTGCCACCGGGTCTGCCACCAGCTCCCAGCGCATGCTGACGAAGCCACGGCCCCACGCTGACAAGTCACGGTCGCCACCATCGCTGCCAGATGCCACACCATCCCCTGCCACCGCCACCGCCGCCGCCGCCGGCCTCAGGGCATCATCGCTCTGCGAAGTCCGCAGTGGGGCGTGCGCTCCCTCAGCCAGGGCCCCCCGCTCCCCGTCCAGGCTCTTGGTGCGGGTGGCCGGCTCCTTGGCTGCTCCCCGTGGCCCTTCCAGGGTGAAGAGGTCGTAGAACTTGGAGCAGGAGGTGGCCAGGTAGACACGGTGGGCAAAGACCCGCTGGCCACCCTGCAGCTGGAAGACGACGTCGGCGCAGAGCGGGGTGCAGAAGAGGGCAGCGGGGCCCCAGCTGCGGCTGGCTGGTGGGTCAGGGACCTGGATGACGGGTGGTGGGGGCTTGGGGGGCAGGAAGGGGGCCTGCAGCAGCGGCCGCTGCATCTTCTTCAGGTGGGACTTCCAGAACTGGAGGTGCCGGCGGGAGATGAGGGCGGCCCGGATGGCGTTGTCGAAGACATCCTTGATGCCGAACTGGGCCACCACGCTGGTCTCGTAGTAGGGCACCCCCAGCTCCTTGGCTACCTCGTGACCCCGCTCTGGGGGCAGGATGTCTGTTGGCTTGATGGGCCTGGGGAAGGAGAGGACACACAGAGCAGGGACGTGTCACTGCGCATGGAGGGACCTGGCCCCCAGCCCCACCACCCCCCGCCTGCCTGTCGTGGCAGCCTCACTTGGCCAATGGCCGGCGTGCACGGTTGACGGCCTCCAGGTCGGCATAGCGCAGGTCCAGCTGGCAGCCCACCAGCACGATGGGCGTCCGGGGGCAGAAGTGCTTGATCTCGGGGTACCACATCGTCTTCACGTGACGCAGGGAGTTGGGGTTTGCCAGCGAGAAGCAGAGCACAACCACATCTGACCTGTGGCCAGGACAAGGAGGAGGGTGAGGGCAGCTCTGCCCTGCCATGACCTGCTGAATCTCCCTGTGCCCGTGTGAGGCTCTGCCTCATGGCCCTGGGGAGCCCCACAGCCCTGGGAGGCAGCCTTAGGAGGCAACCTCAGGCACCTGGCTCTGGGGCACCATGGTTGGCCCAGCCAAGACCTGCCCCAGCATGGGCACCAGCACAGCACAGGGCTTGTTCTGGCCTTGGGAATCCCTCCACGGAGCACTGGGGCATGAAAGGGGTGTGAGGAGTGGCCCACAGACAGTGACTAGGTGAGCACCAGAGCAGGTGCCAGCCCCCAGCATGGGTACGGCTGCAGGGATGGACCCTGCCCAGCCACCTCGGGCCCCTTCCCTGCGCCTGGAGAGGGGCTGGTATGCTGCTGCTGTCATCCCAGCCCCACGCCGGCACTGCCAGCGGCTCCGGGGAGCCTCCCTGGGCAAGGTGACAGGGGACGCGCAGGAGGTGCCAGCAGCGCCTGGGTCCCCACAGCCCCCGGGGCCTTATAAGGCGGCTGGGAGCAGCCACGTGGCCCCAGACCTGGTTTGTTTTTAGGCTGCGCCTTGCTGAGACGTGACCAGGAGGCGCGTTTGGAGCCGGGCCCGCGGCAGGAACCAAGATAGACGCTACCGGCCGTCTCCCATGGGACCCCAGCCAGCACGGGAGCGATGCCGGCCCAGGCTGGGACCTGGCACCCACCGTCCCACGGGGTTGGAGCAGCACTGAGAACCTCGGGCAGCCCAAGTGGGAGCAGTCCCTGACCCCAACACAGACTTCTCCAACCAGGGGTGCCCCCACTTGTGGACCCAGGCCGTCCCCCAGCAGTGCGGAGGGGAGATTGGAGCCTGCTGAGCAGTGCTGGCACGCTGTGGTGGGCGATAAGAGCCTGCACGTGCCAGCGGCCACGGAACGGGGTGTTTACAGCCAAGGAGCGAGGGGGGACAGGGGGGCAGGTGACCGCTCGGCCACAGCTGCCACAGCCAGGCCAGCACCCCTAAGGAAAGGGCCCCAGCACCCCAGAGCCAACCCCCTCTCCCCACATGGGCAGCCCCAGCATGGGTGGTGCCGGCTGTCTCCCAGAGAAGCTGTGAGCACCCAGGGCCCCCTGCCCAAACGGGGGGTCTGTCAGGGCACTAAGCCCTGCTGCTGCCCAATCTGGGGGCTGTGGTGCTGCCTGGGTGCTGAAAGGAGCCCCCGGTTGGGGCACTCCCACCCCTCCTCGGGTTCTGGGTGCTGGAGCTGCTCTCTGGGTACTGGCAGCAGCCCAAGGGGCCCCTTCGGCTCCCTGTTGCCCGGGTGGGCAGGTCTGGGGTGGGGTGGGGTGCTGGTGAGGGTGTTGGGGGGAGGTCTCAGGGTGCGGGTGGCACATGGGGTGTGGGTAGGGGGGGTCTTAGGGTGCGGGTGGCAGATGAGGGGGGGCCTCAGGGTGGGGGTGCCGCAGTCCCACCTGCCATAGGCGAAGCGCCGGTCCTTATGGTGGTCCCCGAAGGTGTCCCAGAGGCGCAGGGAGACGCTGACTTCGTCCACCACATCTCGGGAGCGCTCCAGCACCTGCCGGGACCGCGACCGCCGCCGTCACGGCCCCGGCCCCGATCCCGGTCCCCAGAGCGCCCCTCGGGGAGGCTGCTCCGCCCCGCCGCCCCCCCGCCCTGTACCTCCTGGCAGACGCGGTACTGGTCGATGGCCCACACGGTGGGGACGTGCGTGGCCAGCAGCTGGTACTGGCTGAGCGTGGCGTTGCAGGCGCGGGCGCAGATCAGCCGCGTCTTGCCCACCGCGTTGTCGCCCACCACCACGCACTTGATGGTCTCGACGTTGGGGCGCTCGTAGTCCACGTCTAGGTCCATGGGGGCCGCAGGCTCGCCGGGCACCGGAGGGACACCGGGCCCCGGGCAGCGGCCCCGCACGGAGCGGCCGCGCTCAGCGCCGCCCCCCCCCACCCATACCCATGCCCCCGCCACCGCCCGCCGCCGCCCGGGCCCGTTACCCCGCCCGCCCCGCCCCGCGGCCAATCCGCGCCCGCCCCGCCGGGACGTCCCGCCCCTCCTGCCCCGCCCCTCCGCCTCAGCCAATCAGCAACCGCGTCTCCCGACTCGCCCCGCCCCCTCGCCCCGCTCCCCCGCCCGTCAATCCGTGCCCGCCCCGCCGCCGCCCCGCCCGCGCGCGGACAAAGGAGCGCCGCCAGGGGGCGCCGCGGCCACGTGATCCTCCCCCCCCCCCCCCCCCCGGCATCGCCCCAGCCCGGTTGTCACGCCCCGGGAGGGGGCGGGGCCAATGGGACACGCCCCTCTCGTCACGCCACGCCCCCTGCCGGGCGGGGGCGGGGCCACGGAGGGACAGCGGGGGCGGGAACCGGCGGCACCAGGGGCAGCGGCGACAGCGGTGACATCGGTGACGACACCAGTGACACTGCCCAGTCCCACCGACCGGACTCCTGGCGCAGCCAGCGCCCGCCCCTCACCAGTGCGCCCCAGTGTGACCTGCCGGGACCGGCGACCAGCGCATACCGGCGACACCGGCGACACCGCCAGCCTCCAGCGCCGGCCCATGCCCCGGGACCCCAGCGCCACTCCCAGCACCACCCCGCCGGGTCCCGTCCTTCGTGTGTGTCCCCCCTACCCCACTCTCAACGTGGTGCCGAGTCCAAGGGCTCCCCCTGCGCCCCCCCTGTACCAGCCCCTCCCGGGCTCCCCAGGGTGGGCACAGGCCGCGGGGGGCGGGGGGTTCACATGGCTGGTGGCCGCGGTGGGCTTGTAGCCGTGGTGGGTTGGCAGCCACAGCCGATGGGTGCCCCTGCCTGGGAGGGACTGGGACTCTGGGCTTGGGGGGGGGTGGGCCCGGACACCCCCATCGTCCCCCAGGTCGCCTTTTCCAGACACGAGGAATGTTTTCCCTCCCTGGGATTTGGGGATTTGGAGCCCGCGGTGACCAAATAAGGGAACGACCCTGGCTTGCCCGCACGGCCCTGCCCGCACGGCCCTGCCCGCACTGCCCTGCGTCGTACCCCGCCCGCGGGCCCACGTCCTGTTCCCCTGGGACCTGCACAGCCCCCCTGGGCCGGTGCGGGACCCCCCATGTGCACGGCACCCACCTCCCAGAGCGGGCCCCCAGCTCAGCACCCACACCTCGGTGTGGGACCCCCTGCCCAGTGGGGGACCCCCTGCACAGCACCCCCCTCCCGACGCGGGACCCTCGTCCCGTCCCGGGTGTCACGGTCGCAGCCGCCGCGGCCCCCGGCCCCAGCAGCGCCCCGCGCCCCCCGCCCCGCCCGGCTGGCGCCGCCACCGCCCCGCGCCCCGCCCGGTGCCGCCCGGTCCCGCCCGTGGGCGGCGGGGCGGGGGGCGGGGCGCGCGCAGGGGCCGCGGGGTGCGGGACGGAGGGCGCGGGATGGCGGCCCCGGGATTGGAGCGGCACCGGCTGGCGCTACTGGCGGCCAAGGAGGACGTGGGCAACCCCCGGGCTGGGACAAACTGGTGAGGCTGGGGGGCGACACCGGTGCCGGGAGGGAGAGCGGGCACCGGCACCGGGAACGGGCACCGGCACCGGGCACCGGCACCGCGCTGGGACACCGGGCACGGGCAGCAGCGCTGACGACTAGTACCGGGAACGGGCACGAGCAGGACGGGCGCGGGCGGAGAGGGGGCGGGAAGAGGACACGACGCGCCAGACACCGGGACCGGGGCGGTCCGGGACGCACCGGGGTCTCATCTGAGACGCACCGGGGTCCCGTCCGAGACACGGGGCAGGGGGGTGCCGGGACAGCCCCGCAGTTCCGGGGCCGATTCCCACCCGACGAGTCGTGCTGGGAACCGGGCGCCCGGTCCCGCCCCGCCCCGCCCGGTCCCGCCGCCGCCGGGCTGGGAGCGGCGCCGCCGCCGGCGGGGGTGCCGCACCGGGAGCTGCACCGGGGGCGAGGGGGGGCGGCCGAGCCTAGACATGAGCTCCTGCGGCAGGTCCCGGGTAGAGGGTCTTGGTAGAGGGGGGGGTGCCCGGGGAGTTTAGGGTGCCCTGCCCGGCACCACCCCACCCTTCCCCGCGGGGGGAGCAGGGGCCTAACCTGCCCTGGCACCGGGACTCTCCGGCCACACCGAGGCTGGGCGCCTGTCCCGGGCCGGTGCCGCGGGCAGGGTGCTGGAGCCAGCTGCCCCCCAAAACCCCACGCTGTGGCCTGGGCTGGTTGCAGCAGCACCCACCTGGCTGACATCGCCGGCACAGCCAGGGTGGGCAACGATGGTGGGATGGGGGTAACAGCTGCACCCATGCTGGCACCGGCCCCTTGCCTCGCAGCCTGGCTGTGGCACCCTCGGCTGGGCCGCACAGCCTCTGCTTGCCTGGGCGCTGCCCTCTGCCCCTGAGCCGGCACGCCACGCTGCCACAGCTTGGCCAAGCTGGCTCCATCCAGCGCCCATCCCTGCGGCCAGCCAGGCCTGACGCCTGCGTGCCCGCGCGCCCTGCCGCGTCTTGCTATGCCGTGCCACGCCGTGGTGTGCCATGGCACGCGGTGCCGCGCTGCGCTGTGATAAGCCCTGCCAAGCAGCGCCAAGCCGTGGCATGCCGTGCCCTGCCAAGCCCTGCCGAGCCATGCCGTGCCGTGCCACACCGCACGTGTGATGTGCTCCCAGAGCCGTGCCGTGTCGCGCACGGCGTGGAGCGCAGCGTGCCGCCACATGTGCGTGTAATCGGAGCCATGCGGAGACAAAGAGGCCGCCGAGCCGGTAGGGAATGCTTCGCCAGGGCTGCCGCCAGCCAGGGGTCCCCAGCCCCACGACCTCCCCCCAGCCCCCCAGCCCCGGGGTTGGGGTCCCCCGGGCTGCTCCTCTCAAGGGTCAGGATCTGTGTGGCCGGTTGGGGGGGTGCCGGTTAGGCTGTGCGATTCCAGCCCGGTGCTGAGGGGGGGCTGGGTTGGGGGCAGCCCGGGGGGCTGGCGGGGGGGGGGCGTGCTGTGCTGCTGCGGCGCTTCCCGCCGCCCCATTGTCCCGGGGGCGGATGCTGCCGGCGGCACTTCCACGAATTCAGCACGGGCAGGCGGCATGGGGGTGACAGGGGAGGCACAGAGGGGGTGCCCTCGAGCTGGCAGGTCTTGCGGTTGCCTCCCCACGCCCCCCGCCCCCGGTTCCCCTGGGGCAGCTCCCGGCTCTCTCCCCCCAGGAGAGCAGCTGTGGCTGGCGGGCATTGCCCAGAGTGGGTTGGTCACTGCCTGCTGTAGCCAGGCATGGCTGGGTGCCTGTGACGTGTGCCACCGGTGACCTCATGGGTACAAGGTCAGCTGCCCACGCTGCTCTGCTGTACCCCCCACCCCTGACCCCCCTCTTCCACCCCCCAGGGCCGTCTTTGCCTATGACAAGCACAACGATCTCAAGCTCCTGGACTCTGGAGGTAATGGGGCAGCCACGCTGAAGGGGGATGTGTTGGGGGGGGTGGTGTCCCCTGGCACACACACATACCCCCATCCACCCCCCCTCTCCATGCACAGCCGGGGGTCCCGATGAGCTGGCCGGGAAATTCTCCACCACCAGCATCATGTACGGGCTGTGCCGTGTCCAGGACCCCAGCACCGGCGCTCACCGCATTGTCCTCATAAACTGGGTGAGTGTGTGGCTCGGGGGGGGAGCTCTGAGCATCCTTCCCCTCCGTGGGGGACATGGCACGGGGGTCTCAACAGCATGTGCCGGTGCCAGGTTGGGGAGAGGACACCGGAGCCCCAACGAGAGGCGTGTGCCGGGCATCTGCCCACCATCCGAGCCTTCTTTAGGGTGAGTTTAGGGTGCACGGGACCCTTTGGGGGGGGCCGTGGCTGGGGACTGGGTCCCATGCCCCCTGCTGTGTCGTGTGCCCCCCTCCCCACCCTGTCCCAGCCAGCCCCGACCTTTGCTTGCTGCGCCGGGTGCATTCCTGGCGCTGCTGACTCAGACGCCGCCGTTCCCAGTTCCCAGCCTTGGCCGACGATCCGGGGTTGTGGTTGGGCTCCCTGCCCCCCCCACCCCCCCAATCCAGCCGCATCCTGCTCCCCCTGCCCCGCCTCCTGCCCCGGCCTCTGCTCCCATGTCCCAGCCCCCCAGAGACCTGGCCGGGTCCTATATCTGGATCCGGCTTCACATCTGGATCTGGCACCCACATCTGGATGCGGCTCCACATCTGAAGCATGTGAGGGAATGGCGCCAGGATTCCCTAGGGAGGCTGAGAATCCTTCCCGGGGGGGAGGGGGGACAGAGTGGGATGGGAGGGGGGGCTGTGGGTGCTTGTGGGGGGGGGAATGACGCCGTCCCGTCTCGGCGGCAGGAGGCCAGCGTGGTGCTGAGCGCCCGCCGTGCCGAGGAGGTGACGCAGGAGGGGCTGAGCCGGGTGCTGGCACAGCTGGCCCCCGCTGCCGCCCCCACCCTTACCAGGAGGATGCCCCCATCGGATGCCCAGGAGCTGGTGGTGAGTCGGAGGGGGTCCCAAGTTGGGGGAGGGCCATGCCTGTGGAGATCAGCACCAGCTGTGACAGCACCCAGCGGGGCGACAGCGCTCTCGCCCACCCTTCCCCCTGCCCTCCCAGGGGATTCCTGGCTGAGGAGGGGAGGGCAGCCTGGGGGTTCTGTCCTGAGACCCCGTCTGGGTGCTGGCAGGGCACCAACTACCGCAAGACCAACCCGGCGCTGGAGATCCGCCGGACCAAGCGGGATTCCTTCTGGGCCCAGGCCGAGGTGAGCGGGGGAGCGCACGGGGGGGGGTCACCGGCTGCATCTCTGATGGCCCCCCTCATCCTCCCTGCGGGGGTGCTGGCGCTCAGCCCCACGCCGGGGGTCGGGGTGCTGAGCGTGGTGCAACGCAGCGCGAGGAGGAGCAGCGCAAGGAGGAGGAACGGCGCCGGGCGCTGGAGGAGCGGCGGCGCTGGGAGCGGGAGCGCATGGAGGAGGAGAAGCGCGAGGCAGCCGAGCGGGAGCTGCGCTGCATGGAGAAGGAGAGGATGATCGAGGCGCAGCGGTGAGGGGCGGGGAGGGGGGGGAGCATGAGACCAGCCCTGGCACCCATGGGAGGGCCCACACCCCACAGTGCTCCCAGCCCCATGGGGGGACCCCCACCCACTGCACCCCCCAGTGCTCCCAGCCCGATGGGCGTCTCACTACAGACACCCACAGTGGATCCTACATCCCCCCAGCACCCCCATCCCCATTTACCCCCATCCAACGTGGCTCTGAGCCCCACGGCTGCTCCCCCCACACCCCCCTGACGCTGCCCCTTCACAGGAAGGAGCAGGCACGGCTGGAGGCCGAGGAGCGGAGGAAGGAGAAGGCACGATGGGTGAGTGGAGCTGGATGGGTCTGGGGGGCCTGCAGCCGCTGTGAGGGGGGTCACCTCATCACGGGGCTGCCCATCACACTCCATCCCTGCAGGAGCAGCAGCAGCGGGAGCATGAGGAGGCCATGCGGGACCGCAGCCGGCGCAGCGAGTCCATCGAGAAAGCGGCTGTGAGTGAGGGGGCCGTGTGCCCCTCCGCACCCCGTCACACCCCTGTCACACCCCTGTCACACCCCTGTTGTGCCCCATCACACCGTGTGTGACTGGTGGCCGCTGACACGCGTGGTGCTGGCAGGAGGCGGCCGCCCTGGTCTCGCAGCGCTCGCAGAACCCACGGGATTTCTTCCGGCAGCGGGAGAGGTCGGGGTCCACCTCCAGCACCCCACCACCCGCAAGCCCCCTCGGCACCAGGCCCGGTAGGTGCCCCCGCAGTGGTGGGGGGGACACACGTGATGCATGGGGCAGCGGCAGGGGGGTGGCTGCTGCTCACCCCCGTGTCCCCCAGGTGCCCGCCGGCCGTTCCTGCGGTACCAGCGCAGCCTGACCGAATCGGCCTTCATCTTCCGCCGGCCGGACCCCCCACCTGCGTCTGGACCCCTCCACCATGGGCCGTTCGGGGCTGCGCCCCCCCGGCCTCAGCCTCCAACCCCCACCGGTCCCGCGGGGACAGGGACCCCCCCTGCTACCAGCCCCATTGGGATGGGGAGCTGTGCTGGCACGGGGAGCACCCCCAGCCCCGTGGGTATGGGGGGCACCCCTCTGGCTGGTCCCATAGAGCCATCTCCCCCGCCCCCCCGTGCCAGCTGGGGGTCTCCTGGCTTGGCAGGGCAAGGGGTAGGGCCCCTTCCCCCCATGTCTGGGCCAGAGCCCCTCCCTCCACCGAGTTCCCCCAGGGCAGGATGCCCCCCTGGGCCCCCCGGGTCGGGGTCCCCCAACAGCACTTGTGGGGTAGAGCCCCTGCCCTCCCCAAGCACTCCTGGGCTGGGTGGCCCCAGCAGCCCCCCCCGGCAGCCCCTCTTGGGCACGGAGGAGGCTGCGATGCTGCCTCCCCCCAGCCCTCCCCCGGCTGAGGATGGGCCCCCCCCGGACACCTCCCCCCTCCCCAGCCCCCCAGCATGGGAGTCTCCAGGACCACTGGTGGGGCTGGGTGAGGGGGTCCCAAACCTAGGGGGAAGCTCCCCCCAGCCTGGGCTGGCACCTGCCCAGATGCCCCGGGCCAGGACCCCCCCACGCAGCCCCAGCCCCCCCAGCCTGACCCAGGATCCAGCCCTGCCCTGCCCGGCAGCCTGGGAACTGAAGCCAGGTGGGTGGTTGGGACCCCCCCCCCCTCCACAACCTGGGTCTGAGGAGGGTCCCAGACCCCAGGCCCCCCGCCTGGGCTGGCAGGGGGTCTCAGCCTGCCCCTCTACCTATAGGGCCAGTGGGCCAGCCTGGGCAGGAGCCAGCCCAGAGTGACTTGGGGCACAACGGCATCGGGGACCACGAGCAGGGGGGCTGGCCAGACCCCTGGGAGCAGGACCTCCACCTGGGACAGGTATGGCACTAGGCTGGGGGGATGGAGATGGGGAAAGGGGGTGGGTTTGGGGATGGGGAAAAGAGGTGAGTTTGGGTCTGGGTCCGTGGCTGGGTGGGGGAGAAGACTTGGGGTGTTCAGGATGGGGCTGGGGGTGGGGGGCTGGAATCTGAGGTTGAGGGGACAGGGAGGGGGACAAGGGGAGGGTAGGATGGGCCTGGGAAAGGGGCTGAGTGTCCCATGGGAGGGGGCGTGGACAGGGCCAGGCAAATGTGCTGGGGGGGTCCTCTGGGGCGGGGGGTGTCAGGGGTTGCAGGGACCCCTCAGTGTTCAGTCTTGCAGGGGGATGAGCCCGGTGCTGCCATCCTCCCACCACAGCCTCTGCACAAAGCCATGCCAGGTACTCCCCCACCACCCACCCACCCACCCCATACCAGTACGCCCTTCCTGGTACCTGCCCCCCAACCCACGTAGCCCCTCTGGGCTCAGATCCCAACCCCCTCTCTCTGCCCAGGCTTCGCCTTGCTGCTGGCCCGTGATGCCCCCCACCAGCAGCTGCCCGGGGGTACCAGCCCCCCTGCTGAGGATGAGGACTGCTCCCCCCACGCCGTGTAGCCCCTCGAGGAGAGGGGGCGGGGGGGCACCCATATGGCATCTCGGCTGCCTGTCCTGTCCCCCTGCCATGGGCACCCTGCCTTGCACTCTGCAGACCCTCCCACGGCCCCCCCCTCCAGCACAGCCCCCCACACTCACCCCCAGCCTTGAGGCCCACGGCTGCAGCCACCCCCCCCATTTGCACCCGAACAAGCAGCTTTGGAGGTTCCCAATGGTGGCACAGGGCGGGGGGGGGACACACAGACCCCCACCACAGAGAGGCCCAGCCAGACACACACCCCTCCCCCGCTACCCCCAGTCAGACACAGTGGCTGTTAAATAAATTTTAATGCATATTAATGAGGTGGCAGCTTTGGGTCCCCAGCCCTGGGGGTGGGGGCCAGGGCTGGTCCTTGCTGGGGGGTGCTGCCCTGCCCCCCCAGGAAGGGCGGCAGATGAGGGGGGAGGAGTGGCAGCAGGGGCCAGAGCAGGCAGCCCCCAGGGTTAGAGGTGAGGGAAAGCAGAGCTGGGGGGGGGTCCCTGCACACCCCCCCGGGTTAGACCCGCACCCCTTGTACGTAGGGGTTTGCCCTGAGCACCCACCCTGATGGGGAACAGCCCCCCTACCCCTTTGGCAGGGGTCAGCCCTGAGCCCACCCTGCCCCCCACCCCCAGCGCAGGGTGGCAGAAATTCCAGTTTCTCCCCAAGAACAGAAGCTGGGCCCCCCCCGACCCCCTCGGGTTAGGACCCCCTACAGTGTCACCCCTCCATGACTACCCCAAGGGTCCTGTGTTCCCCAACTGCGAGGGCCCCAAGGCTCAGACTTGGGATTGGAGAGGGCCAGGAGGGTCATGCTCTGTGGCTGGGCTGCTGCTGCCACTGCTGGAGGGGCTGGAGCTGGGGGGTGAGGTGCGTTGTGGGGGGGCTGCCCGCCGGGACCCCCGCCCCTTCAGGGTGCTGAGCTTGGCGTCGAGGGAGAGGGTGCGGGGGCGGCCCCAGGGGTGGCGAGCAGGAGGGGGGCTGGGGCTACCTGCCCGGCCGGAGGGGGGGCCGTGTGGGGGGCTCCCTTCAAAGAGGGAGAGCCAGGGAGGGGTCCCTGGTGCCCGGCCCCCCGCCCGCCGCGTCAGGATGTCCGTCACCGCCTCGATGTCATCGGCTGGATCAATAGCTGTGGGGAAGAGCAGGGGGTCAGCAAGACCCCTCACCCCCCCTGCACTGCAGGGATGGGGCAACTGGGACCTGCCAGTACGGGCGGTGGGACACCCGGTGCGTGCTCGGTGGCCAAGGAGCAGGGATGTGACCACAGCTGGGACATGCCCAGGAGCCAGGGCGAGTGGGACACATCCCGTGGCTACGGTGGGCAGCCCGTGGCCCGGAGCTGTGGGGCAGCAGGACATCTGCTGTGGCTGCTCCAGCTCAGATGTGCGCTGTGGCCAGGGCATGTGCCGTGGCTGGGACCCACACCGGAGCAGGGGGCCGTTGGGATGAGTGCCACAGCCATTCTGTGTGGCCATGCTGGGCACTGTGGCCATGCCGTGTGCTGTGGCCAAGCCATGCCCCATGGCCGAGCCACCCCACGGCTGCCCCCGGCATGCCGTGGCACAGTGGGCTCACCGCACCAGCGTCACCGGTCGCTGTAATAGGAGGAGAGCAGCGCCCGGATCTCCTCCGCGACGGCGTTATCCTGCAGCAGGAGCCCTTCGCAGGCAGAGGGGGGCACGGCCGGGCCGGGCAGGGCTGGAGCCGCCGGAGATGGAGGGGACAGGGACAGAGACGGGGGGGGGGGCAGAGAAAGGCAGGGGGGGACAGAAAGGAAAGGAGGGACAGAGAAAGGACAAGATGCAGTGAAGAGAACAGTGGCATTAAGGGGTGCCAAGGCGGCGAGGAAGGAGCTGCCCAGCGGCAGGTTAGCAGAGAGCAGAGAGGGAGACAGAGGCAGGGCCCTCCCAACGCCCTGGCCCTCACTCACCCATCTCGTGGTAGAGTGAGCCCTGCCGCGGCAGCATGGCGGGCGGGCGGCGCGGCGGCGGCACCTCGATCTTCATCAGCTCGTCACAGCACTGCTTCCACTGGCCTGTGGGCACGGGGGTCAGCACCACCAGGAGGGGGGGGCAATGGGATGGGGGGTTCAGCGGGATTGGGGGGTTCAGTGGGAGTTCAGGGGGGTCAGCACCACCAGGATGGTGGTCAGAGGGATGGCGGGGGGGGCAGCACTGCTGGAAGGGGGTTCAGCAGGGCTGGGAAGGTGGGGTCCCACCAAGATGGGGCTCCTCCTGGGATCAGGGTCCTGCCTAGATGGGGGGCTCAGCTGGGGTGGGGGTCAGCACTACCAGGATGGGGGTCATACTAAGAAGAGAGGTCCCACCAGTAGGGGGGCAGCACTGTCAGGATGGGAGTCCCACAGGGATGGGGGTCCCGCAGGGATGGGGGTCCCACTGGCATGGGGGTCCCACTGGCATGGGGGTCCCGGTGAGATGGGGTTCCCGCTGGGATGGGGTTCCTGCTGGGATGGGGTTCCCGCTGGGATGGGGGTCCCCCAGGGATGGGGGTCCCGCTGGGATGGGGGTCCCACTGGGATGGGGGTCCCCCAGGGATGGGGGTCCCCCAGGGATGGGGGTCCTGCTGGGATGGGGGTCCCACCAGGATGGGGTTCCCACTGGGATGAGGTTCCCGCTGGGATGGGGTTCCCACTGGGATAGGGGTTCCCACTGGGATAGGGGTCCCGCTGGGATGGGGTTCCCACTGGGATGGGGTTCCCACTGGGATGGGGTTCCCACTGGGATGGGGTCCCACTGGGATGGGGGTCCTGCTGGGATGGGGTTCCCGCTGGGATGGGGGTCCTGCCAGGCTGGGGTTCCCCCAGGGATGGGGTTCCCACTGGGATAGGGGTCCCGCTGGGATGGGGTTCCTACTGGGATGGGGTTCCCACTGGGATAGGGGTCCCGCTGGGATGGGGTTCCCACTGTGATGGGGGTCCCGCTGGGATGGGGGTCCCACTGGGATAGGGGTCCTGCTGGGATAGGGGTCCCCCAGGGATGGGGTTCCCCCAGGGATGGGGTTCCTGCTGGGATGGGGGTCTCGCAGGGATGGGGGTCCCGCAGGGATGGGGGTCCCGCCGCACCACGCGCACTCACTCATGTCATAGAAGTGCTGCCAGAAGGCCTCCATCCACCGCTGCGCCTCGGCCCGGCTCTCGGCCAGCAGCGTGTGTGTCACCTCCTCGCCGCCGAAACGGTTGGTGACGGCCATGCCGTGGGGCTGCCCGCGCCCCTCCCGCTCCGTCGCACGGATGCGCGTCTCCTGTGGCAGCAACCCTGAGAGGCTGCAGCGCCCACGGCCCCCCTGAGCCCCCCACGGCCCCCCGCCCTGGCCGTACCTTGTTGACAGCAATGGTGAGAGCCGGCTGGAGCCCGGCCTCGGCCTCGCCGGGGTCGCGGTAGCACAGGAGGTCGGTGCCGCGCAGGACGCAGTACAGGCGGGTCCCACTCTGCGCCTCGGTCCCCGGCTGCTGCGGGTGGAGATGGTGCTGTCAGTGCTGAGGGCACCGGTGGCACTGTGCTGCCCCGGCCTCCTGGCATCCTCCCCAGCCCCTGCCTGGTGTGGGCGGTAGAGGCAGCCCCCTCCCCAGCACAGGGATCCCCCAGTCCCCATCCCCGCCACAGCCCACTGTCAGGGTTTGTGCCACCTCCTACCCACATCCCCATCACTGTCCTCGTCCCATCCCTGCCCCATCCCCATCCCATCCCCATCACGTCCCATCTCCATCCTGTCCCATCCCCATCTCTACCCCATCTCCATCCCCATCCCCAACCCATCTCCATCCCCATCCCATCTCCATTCCCATTCCCATCCCCATCCTGTCCCAACCCCATCTCTACCCCATCTCCATCCCCGCCCCCAACCCATCTCCATCCCCATCCCATCTCCATTCCCATTCCCATTCCCATCCCCATCCTGTCCCAACCCCATCTCTACCCCATCTCCATCCCCATCCCCAACCCATCTCCATCCCCATCCCATCTCCATTCCCATTCCCATTCCCATCCCCATCCCTATCCCCATCCCCATCTCTACCCCATCTCCATCCCCATCCCCAACCCATCTCCATCCCCATCCCATCCCCATCCCATCCCCATCCCCATCCCCATCTCCATCACATCCCATCCCCATCCTGTCCCATCCCCATCTCTACCCCATCTCCATCCCCATCCCCATCCCATCCCCATCCTATCTCCATCCCCATCCCACCCCCCTGTCCCCCCCAAGCCCCCTACCTGCAGCCGGAGGAAGCCGCTCCTCACCAGGGTAGCCATGCATCTCCATCCCCATCCCATCTCCATTCCCATTCCCATTCCCATCCCCATCCCCATCCCCATCCTGTCCCATCCCCATCCTGTCCCATCCCCATCTCTACCCCATCTCCATCCCCATCCCCAACCCATCTCCATCCCCATCCCATCCCCATCCCATCCCCATCCCCATCCCCATCCCCATCCCCATCACATCCCATCCCCATCCTGTCCCATCCCCAACCCATCTCCATCCCCATCCCATCCCCATCCTATCTCCATCCCCATCCCACCCCCCTGTCCCCCCCAAGCCCCCTACCTGCAGCCGGAGGAAGCCGCTCCTCACCGGGGTAGCCATGCAGCGGGGCTGGGCAGCCAGGCGGCAGCACATGCTGCCGTAGAGGGGCAGCCAGAAGGAGCTCTCCTCTGGAGGGGTCAAACTCTGGTCCGGGCATGGACCCCCACCAGCACACACCCTCTCTCCGCTCTGCTGGGAACCCAGACCCAACTCCTCCCCCAGGGGACCCCCAAACCCCTCTCCCATCCAAACAAGCTGGGATCCCTGGCCTGCTCTCTCCTCACCCCCACCTTGCTGGGACCCCAACCTTGTCTCCGCCCTGAACCAGCCAGGCCCCCAGCCCCTTTGTCCCCACCCCATCAAGCCCCCCAGATCCCCCTGCAGCTCCCCAGGACCCCATCCCCTTCTCCCTTCCCCCCGCCAAGGCCCTCTCCCCAGCACACCAGGACCCCAGCCCCACCTGCCCTCCACCCTGCCATCCCCCAGACCCCTCTTTCCCCACCCTGCCAGGCCCCCGGCCCATCGCCCACGCCGTGCCGCAGGCTCACCGCTGCTGGCGATGGAGAGGTCGTGGGTGCGGAACCCATCCTGCACCTCGGCCAGGGAGAGGACGGCGTGTGCCAGCAAGTGGAACTTGGGGCCCCTGGGGGGACGGTGGGTGAGGGGGGGGACCCAGGGACACTCAGGGGGGTGGCGGGGGGGTGGGTACTCACGGCACGCTGGGGGCTGGCAGCAGCAGGGGGCCTGTGCCCCCGTTCCCTGGGGGACTGCCGGGACCCCCATCCATGGCGGCGCGCACCCTCTTGCCCGAGGACCGTCCCAGGGAGGTGCTGAGGCGGGTGGCCAGCTTCCTGGGGGTGCTGCCCTGCGCTGCCCCCCCCGACAGCCCAGCACTGTACAGCTCCACTTTCAGCTCAAAGTCTGGCCCGGCCTCCGAGCTGGGGTGGTGGGGCAGAAAGTGGGGGCATGGGATGAGCGAGGTGAGCCCTCCGTAGGACCCCCTGTGCCACCCCGCAGCCAGGAACAGGGGGCAGGGAGGGGTGGGGGGAGCAGGGGTCCCCCCGCTCACAAGAGGACGGCGCTCTCGAAGCAGATGTCGGTGAGGGTCCGGTCCACCAGCACCATGGGGGTGTCGTAGATCTCAGCCCCGAGCTGCAGCAGGCAGAAGACAGCGCAGCGGTGCAGCTCTGCATGGGGAGAGGCGGGGGTCAGAGTGGGGAGGGGGAGAGGGTGCCACCCCCCTGCACCCCCACTCACCTCCCTTGTTCCTGAAGTACTCTGTGTCCTTCCACATCAGCGGGATACGCAGGTCTGGGGGAGAGGGAGGTGGGGGGTGAGGGGGGCTGAGCTCCCAGGGAGGGGACACTCGAGGGCCCCTTGCTGGCTGTCTGCACCTCAGGACCCCCGAGAGGATGAAGAGGCTGGCAGGGTGGGGCCCCCTGTCCGCAGGAGGATGCACAGACAGACATTGGGAGCCCCCACCCCAGGAGGATGCATGGATTGGGGGGGAATCCCCTCCTGAGGATGCACAGATTGGGGTGATCCCCCCAGGAGGATGTACAGATCAGGGGAGCCCCCCTGGGAGTATGCACAGACTGGAGGATTCCTTCCCCCCCCGAGGATTCACAGACCAGGGGATGCACAGATTGGGGGTACCCTCTGCCGGGGATGCAGAGATTGGGGGTGCCCTCCCCCCAGGGAGGCAGAGATTGGGGAAACCCTTCCCTCAGGGAGGCACAGATGGGGGTACCTCTCCTTCGGGGATGCATCGATTGGGGAGACACCCCCCCCACAGGGATACACAGAATGGGGGTACCCTCCCCTGGGGATGCAGACTGGGGAGACACCCCACCTCCACCGGGGACACACAGATTGGGGGTACCCTCCCCCAAGGGATGCACAGAATGGGGGTACCCTCCCCCGCAGATGCACAGATTGGGGAGAAACCCCACCTCTACCGGGGATACATAGATTGGGAGTACCCTCCCCCCAGGGATGCACAGATGGGGGGGTACCCTCCCCCAAGAGATGCACAGATGGGGGGAACCCCCCCGGTGGATGCATCAATTGGGGAGGCACCCCCCCCCTCCAGGGATGCACAGATTGGGGTACTCTCCCCCAAGGGATGCAGAGATGGGGGATACCCTCCCCCCAAGGGATGCACAGAATTGAGGTACCCTCCCCTGGGGATGCAGACTGGGGATGCAGACTGGATGTATCCACCTCCACCGGGGATACACAGATTAGGGGTACCCTCCCCCAAGGGACGCACAGATTGGGGGTACCCTCCCCCAAGGGATGCACAGATGGGGGGAACCCCCCTGGCGGATGCATCAATTGGGGAGACACCCCCTCCCCTCCAGGGATGCACAGATTGGGGGTACTCTCCCCCAAAGGATGCAGAGATGGGGGGGGTACCCTCCCCTAAGGGATGCACAGATTGAGGGTACCCTCCCCCAAGGGATGCACAGAATGGGGGTACCCTCCCCTAAGGGATGCACGGACGAGGGTTACCCTCCCCCCAGGAATGCAGAGATGGGGAAGCACCCTCCCCCAGAGGATACACAACAAGGTGGGACCCCCAATCCCGGGAGGATGCACAGGCAGGAAGACACCCCCCCCACCTCATCTCAAATACACAGACGATGGATTCCCCCCCACCCCTCCCCAAACCTCCCACCCAACAGGGCTGCCCCCCAACAACCTGAGACGCAGACAGTGCCCCGGCAGGGCAGTCGCTCATCCGCTGGGCCAGCATCCGAGGGTCTGCGGGGGAAGCACGTGTCAAGAGGATGCTGGAAGTAGTGGCGGGTGGTGGTGGTGCTGTCTGGTGGGGGTCTATCCCCTCCCTTAGGTGCCCCCCAAACCCCTTCCTCACCGGCGGGCCGCACGCCGCAGCAGCTCAGCTTCGTTCCGGCGCTGTAGCTCGGCCATGTACGCCAGCACCCGGCGGCTGCACAGCTGGAGGCTCTTGGCGGCCTCAAGCGCCTGCTCACGCCGGCTGCACGCAGCCAGCAGCTTGCACGCGCCGTCCCGCATCCTCAGCTCCCGCTCCATCTTCCGTTGGATCTCTGTATCCTGGGAGGAAGAGGAGGAGGAAGGGTCTGTACCTGATACACCCCCCTACGCTCTTCTCCGGGCTGCAGCCTGGAGAAGAGAGGAGGGGGGGCAGCCACCCAGCTGGGCATGCATGGGTTGCCATGCCCTGAGCGATGGTGGTGGGGGGCACCAGCTTCACTCCCAATGGTGGTCGCCTCTGTCACCCGCTTGTCCCCAAACCAGCCTTCATCACAGCCAGCCTGCACCCCTCAGGGCCATGCAGTTAGCATTTCCTCAGGGTGTCCCTCTTTGGGCACCCCAAAGCCACCTGCAGAACCCCGTCCCACCACCCCAAAATGGTCCCAAGTAGCCCACGGGGAAGTTTGGCACCCTACAGAGACAGGGCATACCCCATGGATGTGCCACACACCCCACGCGTACATCGTGCCCCACAGGGGAATTGTGCGCCCCATGGATAAACCATACGCCCCACAGATGTGCCATGCAGCCCACGGATAAACCATGCGCCTCACAGATAAACCACGCACCCCACAGATAAACCCCGTGTCCCACAGATGTGCCAGGCACCCCACAGATAAACCACACGCCCCATGGATATACCATGTACCCCACAGATAAACCACACGCCCCATGGATATACCATGTACCCCACAGGGGAACCACACACCCCATGGATAAGCCACGAGCCCCATGAATACATCATGTACCCGGGGGGGGGGGAGCACCACGTATCCCCACAGATAAACCACACGCCCCACGGATATACCATATACCCCACGGATACATCATGTGCTCCACGGATACATCATCATGCGCCCCACGGATACAGCATGCACCCCACGGATTAGCCACGCATCCCTCTAGACATGCCAAGAACCCCCAGCCCACCCCCTCCAGCCCCATTCCCCCAACTCACTGCCGGTACCGGTTGCGGCTCCATTCCGGTACCGGCTGCTGCCTGCACCCCCCGCGCTGCCTGCACAAATCCCCCCCCCCGGGCCCCCTGCCCATGCAGCCGCAGTGACGTCACCGCCTGCTATAAATAACCTCAAGCAGTGAGCAAGGGGGGGGTGTGGGGGGGGTGCGGCAGCAAACGGGAACTCACACCACCACCCCCCACCACCCCCAGGACAGTGGTCCCAGGGACACCCCCGGTGGGATGCAGGGGGGAGGTTGCCCCCACCAAGGAGAGGATCAGTGGGGAGCGCTCTCCACCTTCTCGGGACCCCCGGGGGAGCCTGGGATCCGGGAGACCCGTGTGTCCCTAGGGAAGGGGGGGGGTGTAATGTGCCCCCCCCCGCCCCCCAGTCCGTACCTGGAGGCTAATGGCGATCTGCCGGATATAGAGCATGTTGAGATCCTCCAGGATCCGCAGCTTCTCCTGCATCTGCAGGCGTTGCCCCTTCCCCGCGACCTCCATCGGGACCCCCCCGGTTATTCGGGGGGGGCTGGGGGGGGTGGAGGGGTTTTCCCGCATCCACCCCGGATCCCCACCCGTGGACCCCGCTGCATCCAGCGCCGTCAGCAGTCGAGTCTTTCTCTCCTTTCCCCCCCCCGCACGCCCCCCCCAAAAGGCTGCGGAGAGAAAAGGGCCCTTTCATCGCACCCCCCCGGGTACCGGCTGCCCGCACCCACCCATTACCCTCCCCCCCCATCGGGTACCGGCCGCCCCCTCCCGCCGAACAACCGGACACTGTGCGGGAAAGGGCAGCGGGGGCGGGTGGGGGGGGATGGGAAAGGGCGGGGGGGGGGATGGATGGGATAAGGGGGGGTGGGGGACACGGCGGGGTGCGGGAGGTGCATGGACGGGACACGGGGTGCAGAGGAGGGGGTGCTGGGGAGGGGGTGCACCCCGTACCCCCCCCTCCGGTCCCGGCCGCTGCCCCCTAGCGGCCCCGGTGTGTACAGCAGCACGACCCCCTCTCCCCCCCCCCCCTTCCCGGTACCTTCCGCCGCTCCGCCGCTCCTCCGCGCACAGGAAGGCGGTGACCGCCCGCCCCCGCCCCGCCTTCTTCCCCCCCTCCCTCCCCGCCTTTCCCCGGCCATTCCTCCGCCGGCTCCGCTTACAGGGGCCGCCCCGCCGCCCGCCCCCACCCACGGCGGGACCGGCTGCAGCGGCGGCTCCGGGATACCGGGCGGCAGCGCGCCCCCTAGCGGAGAGCTTCCGCCCCCCCACACCCGGTGCACCGGGACCCCCGCGTGTGCATCGAGACTCCCCACCGTGTGTGTGCAGACGGTACGGGGCGGGGGGAACCGTGACCCCCCTCCGTGTGCACGGGGACTTCCCCCCGAGTGCACCGGGGAACCCCCCCCTGCGTGCCAGGACATGACCCCCCCCTCGGCCCGTACACACCGGGACCCCTCCGCCACCGTGGGAAGCTGGTACTGGGTGAACCGGGACCCCTCCCCAGTGCCCTGGGACCCCGAGAGTGCCCCGAGACCCTCACAAGTGCATTGAGACCCCTGCAAGTGCACCGGGACTCCCCCAGAGTGCCCTGGGACCCCTCCCCAGTGCCCTGGGAGCCCCAGAGTGCCCCGGGACCCCCACAAGTGCACCGGGACACCCCCGGAGTGCACTGGGACTCCCCCAGAGTGCTCCGGGATCCCCCCCAGTGGACTGCGGCCCCCAGAGTGCCCTGAGACCCTCACAAGTGCATTGAGATCCCCATAAGTGCACCAGGACTCCCCCTCAAAGTGCACTGGAACACACCCCCATGAGCGCACTGAGACCCCCAGAGTGCCCTGGGACTCCCACAAGTGCACCGGGACAGCCCCCACCCCTGAGCGCACTGGGACCTCCCAAGCGCACTGGGACCCCCAGAGTGCACCGGGACCCCCACAAGTGCACCGGGACTCCCCCGGAGTGCCCTGGGATCCCCTCCAGTGGACTGCGACCCCCAGAGTGCCCTGAGACCCTCACAAGTGCATTGAGATCCCCATAAGTGCACCAGGACTCCCCCAGAGTGCCCTGGGACCCCTCCCCAGTGCCCTGGGATCCCCAGAGTGCCCCGGGACATCCACAAGTGCACCGGGACACCCCTGGAGTGCACTGGGATCCTCAATGTCCACTGGAACACACCCCCTTGAGCGCACTGGGACCCCCAGAGTGCTCTGGGACCTCTCCACAATGCCCTGGGACCCCCAGAGTGCTCCGGGAACCCCCCCCAATACCTTGGGATCTCCAGAGTGCACTTGGACCCCCACACGTGCACCAGGACACCCCCCACCCCGGAGCACAATGGGACCCCCAGAGTGCCCTAAGACCCCTCTGCAATGCCCTGGGACCCCCAGAGTGCCCCGGGGCCCCCCCAGAGCGCAACGTCCCCCCGTGCCTCGTGCCTGGCGGGGTCAAGGGTCTCGTTCCCACAGCCCCACGTGCCCCTACCCCCCCCAGTCCTGCCGCCCCCACACCAGTGGGGCCCCACCCCGGGCGCCCCAGCCCTCCAGGGCTCCCACCGCGGCCCCCGCCCCGGCACTCTGCCAGGCCCCGGCCCCGGGGTCCCAGCTGCGGCCTCCTCCCGGCGGCATCGGGAGCCGGGGCACGTCGTGGCTGCCGTCGCGCCGCAGCGGGCTGGCACGCTGCCGTCGGCGAGGGCGGCCATGCCGAGGGCGCGGGCGCTTCCCGCTCTGCGCTGCGAGAGCCGGCTGGCGCGGCGGGAAATCCCGGCCGGGCCGGTGGCAGCCGGTGCCGCCGGCGGGACGGGCAGGACGGGCGAGACGAGGGCGGCGGGGAGCGGCTGGCAGCGCCCTGTCTTGCCGGTGCCGTACCTGCGCAGGGCCAACCAGCGCGCTGAGCCGGCAGCGGCCGCGGCGGATCTCCATCTCCAGCGCCGAGCCGCGGGCCACAGTCACCCGGCTCCGCTCGTTGCGGCAGAACATGGTGGTACCGGTGCCGGTGCCAGTGCCAGGCTCCTACCGCGTTGGCGCTCCCTCAGGGCACGCTCCTCCCGGCACGGGGCGGGATGTACCGGGGAGGGACGCACACACCGGGCTGACCCAGGCCGCCGCCGGTCGAGCACTGGCGGGAGTGCCGGGGGGAACCGGCGGCAGCCTCAGCGTCACCGGGGCCGGTACCGGGTGGCTCCTGGTACGTCGGGACAATGCCCCGAGTCAGTGCGGGCAGCTGCGGGGCCGGGAGGGGGGAGGTGGTGAAGGGGGTGTGTGTGTAGGGGTGTGTTTGTGTTTGCGCGCGGGGCGTGTGCGCGCACGTGCTTATCGGGGGGGGGGGGGGCCGCACGTGCTGCGCCGGCCGTGGCGGGAGCCGCTTCGAGCGGGAAGGCGGGTCCCCCCCACCCTTGGCAGGCGCCACCCCCGGCGGGAACCGGCGACCCCGGCCGAAAAGGTTTCGGCTGTTGTTTCCGCCCGGGCGCGGCTCCTGGTTGCCCATATCAAAGATGGCGGCGGCGGCTCCATCACCACTGTGATCCTGACGGGCGTTCCGCAGCGCCGGGCGGAATTGGGTCCGTCCCGAATCGCTTCCCCCCCGCCCCCCTCCGCCCCGCTCGGCGCGACACCGGCTCCGGTAGCGCCGGATGAGCAAGGCCTGGCGGCGCGGCAGGATGGAAAGCGGCGAGAACGGTGAGAAGGCCGGGCCGGGGATCGGGGCCGCTTGGGACTCGTAGCTGCGGCCCCCGCGGGTTGTTCGGCGGCGCGGCCGGGCCCGGTGGTGGGTCCCCGGGCTGGACTGATGGCTCTGCTCCCCTGCAGGGGAGGAGGCCGAGGCGGGCGGCGGGCACGGTTCCCACAAGAAGAAGCACAAGAAGCACAAGAAGAAGCACAAGAAGAAGCACCACCATGAGGCGGCCGGGCCGCCGCCTCCCCTGGCCCCTGAGCCCGCTGCCGGCCTGCGCAAGCCCCAGCCCCAGCTCAAGCTCAAGATCAAGCTGGGGGGGCAGATTCTGGGCACCAAGAGGTGAGGGGCGGCCCAGCCGGTCTCTTCCCCCACCCCACAGGCACCACGGTCCTTGGTTGGGCATGTAGCCCCCATGTCCTGGTCTCTGGGGCTGGGACAGGGCCCCCCGCACCCTGGTTGGCACCATCCCGGGCTCATGGGTGGCCACAGTCTCTCTCTCTTTCTCTCTCTCTCTCTCTCCCTCTCTCCACAGTGTCCCGACCTTCACAGTGGTCCCCGAGGCGCCACGCTCACCCTCTCCACTGATGGTGGTGGATGAGGAGGAAGAGCCCACAGAAGGGGTGCCCATCGAGCAGTACCGGGCCTGGCTGGGTGAGCTTTGGGGGCAGTGACACCGATGTGTGAGGGTGGGGGCTCCGAGAGCCCAGAGCCCTGCAGAGGGCACAGGGACAGGTCCTGTTGCCTGGCCCCACTTCTCTCCCCTGCACCCCTGATAACTCTCCCTCCTCTCTGCTGCCTGGCCCAGATGAGGACAGCAACCTGGACCCCTCGCCCCTGCCAGACCTGGACTCAGAGAGTTGCTTTCCTGCCCGTGAGGAGGAGGAGGAGGAGGAAGAACGCTGGCTCGATGCCCTGGAGAAGGGTGAGCTGGATGACAATGGGGAGCTCAAAAAGGAGGTGGACGAATCCCTGCTGACAGCCCGACAGGTGAGGGGGGCTGTGGTGGGAGGGAGGGCTCACAGAGCCACCTGGGGCAGCCACTGTGGCCATGGGGCTGTCAGCCATGGGTCCAGGCTGGCTCCACTGCCCGCTCAAGTGAAGTGGGAGGGAGCTGCAGAAACCCCACAACTGTTGAGGGTTGCCTCTGAGAGGCTGAGGGGACCATGGCCAGGGTCATGACACTGCTCCCCTGCGCCCCTGCAGAAAGCCCTGCTGCACAAGCAGCAGAGCCAGCCGCTGCTTGAGCTGCCCATGGGCTACAAGGCGAAGGAGCTGACGGAGGAGATGCTGGTGAAGCGGGAGGAGCGGGCCCGCAAGCGGCGCCTGCAGGCGGCCAAGAAAGCCGAGGAGAACAAGAACCAGACCATCGAGCGCCTGACCAAGACCAACAAGGCCAAGGTGAAGACCCTGCGGGAGCGCAAGGCCAAGCAGGCGCCGTGCCCCGTCGTCCACTACTGCAACGCCATCGACCGCATCACCGTCTCCTTCCCGGTGGGCATGGCCCTGCCGCTGCTGCCCACCCCGGCGCCCGCCGTGCCCCAGCCCGTCCTCTGCGGCGTGGCCGGCTGCTCCAACCACAAGCGCTACTCCTGCTCCCGCACCGGGCTGCCGCTCTGCAGCCTGGCCTGCTACCGCAGGAACCTCCAGCTGCAGGAGGCCGCGGCCTAGGCCGGGGGCTGGGCTGGGGTCTCGGCCCCTGCGCCATGGACAAGGGGACTGATGGGGTTGGGGGGGTCTCAGGGACGTTTTGGGGAGGTTTGGGCAAGGCTGGTGCCGGGGCGGGTCCCGCGGTGGTGCCAGCGCCCGCGGCGGGTCTCATTAAAGGCTGTTGGCGAAGGAGCGTGTGTGGGTCAGCCGGGACGGGACGGGGTGAGGAAGGGCCGGGCACCCCCGCGGGGAGAACAATGAGACACTCCAACCCACCCCCCCGTCTGGGAAGGCTTTGGTACGGCCCGCCCGTCCTGGGGCGGGGCGTGCATTGGCTGGGGCCCTGCCCGGCAGAGAGCGGCGCCGCCGGTTGGTTGGCCGCTCCGCCAGCCGCAGCCCAGGCCGTGCCTGCGCCGCGCGTTGGCCGAGCTCTCCCCAGCGCCCGCCTCGGGGGCGGGTCCCCGCCAGCCAGGGGCGGCCGCTCTCGTCCGTCGGGCGAGGCCGCGCGGATCTGGGCCGCCGTTGGCCGGCGCGTCCGTCAGTCACGGCTGAGAGGGCGGGGCTCTGCCTCGGGTTGGTGGCGGCGGCCGCCAATCCCAGTGGGGGCGGGGCTCGGTCCCTTTGTCTCTGTTGTTGGGCGTGAGGTGCGGGCAGACGGCATCCGATTGGCGGGGGCAGGGCGGCGGCGGCGGCGCCGATTGGCGGGCGGCAGCGAGGCGGCAGCCGATTGGGCGGCGGCGGCGGCAGGGGGCGGGAGTTTTGGCCCGGGCGCGATGGCGGCGGCGGAGGCTGCGGCCCGGGCGGCGGCGGCGGGCCGGGCGGTCGCGATGGGGACGGTGGTGGCGGGGCAGCGGCTGCCGCTGCGGGCGGCGGGGGCCGGGGTCGGGGCCGGGGCGGCCGAGAGGGCGGAGCCGGCGCGGGGCCGCGGCGGGCTGTAGGCGGCGCCATGGAGCGGCCCGGGAGCGGCGGCGCCGAGGGGGCCTGGGCCGCGCTGCTGGGCCGGCAGCACCAGCAGGTACGGCCCGGGAGGGAGCGGGCGGCCGGGGCCCGGCAGGCCCCGCTGCCGGCGGGCTTGGGAGGCCGCGGGGGCCGGGGTGACGGTGTGGCTGTGCCCGCAGGCCCGGGAGTACTGCCCGGGGGTGAACAACCAGCCCTACGTGTGCGAGACGGGGCACTGCTGCGGGGAGACCGGCTGCTGCACCTACTACTACGAGCTGTGGTGTGAGTGCGGGGGGGGGGCCCCGGGGGGACTGGGGGCTCCGGGGGATCGGGCGCTGCAGCCCCCTCGGGGAAAGGGGGGTTCGAGGGGGAAGGGTGACCTGGCTCTGCTCCCCGCAGGGTTCTGGCTCCTCTGGACCATCCTCATCCTCTTCAGCTGCTGCTGCGCCTACCGGCACCGCCGGGCCAAGCTGCGCCTGCAGCAGCAGCAGCGGCAGCGGGAGATCAACCTCATCGCCTACCATGGTGCCTGCAACTACCCCACCTCCATGATGGACCTCAGTGAGTGAGGGGGCCCTGCCTCTGTGTCATGTGTGTTTCTCCCCCCAGGAGCTCTCCCAGTCCCCTTAGCTCTGTCCATGCCCACCTGCACACTCCAGTTTCATCCCCTCTGGGGACAGGGCCCAGTGGCAGCACCCTGACCTGTCCCCCTCCTCTTTGCCCCGCAGGGATGCTGGCTTCCTTCAAGCTGCCCGCCTACGAGGAGGTGGCCCACCGCCCCAGCACGCCGCCGCCGCCCTACAGCGCCATCCTGGCCCAGCTGAGCGGGACCCGCAGCCGCCTGGGCTCCAGCAGCCTCACCCTCTCACCCAGCTCGGAGAACTACACCAGCTGCTCCTGCGAGTCGAGCTGCGCCACGTCCCCCAGCAGCACCTCGCTCTCGGTGCAGGTGACGGATGAGACGGAGCGCAGCCGGGCCAGCACGCCCAGCGAGGAGGGTGGCACCAGCAGCACCGGGACCGGCGCCAGCTGGGAGCTGCCCACAGAGGAGGCGCCAGCCCGTGGAGCCCCACACAAACACGCTCTCTTCTCCTCCACTGTGGACTTCTTCGAGGCTGACTGCCACCCCTGCTCTGACATCGAGGAGGGCGAGGAGGAGGAGGGCGGCACAGCCCGGGAGGAGGAATGCAGCGGTGGTGGCGAGCATTTCCGGCACCGGCGCCTGACGGGGGACTCGGGCATTGAGGTGGGGCGCTGCCAGGAGGAGGAAGAGGGGGAGGGCGAAGGCACCCACCTCCTGGGCAAAGCTGGCCCTGCACCCCCACCCTGCTGCGGGCTGCCGGGCCAGGGGGGCAGCGAGGGGCCCGGCTCACCCGCCCTGCCCATCTGAGCCCGTGGTGCCAGCTGGGTCCTGTTCTCCCCGCTGCCTGCTCGCCTGCCTGGCCCCTTCCCGCTGCCTACCCCCTTGCCCAGACCTGGGGCAGGCAGTTGCACCCACCTGGCCTGCTCCACGTCCCCCCGCCTTGGAGCAGCCGTGGGGGTGCGGTGGGTGCGACCCCCCCTGCTCAGAGGGCGCCCAGTGCAGATGGAATGGGAGGGACAGCACTGCGGCAGGGGCTGCCCCCCTCTCCCAGTGCTGCCCCATGACCTGGATACAGCCCCCCACCCCTGGCCCCATGCTCATGGGGGCTCAGGGCGGCGTCCCCGGGGTCTGGACTCTTTCGCCTTGGAGCCCCTGGGGGCCACTCGCCCTGACTGACCCCCTCCCCTTGCCCTCCATCGTGCCCGGTACCCCGTGTGGCACAGCCCCGCTCCTGGTGTGCTCCTGCCGGAGTCCGTCCCCACCCCTGCCCCACACCCCCCTGCCCCCCAAACTGCTTCCAGGGACCGCAGCCACCGGGGCCCCACACCTGCTCCATCTGGGTCCCCCCCACCTCCCCCATGCTGCCGGTGCCGCTGCCCAGGGCAGGGGTCAGGGGGAGGGGGCCGCCTCCACCAGAAGCCGGGCAGTTCACGTAGCGTTCTCTCACCATTAAAGAGATGTGAAGTACGGCAGCGCTGCGCCTACTGGGGGGCACTGGGGTTCAGCAAGGCCCCCCCACTGCACACGAGTGGGGAACCCCACACTGAAGCAGGACAGAGCTGGGACACCGCCCACCCAACTCCCACCCTCACACCCCAACACAGGCAGCACCGGGCTGCAGTGGTGGAGGTTTATTTTGGGGGTGATGAGCTCCACGCCCCCACCCGCCCCTGAGAAATTTGGGCAGGGCCAGCCGTGCAGGCAGCTGCCCACACCCCGGTGGCACTAGTAGTCCTCAGCCATCACCAGTACAACCAGCGCAGACCAGCCAGCGAAGGGGTGGCAGCCCTGGCCACGGCCGGTGCTGTCGCTGTAGTGTTCCCAGAGGAAGCCGCTCTCCGCGTGCTGCCGGTACAGGTTGCCCATGAGGTTGCGGCGCAGCTCACGGTAGAGTTCGGCTGCCCGTTCCTGCTGCGGCCCCTTGGCACTGGCGTAACCGTGCAGTGCCCGCAGCGCCAGGTAGTTGATGTTGACCCAGACAGAGCCACGCCAGTACGGGGGGTCATGCTGGGTGTTGCGCTGCATGTAGAGCGGGCTGTCGCGGGCCAGGGAGCGCAGCCCAAACGGTGTCCAGAGCTGCCGCTCGCTGCGCATGGCGTCCAGCACGGCGGGCAGCCGCGGTGAGTCGGGGCGCAGCAGCTGCAGCAGCAGCGGGAAGAGGCTGACGTAGCCCAGGGCACCCACAAATTGGAGCCGGGGTGCTTCCCGCACCTCCCGCACCAGCTCCGGGGGCGGTGGCGGCCGCCCTGGTGCTGGCGGTGCCACCCGCTGCCAGCGCAGCCCCACGGCCGCGCTGTGGTTGCCGTAGTCGGCAAAGGCGCCCAGCTCTGGCGCCCAGTGCAGCCGGTCCAGCAGGCTGTTGTCGCTCAGTGCCTGCTCCAGCTCGCGGTAGCGCCTGGCCGGCTCCCCCAGGCGCTCGGCCACCTCAGCCAGCACACGGGAGGCCAGCGCCATCCAGCACCGCAGGTCCAGGTGCCGCTCCTCAGGAGAGGGGTGAGAGGCGCGGGGGTAGTCATCCAGCCCCGAAGCCAAGGTCTTGGGGTTCAGGAACCGCTCGGGGCGGGGGTCGCGGCCGCGCCAGCGGAAGGTGAGGGGCAGGGGCCCAGCCTGAGTTTGGTTATACCAGTCGTACCAGGCACACAGGCGGGGGAAGAGGCGGCGCAGGTAGGGCAGGGGGGCATCGGGCAGCAGGTGCTGCAGCGCCAGCAGCAGCGTGGGGGGGTTGGCCGTCTCACTGAGCTGCAAGAGGAATTCGGGGGGCACTTTGGCCCGCGCCTCCTCACCCAGGATCTGCTCCCTTGGGATCCAGCCGTCGGCGTTCATCAGGTCGAGCCAGTGAGCGATGACCTCGCGGCTCAGTGCCGGGTCCCAGCGCGCCAGCAGCAGCTGGTGGAAGCCCTCGTCCCAGAGGAAGCCGCGGGGAAAGAAGGAGCGGGAGGGCACGGCGGTGAAGAGGGCGGTCTCAGGGCCGGGCACGGGGCGCTCCGTCAGCGGGGACCGCACCAGCGACTGCCCGTGGAAGTAGCCCAGTCCCCCCAGCATGTCGCTGAGGGCGGCCTGGGCGAAGCGCCGCTGCGATGGGGGGAAGCCCTTGCGGCCCAGCCCGAAGGTCTCCTCGAAGCGCTGCTCAAAGTCACCCACGTGCCGCGACAGTGCCGAGGACAGCGACTGCCCCGACAGGCGCCCGGGCCGGCCTGAGGCACTGCCTGACTCAAAGGTCACCTCCACCGTTCCAGGCGGCTCCAACGTCACCTGGTGAAGCAGCAGACGCCCGCGGGGGTGTTCCCCTGCCGCCCCCGGTAGTCCCCGAAAAGCATCAACACCGAAGAAGCGGCGGCGCCGGGGTGGCCCCGGCGGGGCGAAGACAAAGCGGTTGCTCAGGCTGCTCCGCACCACCTCGGTCAGGAGGTGCAGCCCCGGGCTCGCTGCATCCAGGTAGTTGTAGCTGCGAATGCAGAGAGGGGGTCAGGGGATGGAGCACAGGGATGGGAGGGAGGATGGGGTGGGGAGGCTACTGCAGCAAGGCACCTGGCATATTTAGGGTCCTCCCCGCTCTCTGTTGTGGGGCGGAGGAAGGTGAGGGTGAAGTGTCCCAGCTCCTCTGCCGTCCCAGTCACAGCGGCCAGCCGTGTCCCGTTCTCCAGGTGCGGCTGCAGCGTCCCCTGCCCGTCTGTGGCGATGTAGAAGAAGAGGGAGAGGAGGGGGGCTGGGCCGCCCACACCCTGTGGAAGAAGAGGATGAGGGGAGGATACATGAGGAAGAGCCGGGCGAGGTGGGGATGCCTGTGGCCCTGGCCCTTCTCCCGCCACACACAGCTCCCCCACGCCCTCACCTCTGTCTGTGCGGTGACACGCCAGCTCCAGTCCCCTCCGTGGTCGCCCCCCGGCCGTTTAACGAACTCGGTCTTTAAGAGCAGGTCCCCGTCGCGAATCTCCTGCACCCCAAACTTCTCCCCGTCGTGCATCAGCCAGCCGTATCGCGACAGCCCGTCGCTCTGCTCGCATGTGTGGCGTAAGCTGCCTCCCCCTTCGCGCTGCTGAAGCCACATCAGCCCTGGGGACACCGCGGGGAGGGGGGTAGGAGGGGGGCGGGGTGTGCGCTCAGCCTCGGTTCTTCGGGGCCCGGCCTGCCCTCCCGCTCCCGCCGTTATCCCTCACCGGTAACGAGAGACCGCGGGCTGCGCGTCTTCATCCCGAAATAGACGTGAGGCCGGTACGTGCCCCAGAAGCGGTGCGGAGAGGCGAGAGGCCCGGTGGAGCCGGGGGGGAGCGCCGGGGGGGCGGAGTGGGGGGTAACGAGCCGGGAGGCCTCGCTCCACCGGTTCCATTCAGCCGCCGCCAGGCCCAGCGCCACCGCCAACGCCGCCGCCGCTGCCACCGCCAGCGCCACCCGTCCCCTGGCCGGGCCCCGCTGTTGGTCCCGCTCCCGCCGGTTCCCCCGCTCCCGGTTTCGCTCCCGGGGCCCTTCTCCCCCGCGCCGCCGCCGTTCACCCGCCATGGCTCGTCCGCGCCCCCTCCGTCATCACAGCGCGACGGCGGCGTACGGAGAGGGGCCGCGCTGCGGTGGGGGGGCCCCCTGGCGGACGGGAGGACACACGGCGGGCCTGGGCTGTCCCCCCTCGCCACCCCCCCAAACCCGGCGCCGGGGCTCAGGGTCCCCCCGCAGCCCCCCCAAGACGCCCCCAGCACAGCCCAGACTCAGCGCGTCCTCGGAAGCCGCTTTATTGTGTCCCGCTCTGGGCGCTGCCCGTCCTCCCGCCCGGGCACCAGGGGCACCGGCAGCGCCCCCCCCGTCCCGTTCCGGGACCGCCGGCCGGCCGCACCCCGGGGCAGCCCCGCTCACTGCTTCACCTGGCCCCCATCGCCCTCGCTCACGAAGCGCTTCCGGCCCCTGTAGAGGAAGAGAGCGACAATGAAGAGGGGATGGGGGGGGACACCCCCGGCTGACACCTCCCCCCGCCCCAACACCACCCCCCCGGTGCCGGTACCTGGCGGGGCAGGCGTCCCGCAGCGCCCTGGTGATGATGCCGCGGTCGAAGCAGAGCTCCACGAGCCGCTCCAAGAGGCTGTGGGCCAGCGGCACGTCCAGGCTGATGTCCCCCAGCTCCTCGTACACCCGCTGGAAGCCCTAGGTTGGGAGGGGGGCACAACGGTGTCAGCCCAGGGGAGCGCTGCCCACCGAACCCACACCCCCTCACCCATCCCTGTGCTCACCCGGTTCATCTGGTCCAGTGTCACCAGCCCCGTCTCCCAAAGCACCTTCAGCAGTGTCACCATCATGTCCACGGGTCCCTCCCCGGAACCCTCCAGCACCATCACCACCGCCTGCAGGCAGCTGGGGTCAGCAGGGCTGTGGGGAGTCCCCCCACCCACCCCGGGACCTCCGCCCCACACCCCCAGCCCTCACCTCATACACCAGCTCGTGGTGGAAGTGGGGCACCTCCAGCTCCCGCAGACAGTGCTCAGCCTCCGACACCTCCCCTGAGAGCAGGTACTCCCGCAGCAGCATGTTCATCTGAGGACACAAGGGGGGCACCAGGGGGGTGGGGAGGGCATGGCGTGGGGCTGGGGGACTCTGGGGAGTGTCCATGTGGGCAGGGTGGTTCGGGGACGAGGCACAGAGATGCGGGATGGGAGCAGGGCAGGTGGTGGCTGGGTGCTGACCTCCTTGACAAGGTGCTTGACGGGGCGCTGGCCGCCCCCCACGCCCCAGACGTTGTCCAGCCGGTTGACGTCACGCTTGATGCGGAGCAAGACGGCAGCGCGGTCGAGGGCAGCCCTGAGGGAGAGGCGGGTGAGGGCGGCGGGGCGGGGGGCTGGGGGAGGCTGGGGCAGCGCTTACCTGGCGTGCTCACAGTCCACACGCCCCTTGTAGCGCTCCAGGAAGTCCAGGGGCAGCGCGTGGTCGGCCACCGCCCGGGCGATGAACTGTCCCAGCATCTGGGGGCACAGCGTCACACCCTGCCCCCCGCACGGCTGCATCCCCTCAGAGCATCCCCCAGCATGGCCATGATCCCCCCTGGCCCCACATGGCTGTATCCCCTTGTGCATTCCCTTACAAGGCCAGGGCCCCCCAGCACGGCCACCTCCCCCTTGAGCATCCCCCAGCATGGCCATGTCCCCATCCCTGCATGGCAACGACCCCCTCCCCAGCGTGGCTGTGTACCCCCAGAACCTCCCCCAGTCTGGCCATGATCCCCCCCAGCCCCACATGACTGTATCCCCTTGTGCATTCCCTTACAAGGCCATGGCCCCCCCAGCACGGCCACCTCCCCCTTGAGCATCCCCCAGCATGGCCATGACCCCTCCCACCCCTGCCCAGCACAGCTATGACCCCCCCCAGTGCAGCCACAACCCCCCCCAGCATAACTGCAACCCTCAGAACATCCCCCAGAGTGGCCACGACCCCCCACCCAGCACAGCCCCCTCCCCACACAGCACCCTGAGCACTGCCATGAGCCCCCCACACACACACCCACATGCCCCAGAGCACCCCCTCAGCACCTCCCCTCCCTGTCCCAGCACCCGCCAGCACCTGGGGGGCTTCGGGGGTGTCAAGGATGAGGTCGGGCAGGTCGCGCAGCATCCCGTCGAAGGCGCCGGCCATGTCCTCGGGGGTGACGCCGCGGCCCACCAGGTCGGCGAGCAGGCGTGACGTCAGCTCGCGGTGGCTGGCCTTGCCCTCCAGCGCCAGGGCCACCGCCAGCGAGGGCACCGCGTGCCGCCGGCTGCCCAGGTTCAGCCCCCGCAGCAGCTCCTGCACCCCAGCACGTCACACCCTGCCACCTGCCTCATGGGAACCCCAGTCACACCCCACACCCCCCAACATGGTCCCTGCTCCCAAGAGACCCCCCTGCCTGGCTGGTGTGTCCCCCCAAGGGACCCTCACAACCCTTGTGATGCTCCCCACCCTCAAGGGGCTTCCCCTCAAAGGTCTCCCCAGCCAGGCCCACCTCCCCAGGGTCTCCTGCTCCTTCCCAAAAGGTCCCCACTAGCCGTAGCCCCCCAGCCCTTCCCAAGGAACCCCTCCCCACCCTGCACTGGTCAGGATGGGACCCCACCTGCCCTGCAACCCCCCCACTCCACGCACCAGGACCTCGGTGGTGTCCCCGTGCTCAAAGTACTCCAGCACCATGGGCTGCACGTTCTTCTCCAGCTCCCCCTCCTCCAGCTCAGGCACCACGGTGGCGTAAACTGTGTCCCCCTGCAGAGACAAGACGATGCCCCCGTGCCTGTGCCACTGCCTGCAGCCTGCCCACGAGGGCAGGGGACAGCACAGGGCTGGGGGGGCCATACCTGTGCCACCTCATCATAGTTGGGGTCACGGGCATCAGGCTCCTGGTAGCCGTAGACCACTCCAGGGGCACCCCACACGCCCTTGCCCCCAGCACCGCCTGTACCGAACACACGTGGGGTGAGTGGGGGGTTCGGCAGTTGGGGACGACAGAGGGGCACCCCAGGTAGGGAGTAAGCCTGGGGCAGCGGGAGGAAGCCCAACCCCAGGGGGACACAGCAGGGCAGTCCTGCCCCACGGCGAGTGACAGAGCCATGCAGGGTCCCAGCCCCAGAAGGGACACGGCGGGGGGGTCCCAGCCCCTTGACCCCACGGTGCTGCCGCCCCTCACCTTTTTTGGGCAGGCCGCGGCCCTTGCCCATGCGGGACCTGCGGTCGTGGCCCCTGCCCTTAGGACTGCTGGGCTCGGGCCCTGGCTCGGCGCCCTCGGAGAGCGACTCCCGGGCCGAGTCGCGGGACGACGTGCGCCGCAGCCGCCGCTTGGCCTTGGCCTTCAGCCGCGCCTCGTGCAGCAGCTTCTCCTGGGGGGTCCAGGTGCGGGGACCCCCGGCCCCCAGCAGCTCCTCGTCCCGCTCCTCTTCCTCCTCTTCCTCTGCACCCACGGGGCAGGGGCCCTGCACGCACCATGTGGGCACCGTGACGCGATGCAGACCCGGGACCCCCGTTGTGCACCCCAGACTCCCCCCAGATCCCCAAGGGGCCCACATCAAGAACCCGCGGACCCCTGTTGTGCACCCCAGACTCCCCCCAGACCCCCACGGGGCCCGCACCAAGCACCCGCGGACCCCCATCGGAACGCCACCGTGCACCCCTGGCTTACCTCCGATCCCAAGAGACCCCACCGACCACCACCAGGCCCCCACGGGACCCCCGCCGACCACCCCCAGACCCCCACGGGGCGGCCGTGGTGCACCACCAGCTTCCCCGGACCCCCCCCCGGGACCCCCCACCATGCGCCCCCGGGACCCCACGCCCCCCAGCCGGGACCCCCGCCCCCCCTCCCTGTTCCCGCCGGTGCCGCCCTGGACACGTAGCCCCGGTCCCGCTTCAGCCCGGTCCCAGCCCGGGGCAGGAGGTGATCGTTGCGGGTTTCCTCTCGGTAGCGGCACCGTTACTTGCCGTGGCGAAGGGGGCGCGGTCGGTACCGCCTAGCTCGGCGGCGGGAACGGCCATGGCGGGTGCCACCGGGGCCGCACCGGGACCGGGACCGGGAAGGGACGCTCGGCTCGGCTTGGCCCGCCCCCGCCCCCGGCGGAAGTGACCGGGAGCGGCGGCATCATGGGAACCGTAGTCACACCGGAGGGAGAGGTGAGCTCCGGTGCCCACCTCCTCCCCGGTGCCCACTCAGTCTCCGGTTCCCCCTCCCCTTCCCCGAGTCACCGGGCTTCGGCAGCGGGCCCCCGGGGGGACACGACCGGGAACTGAAGGGGGAACCGGGTCCGGTTAGAGCATCCTGCAGGCAGAGGCAGGTACCGGCAGCAGCAAGCAGGATGTGCCCCCCGCCGCGCCTCGGGGTGCCCGTGTCCGACCCCCCCAACCAGGGACAGGCGCAGTGACAAGGACAGACACAGGGACACCCCCTCGCCCCATCTCTGCCATCGTGACCGTTTTATTGCCGCCACTGTCAGGTGTCGGGGCTGTGGCCGACGCAGGGGAGGCCGGGGACGCGCCAACGCCGGGCACGGTGCAGCCGTAGCGCCAGCCATTGCTGCTGGCTGCCCGCCAGGTACGGCTCCGGGACACCGCTCCGCAGCCGCGGCGGCACCTCGGCACCGGGGGTGGGTGGTGGGGTCCCCACTGCTGCCGGTACCCTCCAGCGTCTCCAGGCCGTGCAGGTTGGCCGTGCCCGACTCCTGCGGGTGAGCGCCATCATCTGAGCCTGGTCAGGAGAGATGGGGGTCACCAGGGGTGATGGGGGGAGCTCATCCATGCTGAGGATCCCAGACCCTCACCCCTAGAGAACTGAGGGACCCCTGGGTGTCCCCCCTCACTCACAGCAGCGGCGCAGGGAGTGCCAGGGCCGGGCGGGCACGCCGGCCGCCCCGCCAGGCTGCTGCAGGAGGCAGAGGATGGCTCCGTCCATCTGCTGGAAGACACGGAGGGACAGCAGCGACTGCCGGGTCTCGGGGGCCAACCCGTAGCGCTCCGAGCCCACCAGCTCCCGCACCAGCTCGAAGTCCTGCCGCAGCTGCAAGGCTCCCTGCAGGCTGGGGGCACGGCCACGGTGCTCAGCCCAGTCACACTGGTGCTGCCCACGACCCGCCCCCGGTCTGTGTCCCCCCCCAGCCCAGCACCACTACCTGAACTTGATGCGCTGTGCCAGGATGTGATCCATCCAGGCCTCCAGGAACGCCGTGGTCACCCGGGCCAGCGCGGGCGCCTGGGCATCGTGAGGCAGGAGCTGGGCACCCTGAAGCACCTGTCCCAGCACCGCCTGGGCTGCCGCTGCTGCATATGCGCTGGGGGAGCTGGGCAGGTCTGCGGTGGGATTGGGGGGGGACATGAACACCTTGCTCAGCCCTGCCTGCAGCCCTGCCCAGCGCCGAGGCACCCGCACCCACCCGCGCGGAGGCCGACTCTCCAGTGCTTGCCCAGTGGCATGGTCTGGTCGAAGATCTCCGCTGACATCCGCTTGCAGTCGGTGGAGAACATCTTCAGGACGTCCCCTGAGAAGAGCTGGGGATGGATAGGGAGCAGAGATGGAGTGGGGGTGCTGCAGCATGACACAGTTCCCAGGGGTCCTGCTGGCCACAGCCATGCTGTACCTGGACACTGGCGGCTGTGGAGCGAATCTGCTGGCAGAGCTGGTGCTCCTGGTGGGACAGCGGGGTGGGGGGCAGCTCTGGGGGGGCGGCTGCTGGCTCTGGGAAGGTCCCGCTCACCAGCACCACCAGCCTGTCTGTCTCCATCTTCAGCAGCTGGAGGGAAGAGGGGTGAGAACAGTCCTGCCTAGCCCCACAGCCAGCCCCCAGCCCCATAGACATACTCACAGCACCCCACAGCCAGCTCCCCATCCCACCCCACATATCCCATCCCATGCCCCTTGCGTACCGGCAGGTCCCCCTGGGTGACGAGCAGGAACTGGGGCAGTGCCCAGGCTGCCAGGTATTGGCAGGCTCTGCCCATCAGCCAGGAGCAGGCAGCATGTGCTGTGGCCAGGCAGCAGCCCAGCACCTCCAGGCGCAGGCAGGGTGAGCCGGGGGGATGGCCTGGGAGAGGCAGGGGGTTAGGAGGCACCCTAGGCAGGGGGGTCAGCCCAGAGGGGACCCATGGGATGCCCGTTCCCGAGACCCTACTCACCGTGTGGGCAGGTGGGCAGGGGCCGCAGGCAGCGCAGGGCGAAGGACAGGGCAGGGTAGAGCCGCTGCAGGCACCGCGCTGTCCTGCTCCGCGCCGGCTCTGCCATGGGCACTGGCTCCCCTGAGCACCTGTCAGACAGGCCCGAGCCCAGGGCACAGGCGAAGTCTGGGGGGTGGGGGAGGCACTGGTCAGCAGCCCCGTGCTGCCATCCTGCCAGCACCCCACGCCCCACACCCCGTACCTCGCTCCCAGCTCCACAGGACGCCCCGGCAGAGCAGGCGCAGGCAGAGCCGCCCCAGCTCCTCCTCGCACTCAGGGGGGACACGGGCTGTGGGGGGACATGGTGTGAGGGCCAGCACACCCCATGGCTGCCCCGGGATGCATCCTGGGGCATCACTCCCCAGTGCCACAGCCACCCCTCATCCCAGCCTGCGCTTACCCTGGGTCAGAGCACGGCTCAGCTCCTGTGCAGCAGTGGCAGCCCTGCCTGTCCCGCAGTGTGGCAGCCCCAGCCGGTGCTCCAGCGCGGCGCTGGCAGCCCCCCAGAAGAGCGGGCGGTATTGGGCATGCAGGGGCTCAGCTGGCGGCGTGCAGGAAGCATCCAGCCACTGCACCGACCTCCAACTGGCAGAGCCTGGCCCGGCCACCGTGGCCATGCTGGCTGCTGGTGAACCTGGGTTCTCAGGGCTCTTCGCTGCCACTGGCGTCTCCCAGCTGGGCTCACAGAGGCCATCAGTGGATGCTACCAGCACCCCCAGGATGAGGCCCACAAGCTCCTCCTCCTCCCTGCACAGCACCCGCAGTTCTCTGGCGAGGCCCGGCAGCTCCTCCAGCCCAGAGGGTCCTGTGTCTGCTGCCACAGCATTGCACTCCAGGGGCCAAGGCACCACAGTGTCCTCCCAGCAGACGTGCTCTGCCCCACCAGCCCCATCCCATGGCTGCAGAAGGGGCTGGAGCCGCTCAGCCGCCAGCCGGCCCCGCTCAGCTGCCAGCATCCCCAGCACCCTGGCAACAGGGAAGGTGCAGGAGCGATCCCCAGCAGCACCGTGGCAGCCAGTGACACCAATGGGCAGGTGGGCAGCAGCACCCAGCTCCAAGTCCAGGTCACCCACCACCTGGTTGTAGATCTCCAGGCCCTGGAAGAGGTCGGACAGCAGCACGGGGGGAAGACAGATGGCAGAGCCGGCCCGTGCCAGGCCCCGCAGCCGCGCCTCGACGTGACGCTGGGCCAGCCGCGCGGCGTGCCGCGCCAGCAGCAGCAGCGCCCGCCGCATGTGCGCTACCGACTCGTGCCTGCGCAGCAGCAGCGGCCGCAGCCACGGGTCGCTGCGCATCCGCCGCCGCAGCACGCTCCAGTGGCCGGCGTGCGTCCGCAGCTCCTGGCAGAGCCCTCGCAGGCCCGGCTCCCATGATGGCGGCTCCGGCTGCTCTGACAGCGCCAGCAGCCGGCGGAGGAAGTCGGAGGCGGCCTTCAGGCGTCGGCTGTAGTCGCGGGCCAGGCGCAGGTGGTGGCGGTGCTGCAGCAGGGCGTGCAGCCTGGCACTGCGCTCGGCCACGTGCGGGTGGACAGGGTGGTAGGAGAAGGCGTCAGCGCCAGGCTGGGCCCGCACGTGGCCCCGGAAGGTCTCGGTGCGGGGGTCCTCCCAGACGCAGAGGCAGCGGCGCAGCCCTGGGAAGCTCTGCTCCAGTGGGGTCAGGATGGCCGGCGCTGCCTCATCCTCCTCATCCTCATCTTCATCCTCGTCCCCACTGTCATCGCCGCGCTGGCGGGGCCGTGGGGACAGCAGGCGCCGCAGGCCGGGGCTGACGCAGTGGCGCAGCATGGCCTCCGCCTTCTGCAGGGAGCGTGCCAGGCCCCCCAGGGAGCTGCTGCCTGCAGGGCAGGGACCCCCAGCATGGAGTGAGGCAGGGCGGGGGGCAGCCCCAGCCTGCAGCTGCACCGGCTTGGCCCCAGCCCTGTGAGGGGATGAGGGAACAGCCACCCCGGCCCCACCATGCTGGTGCCGAGACCCGCAGCACCCTCGTGGGCACCCGGGGAACCCCATCCCCTGCTCCCCTCCTGGCACAGTGACACTTCCGTACAGGTTCCGTGTTAATGACATGCTAATTATGCACCGCTCGCCACTTGCCCGCCCCCTCTGCGTGCCGTACCCCATCGGGGGGGTATGTCCATCGTGTCCCCCCGCCCCCGGCCGAGGCCAGCCCCCCTCACCTGTCTCGGTGGGTTCCCCGCGGGCAGCCCCATCCCCCGGGGCGGGCAGGTGCGGGCGGGCCGCCAGGAGGAGGAGGAGGAGGCCGCTCAGCCCGGCGCCATCGCCTTCATCCACCTGCCAGGGGGTGGGAACGGGACCGGGACAGTCCCGGGTAACGCGGGGCAAGGGGCGGGGCTACCGACGAGGGGGCGGATCCTGAGCCCTGAACCCGCCCCTCACCCAATGGCCCCGCCGCCTCATACGCGGGGGCCCGTTGTCAAGGAGACGCCAGGAGCGGCCTCGGGCCTGGTGCCGAACAGCGGACCCAGCCCCAGCCGGTATCCCCAAGGAGCAGACCGAGCCTGGGGGTTTCCTCCTCCAGTCCGGGGCCTCACCTGCGGGCCGGGCTCCCCGCCGCGACGCTCAGGGCCGCCGTCCTCCATGCTGGGCCATCCCCGGGGGCGGCGGGAGGAAATTGGCTTAGGCCGCGCCCGCGCTTAATCCGGAGGAGCGGGCAGGGCCGAGCCGCTGGGAGGGCAGAGACGGGGCGGTCCTGAGCAGCGGGGAGGGCGGGAGGAGGCGCGGAGCCCCAGCTCTGCTCGGCATGGGCCTCGCGGGCCGCCGTCCTGCCCGTACCCAACGTGGAGGAGCCGGCGGCCTCACCCGCTGCTCACCGTACTTCCGCTTATCGCCGTGACGCCCTTGTGGCGCGTCCGCCAGCGGCCCGGGACGATGCAGGGGGCGGCGGGCGGGACGCGGGACCCGGCCGGACTGGGCCCGGCCGCCTTCGAGTTTAGCGCCGCCGCCGCCTGCCCCTGGGGCTGCGTGCTTGGTCCCGGCGGCTGGAACGGCGGTACGGGGCGAGGAGGAAGCGGGACCGGGGGGTCCCGGGGCAGGGCCGGGGAGCCCCGGGGTGGATAGGCCACAGGGATCCCGCAGCGGTGGGTGCTGAGCCGCGAACCCGGCCCGCCCGGGGAGGGGGTGTCCGAGGGGCTTGTGCTGGGGGGAGGCAGGGCGGAGGGGGCCGGGAGGGGCGGCGGGGCGGGGAGAGCCCCGCTCCGCCCCCCGCGCTGTTTCGGTTTCGTTTCCCGAGGCTCAGGGTTGGCTCCGCTCCCCGCAGCACCCTTCTGCCCGCGGCACTGCCTGCCCGAGGCCGAGAGCGGCCGGCGGCAGGTAGGTGGGAGACGCTGGGGCCGGGTACCCGGGGGCGGTTAGACCCCCGGGATGGGGCGGGGGACTATCTACGGGAGGCAGCGCCGCTTCCCCCAGCCCCGTCCCGCCGTTCCAGGTCCTGGTGCTGCCGCAGGCGAACCGCAGCGCGATGGGGGATGTGTCTGTAGCCCGGGACGACTTTGGCCGCGGTGAGTCTTGGGGAGTCACCGGGCAGGAACAGCCCCGGGTGGGAATGTCCCGGTGCTTGGGACAGGCCACTGACGGGCTCAGTTCTCCCTGCGCAGGCCCGGGCTTCTGGTACTGCCCCAGCCAGCTGGAGGGCTCCAGCGAGGGTGAGGAAGAGGTTGAGGAGTGGGTCAGCTTTGGCCACAGCTGGGACATCTCCAGCGAGGACAGCGACATCCCCTACTCCTTCTGCGAGTTCCAGAAGCCCCTCCTATATGAGGGGCCTCTGCCCACTCACCGCCCCCCGAGCGAGCTGGAGGTGAAGTTGCGCAGGCTGCCTGCGCCCTGGGGGCACCAGCCTACAGCTGAGGTGAGGCACACTCACTTCCTGCCCACTGCCTGCCCTCCTCCAGTCCCCCTTGTCCTTCCACCCCTCAGGGGACCTGGGGGGGGTTGCCAGCGCTGAGCCCAGGGTGGGGGATGCTGGCAGTGCTGCTGTGGGCACACCCAGGGCTGTCCCACTGTCCCAGCCCTGGGGCCAGGCACTCACAGCATCGCTCCCCCAGGAAGCAGAGCGGAATGCGCAGGAGCTGGTGGCAGAGGAGGAGAGGATAAAGAAGAAGGCAGAGAAGAAGAAGCTGAAGAAGAAGGTGGGGGTGCCTCATGGGGGTTCATCCTGTCCATTCTTTCCTTCCCTGCCATCACTCTGGGGAGAAGTGCATTTTGGGGGGTGGCCTGGGGCTTTTGTGCCCCCCCCCCGCCCCCAGCACTGCTGAGGCAGAGCTGCAGCGAGGGGCCATGTGGGTCTGTGCTGCTCTGCCTGGCACCTGCTCACAGCTCTTTCTGGTTTCCAGAAGCAGAAAGACAGGAAGAAACGAGAAAAAATGGGACAGGAGCTGAAAAGTAAACAGGAGATGGAGTCGGTGAGTGGCCATGCCAGCCCCTCGCCCCGGCCTGACTGCGGGTGCCAGGGCAGCCAGGCTGTGCCGCCTCTGGGGCTCCTCTGAGTGCCCCCTGCCGCCTCTGGGGCTCCTCTGAGTGCCCCCTGCCGCCTCTGGGGCTCCTCTGAGTGCCCCCTGCCGCCTCTGGGGCTCCTCTGAGTGCCCCCTGCCGCCTCTGGGGCTCCTCTGAGTGCCCCCTGCCGCCTCTGGGGCTCCTCTGAGTGCCCCCTGCCGCCTCTGGGGCTCCTCTGAGTGCCCCCTGCCGCCTCTGGGGCTCCTCTGAGTGCCCCCTGCCGCCTCTGGGGCTCCTCTGAGTGCCCCCTGCCGCCTCTGGGGCTCCTCTGAGACTGCAGCAGGGCACCATGCCTGTGGGGGGAAGGATGGGCAGGCAGTCCCCATTGCCATCTCATCCTGCCCTCTCCTTCCAGACCACCGCGACCCCAAGCACTGCTGCAGGCACCAGGCACCCCCAAAACAGCAGCGCAGAAGCAGGGGAGGGCTGGCCAGGCCCCCACCCTTCTCCCTGCCTCGGGGACGGCACAGCCTCTGAGGGAGAAGAAGGAGAAGGACTGGCAACCAAGGCAGAGGAGGTGGAGGTGAGGGGTCCCAGGGGGCAGGGGGTCTGCTCTGTGTGTGGGCCTGGGGCTTTGCCCACCCTGCCTCTCCCACTTGCCTCTCCCAGGACGAGCTGGACCTGAGCTGCACCTTCGTCGTCAAAGCCCGGCAGAAAGCGGGCGTGAGGCTGCCAGCACCCAGGAAGGAGAAGCCTCCCAGGACAGACAACGTGGAGCCAGGCAAGAAGGCACCAGGGAAGGTGAGTTTGGGCCCTGGGGAGGGGCCTGCCCCAGCCCTGCCTGCCCCAGCCCTGCCTGCCCCAGCCCTGCCTGCCCTCCCTGCAGGCTCCTGAGCCCCCACTGCCCTGCCTGCCCACCCCCCGGGCACCCGACCCCAAGCCCCTGGACCCGTGCATGGTGGAGCAGAGCCTGATTCTCGCAGGTCAGTGTCTCAGGACCCCAGCAGTGAGGGCAGGGGGTGGGCAATGGGGGCTTTGCCCTGCTGCCTTGTGGCAGAGGGGTGTCCTGGGAGGGTTTGTGCTGGCACTTCTGGCTGGCTACGCCCTCACCTCACGGCAGGGGCATGGCAGAGCCCCCTCATCTCCAACCTGTGCTGTGGGGGCACAGCTCTGCTCCCTGGGCGGGCTGGGGGTCCGCAGTGGGCTGCGCTTTCCCCACAGACCATGGCAACAAGGCTGCCCAGCAGGGCCTCTACGCCGAGGCGGTGCAGGCGTTCACCGAGGCCGTGGCGCTGAACCCCAGGGAGCACCGGTGAGTGCCGAGGCTGGGGGGCCCTGGTGTTTGGGCACTGTGGGTCCTAGGCAACAACAACCCACCCCCTTTCTTCCCCCTACTCCCCCAGGCTCTTTGGGAACCGCTCCTACTGCTACGAGAAGCTTCGTCGCTACGAGGAGGCGCTCAGGGACGCGCTGGTGTCACTGCGCCTCCAGCCCGGCTGGCCCAAAGGCTTCTTCCGCAAGGGCAAGGCGCTGCGGGGGCTGCAGGTGCTGGGGGCAGCTGCAGGGTGGGCAGGGGGGAACCGTGGGGTGTTGGGGCAGGCTGGCGGGGGGGGGGGGGGGTGACAGGGAGCCAGCGGGGACCGCAGCGCTCAGCCCCTCTGGCCCGGATCGCAGCGCTACGCAGAGGCTGCCAGCACGTTTGAGGAGCTGCTGTGCCTGGATGGTGCTGATGCTGAGGCAGCCACGCAGCTGGAAGCATGCCGGGCCCTGCTGCAGGTGAGTCCCTGCTCCACCTCCCCTTCTCCTGGCTGCTGTCCCCCACCCCGGGCCTGACATTCTCTCCCCCCGCAGCAGAGCGGCCCCGGGGGGGTCCCAGTGTCCCCAGTCCCGCTGGAGGCTGAGGAGCCGGTGCTGCCACCCTATGGTAAGGCACCTCAGTGCTGGGCAGCCTTGAGGATTTTGGGCTGATGCTGGGGCTGGCCTGCGGTGGGGGCTGTGTGGGGCTGGGTTAGGCCATCCCATGGCACCATCTGAGCCCCTCCTCACCTCTCGGCAGGGGCGCAGGCGAGCAGGAGCTGCCCGGACACCGACACAAGCGGCTTCGTGACCGTGAGGAACTCGAGGAGCCAAGGGAGGGGCCCAGCCCAGCCCAGCAGCCAGCAAACGCTGCCCCTGACCCATCCTGCCAGGTAGTGCCAAGGCTGGTGGGGCCCTGCAGCCCCCTGCACGGCGCCAGGCGCTGGCCTGGGGTGGAGGTGGCTGTGGGTGACACCGGTGCGGTTTGGCAGGGACTGCTATCCCCTCTGGGTGGGGAATGTCACTCCCAAGATCAGCAAGAAGGTGCTGCACAGCTCCTTCAGCCGGTAAGTGCGTGTCTGTGCCCAGCCCCCTGTTCCCTGGCTGGGGGAGCGAACCCTGCATGGGTGGGGGGGTCTCCAGGGGGCTGGGTGCGAGCTCTCTGCCCCCCAGGTTTGGGGAGATCCGCTTCATCCGGCTGCTGCCGGAGCGACGCTGTGCCTTCATCAACTACACACACAAGGCAGCAGCAGAAGCTGCCTACGTGGCCATGCAGGTGAGCTGGGGGTGGGGGGCGGAGAGGGGGGCACTGCAGGGCCTATCAGGCCCGAAGAGGGGGGCAGGGGGTGCTGTCAGGGGATGTGGGGGTCCCGCTGCCAGCTCGACTCCCCTCTCCCCCAGGACACTGAGATGGAGGGAAGCAGGCTGGTGCTGCAGCTCAAGCACCCCTCCCACGCCACCCCTGCCCCACGGTGGCATGGGGGTGCCCACCCCGGGGGGCTCCCATAGCCAGGGGCTCTCTTTGGCTTAGGGCAGCCAAGCTGGAGCCCCTGTGGTGTGGCATTGCCCTCCCATGCCCCTGGCTGCAGCCCTGGCCTGGGGGGGCAGCTGCCAGGGGGCAGCATGGCTCCCCCCTGCACCAGCTCCCTGCCTGCCCCTGCCAGGGGCAGAGCCCCACAGCCGTGGAGCTGTGGGGGCAGCAGCCACTGCCAGTGTTTGTCCCCACACCCCCCCAACCCACGGAGCCAGCGTGGCTGTGGGGGGGTCCTGTCTGCTGGAGCCTGAGGCTGTCTGTGCTGCCCCCACACACACCTGGGCCCCCTCCCCAGGGCTCTTGGGGCATGGGGGTACCTGCTGTAAGGGGCCTTTTGCTGGGTGGGGGGATGTGGGGCAGCTGGCACTGGGGCCTCTGCCCCCCATTCCCCCAGCACCATGGCTTTTGGGGGCTGGGGGGGCGGGTAGAAAGCGGTTTGCCCACCCCTGCCCCCTCCCCTTTTCCCCGGGCAGGCAGCATTCTGCCCCTTTCCTGCTGCCTTGGGGTTCAGGGGTGGCCCGAGTGGGGCTGTGCCTTGCCGGGGTCTGTTCCTACACCCCCTCCTGCCCCTCTCCTGCCCTGCCTGCAGGAGGCGTGGGTCCAGCCCTAGCTCATGGGGGGACCGGTGCAGGTGGGGGTGGGTCGGGGCTGTTCCCCCCCGGCTCCTTCAGGGATTTGTACCAGACTTGGGTTTTTAATAAAACAGACTCTCCTCCTGTCCCGGCTGTCCTTCCATCCCTCCCAGCCCGACATCTTCCCTTCCTCCTCCCCTCTTTCCTCCCCTCCCCTCATTTCCTTCCCCCCTTTTCCTTCTCCCCCCCCCCCTATTTTTCTCCTCTCCTTTCCCCCACACACCCCACCCTCTCTCCCGGGCAGCAGCCACTCCAGCACCCCCCCGCCTCCTCCCCGTTCCTCGGGCTCGCTGCTGCTGTCGTTGTCGTTTCCCCGTCCCTCCCCTCTCTCTGACCGGAGCCCCCTCCCGGTACACCGGAGCTGCGGCTCCGACCCGGCTCGGTACCCACCGAGGACCAGCAGGGGGCGGTCTCGGCCGTTCAACGGCGGCTCCGGGGGCTGGTTTCAGCCCGGCCCGGCCCGGTGCTGGGCGGCATCCCCAGGCGCGGGGCTCCCACCCCCTGCTGCCGCCGCCCCCGGTGCAGAAACCCCGGGATACGCCCCCCCTTCTTCACCGTGCGACCCTCCCGGTCCGGGAGGTAACGAGGACCCCTCCGGTCCTGCAGCCACGGGGGCTCTTGGGGCTTACCCCGACCGGGGAGTAGGCGGGACCGGGCCAGCCCCGAGGCAGCGGTGAGGGGCGGCGCGGGGGGGGATGATGGGGGGCAGATCCCCGGGCCCCAGTCCCCGCCGTAATGTCATTCTCAGGTGACGGGAGTGGCGGGGCGGTGACAGGCAGGCCATCAAGTAGAATTTGATTAATATGCAAATAGGCAGCAGGGAGAAGGAGCGCGCGAGACAGCGAGTAATTAATCACTAGTTAAAAGAAATTAATACCAACAGCAGAGGTTGTCAGGAAACAGCAGTCGAGTTAATCATCCAGAAAATTGGAAGAGGAAAAAGACAGGGCGCGGGGAGGCGGGGGGGGGGAAGGGGGGGGGCGCTGAGCCTGACCGAGCCGCCGCGGGAGCCGCCCCGAGGCCCCGGTGACGGGCACGGGCCGCCCCGGGGACCGGCAGGTCGCTGCCCCGCGGCCGCTGAGCCGAGGCGAACCCCTCCGGGGGCGGAACGGGAGATTTACACACACAGACCCCCCCCCTCCCCGCCCCCTGGGCAGGAGCCGGGGTTACACGGCCACGGTGGGTGTTCACACGGGATGGGTCTAGAGGGCACGGTGAGGGAAACGGAGCCCCCGGGACCGGCTGCGGGGACGGGGCGAGACCCTGGGGATGCTCCGAATCAGTCCCCGCGTCCCTGCCCTGAGGGGTCCCGGGTGGGGGCGGGCAGAGGGTCCTGGCGGGGTGAGGGCTGCCCGGGTCTCAGCGCTCAGAGGGGCCGGGAGGCGGGGCCGTGCCAGGGCGGGGGAGCTGTGACCCCGGCAGCTGTCCCCGCCGTCAGCCGGTGGAACCGGGCCCGGAGCCGTGAGCTCATCTCCGGGGCCGCCCCCACGCAAGCACGGCACGCGGGGACGGGGACGGGGCGCGTCTGTGTGTCTGAGTGTGCGGGGGGGGGATGTGGGGTGAGGGGAGGTGGGGGTGCGGGGTCGTGATGCGGCTGGAGGCCCCCAGGGAGGGGGAAGAGGGGGGTCACCCTCTGTGATTTCATGTGCCCACCCCACGGCCGGTTGTACGGCCCCGTGGGGGGGAAGGGGAGGGGGTCGGGCAGCCCCGGGGAGGTGCCGCGCACTGGGGAGCGGGAGGCAGCAGAAGACCCCCGGGGATGGACACCCCACCACCACCACCATGCCCAGGGCGCCTGTCCCTGCCTGTGGGACCTCTGAACCCACGGAAAGCGGGTCCGTATCCCCCCCCCCCCACTACACGCAGCCCACCCCCCGCTCCCCAGGCGCAGGGGGGAAGGAGCGGGGGCCGGGGGCGCAGCAGCCGCGCATGCCCCACGCGTGTCCGCCCCTACCTGTCACATTAAAAGCGATTCCCCGCGGGGGGAGCGCGAAGGCTCAAAGGCACTTTCAGGCTAAATCTCATTTCTGCCCCTCCCCCCTCGGGCGGGCGGCTGCGGCGCGGGGGGAGGGGCGGGACAATGCAATTAAAACCGGAGAAAATACCGGGGGGGGGTCAGGGGGGGAAGGGGGGCAAGGGGCGGCTCTGCCTTCGGAAGTTCGCACCGGCGTAATTAGATCAGCGAGGGCTCATATGGATGCCGGGGGTCCCGCAGCCGAGGCGCGCATAGCTGCGGGGGCGGGAGCCCCGGGGGACCCCCGCAAGGGCAGGGAGGGGGCAGCTGCTCGACACGCCCGGCCCCGCGGCACCAGGGGGTGTTTCCCGGGGGGGGGGAAATGCCCGCATCCCCCCGGAGAGCGGGGCTCGTCCCTGCCCCCCTCCTTCTAACCCACCGCCCGGACCATCCCGCTCAGACCGGGACGAGGTGAGACCCGCTCCCGCTCGTCGGAGTGAGATCACCGCTTCGCGCAGTGACGTCACCGGGACATGACGTCACGGAGGGCGGCGTGGACACACAGCGGGGAAGGCGCCGCCGGGCCTGGGTCCGTCACGGGGGGACGGGCGCTGCCCCCCGTCCCCAGCGTGTCCGTCTCCCCCCCCCAGCTTCCCCGCGGATCCTCCGGCTCCCCGCAGCCGGCTTCTGGGGGGGAATGCGGGGACAGACACGCACAGACAGACACACAGAGACACACACAGAGACACACACACACCCCGCAGCCGGGGCGCAGCATGGGCCCGGAGCCGCTTTAGGGGCCGCTACCGGCAGCCCCCCTCCTCAGTCTGTTCCCACCCCTCGGGGCCAGGATCCCACCCCTCCCGCCTGGGCTGATACCGGGTGACCCCCCCTCGACGGGACGGGGAGCGCGGGGGTCCGCAAGCATACCGGCGGGGTGGGGGACCGAGAAGGAGCCCCGTGCTCCTGCGAGACCCCCGCCCCTCGCGGCCTGGGCAAGCCTGCGGAGCAGAGTAGAGCATCTCTTCGGTGTGTGCTGGCGGCCCGGGGAGGGGGGCGACGGGGGTGACCGCCAGCGCGTCCGTCCTGCTGCCAGAGCCCCTCCGCGCTCCTTAATAAGGTGTCGCCTTTATTCCAAATATTTACACCCGGGCGGGCCAGGCCGAGCCCCCCCGCCCCGCCCCGTGCCCCTGGCTGCCGGGGCGGCGGAGCCGCGGACGGGCCGGCGGGACGGACACGATAGAAAATAAAATTAAAAAAGAAACCAACAAAGGCAAAGGGACGGACAGACGGACGCGGGGGGACAAAAAAACAAACAGAAAAAAAAAAAAAAGCGCGGAAAAATTGCACCAATTCCCCCCGTCCAGCCCGGGGGCTCGGTCAGTCTCGGTGCCGGCCCGGGACTCCCCCGCCCCCCCGGCCTTCACCGCTGCCTCAGTCCCCCACGTCGATCTCCTCCTCCGAGAGCTCGGCCGCGGCGGGCGGTGCGGGACAGGAACCGGGGCCGGGACCGGGCCCAGGGGGCCGCGGGGGCTCGGGCATCGCCGCCAGTTGCTGAAGGGCGGCGGGGGGCAGCGCCTGCAGCGAGGCCACGTCCGCCCGCAGCTCCTCCAGGTCCCGCTTGAGCTTGGCGCGGCGGTTCTGGAACCAGGTGATGACCTGGGCCGTGCTGAGCGCCAGCCGTGCCGCCAGCTGGTCCCGGTCCGCCGGGGACAGGTACTTCTGCCGCAGGAACCGCTGCTCCAGCTCGTAGATCTGCTGGTTGGTGAACGCCGTCCGGGATTTGCGACGCTTCTTGCAAGACGGGCGCTGCCCCAGGGCGCCCAGAGGCTCCCGACCTGCGGGGACAGCGGGGCTCAGCGCGGCGGAACCGGCACCCGCACCGGCACCGCGCTGAGCCCGACCGGGCCCGGCCCTGCCCCGCCAACCCCGCCGCCCGGCGCCCACCCCTTCCCGGTCGTGAAACGCCGAACCCGGTGGAATCGAGCCGAGCCGAGCTCAGATAAGCCTCGCCTGGCCGAGCCGAGCCGAACCGGGTGAAGCTCTGCCGTGCAAACCAAAGCGAACCCCGGCCCTTCCCGGCACGCCACCCGGTCCCCGGTGCCGGGAGCGGAGAGCGGCCCGGCCCGGCCCGGTCGGCTCCGCCGCTGCCCCGGGTCCCGCGCCGTTCCGCAGCGGCCCCGGTCCCGCCGGAGCGCCGCGGTTCTCCCGGGGGCCCGCCAGCGATTTTTGCTCAACGATTTTCAGAACCCACCGGTACCGGCGGCCCCGGGTCCCGGCGGGTCCCCTCCGGGACTCTCCGTGCTCGGCACGGCCCGAGGCCCCGACCCGATCGCGGGAAGAGAAACCTCCGGTGAGAGGCGGATCGCGTCTGCCCGCGGCACCGGTGGCGGCTCCACACCGGCCGCACGGTCTCGGCTGCCCGTTATACCGCCTTCCTGCCGCCGGCGGGACCGATCGGTATCGCGGCTCACGGAGGTTTCTCCTCCGGTAAGGGCTGCAGCTCCCTCCGGCGCTGAGGGGTCCCGGGGCCGCCCTACCCCGGTCTCCTCTCCCCGCGGACGGTCCGTGCAGCGGCCTCAGTCGTTCGTTACCGGAGCCCCGGGCCATGTCCCGTCCGTGTCCGTGTGTCCGTCCGAGTAACGGGGTTTTTTTTCCCCCCGTCACGGAACCCCGGTCAGGACGGAGAAGGGTTTGGTGGGGATTTTTTCGTTTATCGCTCGTCGCGGCTGTGTCCGTCTGTCCGGCCGGGCAACGGGCTTTTACCTTGATTCCGGGCGATCTGTCCCTTTCCTCTCCGTTTGTCTTTCCGTCCGTGGGTCCTGGGTCGTTCCGCTGTTGGCCGCGGAGCCCCCCGCCCCGCCCGGCCGGTGCGGGATCGTCTTTTCGTTAATTACGAGAACCCCGGTAGTCGCGGCCGCGTCCGTCTGTCCGGCCGGGGAACGGGCTCTTTTACCTTGACTCGGGGAGCGCCGAGCTGTCGCCTTCCCGTCCGTCTGTCCGGCCGTGCCGCAGCCCGTTTTCGTTAATTGCGGGAGCGCTAATCCTCTCGGCCGTGTCCGTCTGTCCGACCGTGTAAAGCGGTTTTTCTTCGAGTTAATCACGGGTGACCCGTTCCATGCGGCCGTGTCCGTCTGTCCGGACGGTCAGGGGTGTTCTTTAATTACCGGAGCGCCGCTCGGCCCGGCCCTGCCCGGCCGGAGGAGATAATTTTAATGTTTTAATTATTTTTTGTTTCCTCCCCGTTAATTTCAGGAGTCCGTGTCTGTCTGTCTGTCCGGCCGGACAAGGAGGGGTTTTTTTCGTTTACCATTGCAGCTCCTCTCTGCCCGACTCCGTCCGTCTGTCCGACCGGGTGAGGGATTGTTCGGTGAATAATAGCAGCCCCGCTATGTCTATCCGTGTCCGTCTGTCCTGTGGGACAACGCTTTCTTCGTTAACGGCGAGAGCCGCGCTGTGCACTTCCCTGTCCGTCTGTCCGGCCGCGTAAATGATTATAATTTTTTTTAAACTTCGTTAATTACGAGACCGCCGCTCCGCCCGTCCCTGTCCGTCTGTCCGGCCGGGTAAAGGTCGGTTTGTTTCGGGGGAGTTTTCGTTAATCACGGAGCCCCTCTCGGTCTGTCTGTGCTCGTCCGTCTGTCCCGGTAAGGGTAGGGTGTGGTGTTTTTTTTAGTTAACGGCGAGAGCCCCGCTTCGTCTGTCCGTCTGTCTGTCCGTGTAAAGGGGTTTTCGTTAATCACGGAGCCCCGCTCGGTCTGTCCGCGTCCGTCTGTCCTTCGCGGGAAGGTGTTTTGGGTTTGTTTTTATTCTCCCATTATCGGCGGGCGCCGCGCTCCGCCCGGCCGGGTCGGTCCCTCCGCCTGTCCCCGGCAGCCGTTCGGTCCATCCGTCCGTCCGCTCTCACGGCGAGTGTCCCCGCTGGGGCCCAGCCGGGCACCGGCCGGGACGATTCGTTCCCTCGGGGACAGACACCCGCCGTGTCTCCTGGGCTCGGTTCCGTGAGAGGGAAGCTGCCGCCCGACACCGCCGGGAGCCGCGGCGGTTCACCGAGCCCGGCAGCAACGGGGCTTCTGCCGGAGAACCGAGGCCCAGCCGGAGCCGCCGTGCCTGCCGCGGGGGAACGCCGGGGTCGGTAACGGGTTTTCCTCGCCGACGGAACCGATCCGCCGCTCGGCCCCGGCGCTCGGTCACGGTAACGGTCACGGTCACGGCTCGGCGGGAGCGGGTGCCGGCGTTCCGCCCGGTGCGGCCCGGCCGCCGCCGCGGGACCGATCCGCCGCCCGGCACCGCAGCTCCCGAGGCCGCTCCGGTTCTCTCGTCTCACGGTAAAACTGCCGGATCTCCGGTTGCCAGCACCGATGTCTCGGTCCCGGACCAGCGGGCTCGCCTGGGGCTCGCTCGGGTTCCCGCTGACCGGTCCCGGGCCTCTCCCGCTCCCTCCGGTGCGGCTCCGGGGAACGGTGCCGGGACTGCCCCGGCCGGGCTGCCGTGTCCCCGCAGCCCCGGGCGAGCTCCGGCCTCTCCCCGGTCCGCGGGGACCGCTTCTCCCGGCCGCGCTCGCCCCTCCGGGACACGAACGAAACTTACCGGAGCCGCGCCGGTTTGGGGGGGCGAGGAGACACCCCGGCCCCAACACGGGCCCGCCGGCGGCGGCGGCGCAGCCCCGGTCCCCTCCGCCTGCCGGCACCTGCCCCATTCCCGCGTCCGCGCCGCCACCCCTCCCGCCCCGGTCCCGGCGGAACCCCCCCGCGGCCCCGGTACCTTCGGCCGCCTGCAGCACGCCCAGCTCCAGCCCCTGGAAGGTTTTGCTGGCGAGCTCTTCCAGCGCGCAGAGCGGCGAGGACGGGGCGCAGCCGCCGCCGCGGGGCCCCGCCGCCTTCTCGGGGAGCCGGGCGGGGGGCGCGGCGGGGCCGGGCCCGGGGGGGCTCCCGCCGCGGGGCCGCCCCAGGATGTCCTCGATGCCGAAGGGGGTCAGCGGCTTGTTGGAGTTGGCGGGCGGCGGGAGCTGGTCCAGGGCGCTCCGCCGGCGGCCGCCGCCCGGGGGGTGCAGCGGGGGGGAACCGGCCGCCTCCCGCGCCGAGGTCATGGCGCGTCCCCGCTCCCGCACCCGGGGCCGCCTCAGCACCGCGCCCGCCTCATCCCGCCGGGGTCCCCCCCCCTCTCGCCGCCGCCGTCCCGCCCGCGCATCAAGCCGCGGCCGCACTTAAACCCCGCGGGCGCAGCCCGCCCCCTCGGCGGGGGCCCGGCGGCGGCGGCGGCGGGGAGCGCTCGGCCTCCCGGCGCCGGGAGCCGCTCGGCGGGGCTGGGCAGCTCCGCCGCCGGTTCCCCCCCCCCCCAGCCCCCGCCACCGCCACCGCGGTCCCGGTGCCGCAGCCTTAAAGACCCGGGGCCGGGGCGGCAAATTGGGCACCGGGAGGAGGAGGAGCCACCGCCGGGGGTGGAGTGGGGGAGAGGTGGGGGGTGAGGGGGGGGCGCCGCTCCCTCTCCACTACCGGGGTGAAGACGGGGCGCAGCGCCGCGTCTGCTCCTAGGACAGCGATTTTAATCCCCCCACACCCCCGGGGGTGGGTACCCGCTGCCCCCCCCCCCCCCTCCCCCGCCCATCCTCAGCGGGGCTTTTACCGTCGCAAAAAATTTATTAGCTCCCCTGCTCTAAAATGCCCCATAAAAGCACAGGGGCCGCCGCGTCTGGGAGTGATTAGGCCGCTTCGGGTGGGTTTTGGGTTTCAGAGTGCGGCCTGGCCATAAATCCCCCCCCCCGCCCCCGCCCCATCGCTGCCCTCCCCGGTACAAATAGCTCCGGGATCCCGACCGCTCGTAAAAACCCCGGGGACGCCCGCACACGCAGGTGAGCCCCGGCAGCCGACACTGGGTCTGTATCCTCTGGCGGGATGGGGACCGGGGTGGGGGGATGCCACATCACTGCGTTTGGGCGACTCAGCACCCCTCTGCCCTGCCCTGATCCCACCCGGTGTCCCCATGGGTCTGTTGCTGAGACAGTTTGGGCCTGGCAAGGGGGGACACCGGGACATGGACACACACACACACACACACACACACACAGTGACAGTGCGGAGGGCGCAGGGGTCATGGCAGTAATGAGAGAAAATGAACCTGTGGGCGGGGGGGTGGGGGGAGTTTGGTTGGGGAGCAGTGGGAGAACCGTGCCGGGCTGGGGGAGCAGGTGCAGGGGGACCCGTCAGTACCGGTGCCGGGAGGGGTTGGGGGCTTCCAATCTTGCTGACAAAGGCAGAACGCGATCCCCCGGCTGGAAATTGGAGTTAGACAAATTCAACCTTGAAATTTCCCAGCAGCCGGAGCAATTAAACGCCGGAGCGGGTGGCAAGAGGGGGTGGGGAAGGGGGGGTTCCGGCGGCTTGGGATCCAACCGATCAGGGTGAGGTTTGCAGCCTGCTCCCAGGAACTGTCAGCGCAGCCAGGGGTCCCCACCACGGTACCACCAGACAGGGCCCCCCGCTCCCACCGGCTCACAGGGCCCCTCGACCGCGGCAGGCCGGCGCGGCAGCATTTGCACGGCCACCTCGCACGCGGCTTTTGTCCTCTCCGGAAAGCTCGCTCGCCTGACTGATGGCAACGTGACATGGAGACGAGAGGAGGGGGAGACGGCGGAGCGGAGCTGACGATGCTGCACGTGCTGCCGGCTCCCGACGCTTGCCGGGGGACGTTGCCTGTGCCAAGGGGCAGGCGAGCTGTGTCCGCTGCTCCTGCCATGGCCACCGGCCCCACAGGAGCTTCCCCTGTGAGCCATGGTACACCCCGTGGCACAAGGGCGCCGTGCCAGACACGAGGTGGTGGGCACCCCACAGGTGGGGTTTGGGAGAAGGGGTACAGCCTATGGCACTTCTCCCCCTGACCCCCCACGCGCCAGGGTCCGTCCTGGCTTAACGCCCTGGACACACACCAGGAAATTCCTCACCAAGCTAATTCCTGATTCTCGGCTGATCCGGGGGTCCCCTCTGAGCAAGTCCCCTGCAATGGCCCCTGCTCAGGGAGCTGCTGACCTCCAGTGCTCACCCCATGGGATGGGACGTCACCCCTGCTCCATCTCCCTTTCCCATTGCTCCACAGCAACAGGGGTGAATTCCAGGGAAGGGGTGCGGATGTGCTGCCCATCCAGAGCGGTGCCCCCCACCCCTGCGGCAGCCCTGCTCACTGCCCCCCTCCCATCCCTCAGCCTCGGTGCAGGGTGAGCCTCAGCCCCCGGCTCGCCGCCAGACGGGGGAAGAGTCAGCTCCAGCTGCCGGGAACACAGGACGGGAAGCGCTTCTCACCCCAAAGCAGGACACGCTGCAGAACAAAAAGAGTGCCCTGAGTTTTTGCAGGAACGTCGGAGCTTCCTGCAGTGTGGGGCAGAGCTCCCTGCGCTGGCGGAGTGCCCGCAGCCGGCCGCAACAGTGATGGGCACGGCTGTGTGGATGGACCCTCTGTGGCTCCCACACTTCTGTTCTCTGGGGGTAACAGCCCCCCGGGGGTCCCTGTAGGTCTGGGACCACATGCCAGCACCTCACATCATTTCCCCCAGCATCATGCCAAGCCTTGTGCCCCTCACGTCTGGCACAGGGTGAGCATCAGTGTGCACATGTCTCTGTGTGTGTGTGCACATGGGATGGTGCATGTGTAGGGCGAGGGTCCACGCGCTCCACAGGCCCCCTGTGAGAGTGGCTGGGACTGCCCTGTCCCCAATGACTCAGGACATCCCACAGCTCCAAACAGCAGGAACTCCCGGTAACCCCAGCATCTGCACTGGGGGCACCCAGGCCCAGGAGCCTGCCAGCGGGACGCCCTGTGCCGCACCGGAGTGCCTGTGCCTCTCCAGCAGCCCCCTGTGCTGGGGTAACATGATTAGGGGCGGAAGGCGTCAGCTCAGCCCACTAATACGCTTATGGCCCGGCACCATGCTCTGCCCCTGATCTATTATTTAGCGGATCCATTTCAATAACGCGGCTCCGTGCCGGAGCGCCTGGCAGTAACTCGATTAGGGGCGCTGCCGGCCCCGCGCCGGAGCTGGAGCTGCAGAGCGGTTTGCACATGGAAATTGCTTGCAAATGAATTTTCCTTTAATAAGGGGAAGAGCTCGGCGCAAAATTAAACCGTCGGTAGCGGAGACAAGCGGAGCATCGCCGAGGGAGCCGCTGGCAGCGCTGCGGCCCGCGCCGGGGGAGGAGACCCGGACAATTATTGGCAATAAATCCTGACCCCGCTCGCGGGGCTGGGGGCCGCGGGCAAAGCCAGGACTAATGGGATTACACCTCGCCCCGGTAAACTGGGATTAATGTGCCGGGAGCTGGGGGACGCCCGGGTTCCCCTCCCGCCCCCGGGGGCTGTTGGCAAATGATCTATTCATTAACGCACGCCCACCTCGCCGCACGCACCAGCGCGGGGCTGACCCCGGCTGCACGGCACGGCGAGCGCGGGGGCAGCAGGCACGGGGATGGGGATGGGGGTGGTTGGGGTGAGCAGCCTCGGGGTGTCGCATCCCCTGAGAGTGCAGGGCAGTGGGGGTATGTGTCTGTGCAGGTGCCATGCGTGAGGGGTGCTCACTCAGCGTGCATGGTGTGTATACACGTGTGCACCCCAGTGGACACCCCGTGGCTGCGTGTGCATGTGTGTGTGGGCATGTGGGGGTATGTGTTGGCCACACATGGGCATGCCCATGGAGGGTGGAGATACCCACTTATGTGCAAAGAGGCCACACACGTGTGCAGGCACACGCACACACAATGTGTGGCACGTGTGGTACTGCTGGGGACCGGGGGTGTGCAGGTGGGGATGAGGGGGGGCACCAGGGGGACCCCCACCCTGCACTGCATGGGGGGGGGGGATGTGCTGGACTGAGGTCATGGGGTCCCACAGGCCACTGCCCTAGCTGCCACCCCTCCCCCGGACCCCCCTCCCCCGCTGTGGGGTCTCCATATGGGCCTGAACCAAACTCCAGCCAAATGGGCCAGGATGGTGGGGGGGGTTGCATTTCAAAGCCTTCAGCCAGAGCAAACGCTGCTGCCCCCCCGCTGGGCTGCCGCCCGCCCGCGCCCCCTGACCCCGGCCACAGCGGGGATGGTCCCTGCATCCCTGTCCCCTTCCCCAGGGATGGTGGGGACGGCTGCATCCCCACGGCCCCAGCCATCACCCACAGAGCTGTGGGGAGGGAGGTGAGGACCCTTCAGCATGGGGTCTGGTGGTTGGGGTCCCTTGCATGTTTGATTCAGGCTCAGGGGCTGGGGGGGGGGCGGGAGGGAGCAGTCTGGGGCTGTGGGTCGTGGCAGCTGTGTCCCATCGTGGGCCAGAGAAGGGCTGTGTGCCCACTGCCTGCCAAGACCCGGGGCCGTTCATGGTGGGGTGGGCAGGAAGGGGACAGGCAGCACCATCCACCACAGCCACTTCCTTCCCCACACCGCAAACAGCCAAAACAGGGCTGCCAGAGCAGGGGCTGCACGGAGTGGGGGGACACCGAGGGTCCCATGGTGACCCCCTGGGAATACCCAGTCACCACGGGGAGAGGGTATCCCCAAGGCTGGGGGGGGATCGTGATGGGGGGTTGTGGTGCAGCGGGACCCCATAAGCTGGGGCTGCACCCACCACGCGAGGTGTTCACGGCCCCCGGGGTGGCGGGGTGCGTCGGTGGGGCCGGCGCGGCGACGTGGCCATGCGGATTCAATTATGGTGCGAGCACGGGGGGCTCGGCTCGGCCTGCGCCGGGCAGCGCGGTGAGGAAATGGCTCGTCTGAGCCGCTGACAGCCCGGCCCCGCGCCCAAGATGAACGACCACCGGATTAAAGCCCCGCGCGCTGACAGGGCGCACCTGAGCGAGGAGCAGGGCCGGGGCGGCTGCGGGGGGAGGAACCGGGACCCGGGCACTGCTGAGGGGCCGCTGAGAAGCTGTGAGGGGGGTCCCAGATGGCCCAAGGGGTGGGGGCATGCCGTGCTGGGGGATGCGCCCCAGTGATGGACACCCATGGCCTTGCTGTACCAGGCGATGGTGGGTGAGGTTGAGCAGGCCGCCCCTGGCAGCCCTGTGCCGCAGCAGCATGGCCAGCACACATCACCCCATGGGACTGGCTGGGTTCTGGCCACAAGCAGGCACCCTTGGGCCTGAGATGGAACCCCAGGCCGTGGCCAGCTCAGGCACCCACTGTGGGGCCTGCCCAGCCCATGCCCCCAGACCTACTGGGGCTGGCTGGAGCCATGGGAGCTGCCAGACCCTCACCATGTGCCAGGCCCACAGCTGGGACCTCCAGTAATGGCAGGGAAAGCCCAGGACATGGTGGGGCTGGATGAGGTGGGGGGTCGCTCCTGGCTTCAGCCCCACAGGCTGCCCAGCACACACAGCTCCCCTTACCCCACAGACACCCCCGTGCCCCACTGCCCACCCTGTGCCCCAGAACCCCCCTGTACCCCACAGCCCTGCACACCCCATGGCCCCCTGCAATGCCATAACTCTGCCCCACGCCGTGGGCTCACACTGAGCTCAGCAACAGGCTGGGTGCTGCTGCTCTACTGGGGTGGGGGACACCCTGTCCCATGGGGACCCATCCATCGGCCGGTGGAGCGTCGGGCTTGCGGCACGCCAGGGCTGGCGGGATCGATGGGCCGCAGCGGGTCACTGGTACCATTAACCCCAGCGAAGCAGCCGGGCCGTGCTGCCCAGAGGTTAATTAAAAAGAAAAGTGCAATGAAATGCAGCGGCGGCGGCGGGGGGGCCGGCATGGCGGCACTGGTGCAGGCAGTGGGCACGGGGCCACAGGGGCTGCTGTTGATTGCATGTACAGGCTGTCACACTGGGTGGGGGTGTGGGACAGCGGGGGTAGCAAGGTGGATACCCCCATCACATGCATTCCCAAAATCGGGGGCTGGTGGGGCTCAGCTTGGGTGGGGGGATGTGGGCAGGGGCTGGGGCTGGAGTAGGAGGGCAGGGGTACAGCTGGCTGTGTGGTGGGGTGGGGGTTCCAGGGATGTGAGGGGGGTGTTCATGCACATGCATGTGTGCATGTGTGTGTTTATGTGTGTGCATGTGTTTGGGTCCTTTACTTGTAGAGGCATGGGGGCACCCATGTGCCCCAGAGCAGGGCACCCAGCTGTCCTGGCAAAGACTGTGGTGAAGACTGTGCCATGCTGTGCCATGTTTCGCCATACTGTGCCATGGCATTCTGTGCCTTGCTGTGCCCTGCCATGTTGTGCCATGCCGTGCCATGCCATTCCATGCCTTGCTGTGCTGTGCCCTGCCATGCCCTGCCATGCTGTGCCACGCCATGCCCTGCCCTGCTCTGCCGTGCTATGCCGTGTGGCAGAGCCAGGCGGGAGGAAGAAGAGCCGTCGCAGAGGAAGCCCCATCCTTCCTTCTCCTCCTGTCCCAGCCCAGCTCTATTCTTAGCCCCGGTCTGTTCAGCATCCTCCCTGCCCAGCCAGGGTCCGGCCCTTCGCCCCCACGGGACCCCTGTGTCAGTAGGGTGGAGGGGACCCACTGCAAGGACTCCTCCCTGCACCCCGCTCCCCGCCCCCAGCTGCCACCGTAACTCTAGACCCAACAGCTGTGCTGCACTTGCCACCCCACAGCGCCCACAGCGTGGCACGGCACAGTGCTACATGACACGGCACGGTGTGGCACCACACAGCACGGAGGTGCAGCCAGCCATCCTGCATGCTGGTGCAGGATTGGACCCTCCTGCCCAGCCCACCAGCATCAGCCCTCCTGGGGTCCCTGGCACTGACAGGTTTTCCCCAGCCTGTGTCCATCCGGTGGGCTGGGGGAACTCTGCCCCCCAGGCTGGGGGCATGGGGAGGAGGACAGGGGCATGAGGGATACGGTGGGGGGACAATGCCTCTGGGGACAGTGCCACTCTGATATGGGGAGTGGGGATGGCACCCACTGTGGAACAGAGGCCTGGTGAAGGTCACTCCTGGCATGGGGACATCGGGGGCACTGGGAGACACTGGGGGACACTGGAGGACTTTGGGGACACTGTGGGATACTGGTGACATTGGGGACCTGGGGCCCCTGCCTGTGCAATGCATGTGGTGAATGTGCCTCTGCTGTTTGGGGGTCTGGCTATGGCACCTCGAGGTGTGGGGCTGGGGGAGGTGTCCCCTGGCCAGAGCAGGGGCTGTGTGGGCGCCCGCCATGCCCAGCCCCGTGGTGTCCTGGCTGGCTGTGGTGGTCGCAGTGACCCTTACGTGGCAGGGCCGTCCCCAGGCCGTGGCAGGCGTGGCGGGGTCAGCGCGGCAGCACCGCATTCCATCTCCCGGTGGGGCGATCCGGTTACCCATCTGCCCGGCCACTGGCCCTGTGATTGATCTTCCCGGGTGCCCCCCGGAATTCACCGCCCAAGGCGCCGGGGGGGCTGTGGCTGACACAGGGCTGGGGTGGCAGTGACTGGTGGGGCTTGGGGATCTCACAGCCCCCTGCCCAGGAGTGCAGCACCCCTGTGCAGTGCTGGGGGTCCCACTCCTGCCTTCCCAGCCACGGGTGAGGACGGAGCTGCTGCTGGGGTACTGAGCTGGGGCTGTGCCTGCAGCCCCGGTGCAGTGTGGCAGACCCACTGCCCCATGGGGAAAGGTCACACAGGGGCTGCTGGGCACTGCCAGGCCCTGGCACCCCACTGCTGGCACACAGCAGAGGGCCTTGATTCCAGCGTGGCCACAGGCGGGCTTCAGCCTGGTGTTTGCAGCTGGGGCTTGGGGTTGCAAGGGAACTGGGGGTGCCAGGGCATGGTCCTCATGGTCCTGGCACCCCATCCTGCCTGGTCGGTGCTGCTGCTGGGAGTGGGAACACTGGGGTGCTGACTGTGTGTCTCTGCCCCTGGCGCGGTGGGGAGTGGGCCGGGAGTGCCGTCCCGGTGGGCACGGAGTCACTGGCTCCGCCGGGAGCGAGGGCTTCCTGCGCGGAAGGTGGGACAAGGAGGGGAAGACAATAAACCCCAGGAAATGCTCTGAATAGCGAAGGTAACCGCTGCGCCGGGCCCGCGCCGTCGGCACTGCGCCGAGACGGAAGCCATGGGGCGCTGGGGGCAGCTGGGCAGGGTCTGGGCAGTGGGGACCCTCCCGCATGCCCAGCAGCACCGTGCAGCGCTTCATGCCAGGCTGAGTCCTTGCCATCCAGGGGTCCTTCCACACATCCCATGCCCCCCACCCTGCCCAGGGCTATGGGTGCCACTGGCCATACCCTGGGTCCCTCTGGGGAAGAGGGGGGTGTCCCCAGGCGGGATGGCTCCATGCCACAGTGCCATTGCTGGGGGCAAAGCACAGCCAGAGCTGCGGGACCGCTGTGTCTGGTGCCCCTTGTCGGGGCGGTGGGCATGCATCTGGCTGCACCGTGCAGCCCCAAGCCTCCCAGCGCCGAGTGATTTATGGCTGGGGAAGCGCACGGTGCAGACAGATCAGGCCATAAAGCTGGGGCAGGAAGTCGCCCGACTTCAAAGGCTGCGCTGGGTTGTGGCTGTGACAATAGCGGGGCTAGTGAGCTCCATGCTGCGACACCCATGGCCGCTGCACCCACACCATGGCACCCACGCTGCGATACCCACGTCACGGCACCCACCCTGGCCCATCCCTGGGCACCTGGATGGCAGCACTGCCTGTGACCGCCCCACACCTGCACCCCACACGCGCCCCACGTCTGTGTCCCCTGCGCATCCCACGCGCATCCCATGTGTGCAGCTGGTGCGTGCACGGGGCTGGCTGCCACAGGCATCGAGGTCCTACTGCAGTGGTCCCACAGAGCCAGGCACAGCGTGCCCAGGGCAGTGGTCCCATAGAGAGAGCAGGGACACAGCATGCATCCCCCTGCGCCCTGCGTGGCGGCACGCAGGAAGGCTGGGGGGGGTTTGGGCGGCTGCAGCCATGCAGACAAAGGGCCGGAGGAAACGCGGCCGTCCAAGATAAACCCGGAAAGGTGAGGGGTGCCCTCCCGGCCCGCTCCCACGGCCCTGCCGCCCACCCGTGCCGTGGGATGGGCTGGAGGCGCCCGGCCCTGGCGCCCCATTTGCCGGGGGCACCTGCCCTGACACCACCCAGCACCCAGGGGATGCTGAGCCTAGGGTCATCCCAGCAACTGGGGTGGGGGAGAGGTGGCTGGGGCAGACAGGGAAGCATGAGGCTGGGGGTCAGGGTTGGGGGCTGGGCCTGCACCCACCACCAGCCTGGGCCACCCAGAGCTCCCCTGGACACTGCGCCAGTGCCAGTGCTGTGGTGCGGGGTGGATGCGAGGGGCCTCGGGGTCCAGAGTGCTGCCAGAGGGGCAAGGGGCAGCGAGGGGGTTCCCTGCAGCAAGCGACATTTTCCCAGGCCCCCATGGCCACGACTCACAGGACCTGTGACAGTCCCTCTGTCTGCAGGAAGGTGCCCCCCTTCATCCCCCCCGCCCCACTTTCCCACGCTGCCCGGGCATCCCGGTGCCAGTGCCAGTGCCCACATCCGCGGGAAGCCGGCAGGAAGCCGGGTGCTGCTGTCCCACACAGCCTGGTCCCAGCATGGCAGGGGGCACGCCGTGCCCGCGCTCCCTCTGGCAACGACCGGCCGGTTGGTGCTGGAGGGTACGTGGGCACAGCATGCCGGCCCGTCAGAACCGCACGGCGTCGTTTAAAGACGATCAGGCGGTGACAGGAATTAAATTGTGTTTTGATTTTCTCATTAGCCTAATCTCCGGCGTGCCTCGTTACGGGGTAATTTCCCTGCGCCGACATGACAGCTCATTCCCACCACCACAGCCATATGCCAGCCTGCCCGTGCCATGCACTGGCGGGCACTGGGGTGCCTGGCAGGAACGGACGTGGGGCCTGTGGGTGCCATGGGGTGGGCTGTTGTGTGGGGGTGGCCATGGCATGGGGTAGCATGGCTGAGCCCTGTCACCCACATCCCCGCAGTGCCCATCTATCCAACCATCCATCCACCCATCCATCCATCCATCCATCCATCCATCCATCCATCCATCCATCCATCCATCCCTCCATCCATCCATCCCTCTGCGCCCTGCGGAGAGGCGCCGGCAGGTCCCGCTGTGCCATGGGCTGGCAGCTGAGCGGGGCCCTGCGGTGCGGCCAGCAGCTGGCCCGGCAGCACGGTGCCACCATGCCGGCAGTGCCGGCTCTGGAGCTGTGAGGCAGTGATGGTGCTGTGTGGGTGGGGGGTGACTCCATCCCAGGGCATGTGGGGGTGTCTTGGGGCTGGCCCCCAAACACCAGGTCCCTGGGTGCTGCCCAGCTCACCCCAGCATTGGGGTGCAAGATGGTGCCAGGCATGGGGGGGCTCGTTTGTCTCTGTCAGTAGTTGGCACGAGAGACGGTGCCTCCGGAGTGTGGGGTGCATGGCATGGTAGGGGTGCTCAGCACCATCCCACAGCCCCACTCGCCTGTGGCACTGCCAGTGCCAGCACCGCACGACAGCTGACCAGGTGGCATCGGGGGGTCCAGTCCTTGGACCTGGCCATGGTGTGGGGCAGGGGCTGGGGGACGAGTGGAGGCCCCTGGAGCAAGTGCGCTCGTGGGACCACCAGGTTACATGAGGCCTCTGAAGGGGGCCACAGCCTTTGGGGGGGGGTCACAGCCCCACAGCCTCCTCGTGGGGACCCACAACCCCCAGCAACCCCCGCACTGAGCCATTGCCTGCCCCAGGGGCAGCGGGAAAGGGGGGGATGGGCTGCAGGGCAGTATGGGTTGTGCCCCCCCCGCCCCGACTAGGGGTGCCTCTATCCCTAGTAAAGAGCCGGGCTCGCTCTGCGGACCATGGGGAGGGGGAGCGGGAGGGGGATGCCCGTACGGTCAAGGAGCTCCCAGGGATCCCCCGGGCACAGGGGCCGTGCCGTGACCGGCCGTGCCCAGGTCCCCCCCGGGCGGGGCTGTGCACACCCCCACACCCCCCAGGGCCGGGCGGAGCGGGGGCTCAGGTTTCCCTCCCTGCCGGGCTGGAGCCTGGGGCCATTCGCCCCTTCGGAGCGTGGAGGGGGGACGGATATCGGAATCACTCCCCCAGCCCTGACCGGCGTGACCGCGGCTCGCACCCGGCCCCCCACCACCCCGCGGCCAGGCTGGGGGTGCGGGACCCCAACCCTGGCACCTGCCCCGCTGCACCCCGTCACCGCCCCTGGTCTCAGCTTGTGCCGGGGACAGCCAGGGGAGAGCAGGGGATCCCCGCTTCCCCACCATCATCCTGCGTCTCCCCGACTCCCTCTGCACCCCCCGCGTTTCTTCATCTTGCATTCCTCGACCGGGCTTCTCCTGCCCCCACTCCCCCCCCCCGAACTCTTCGTCTGCGCGGGGCTCCCTCTGCCCCCGGACCTCCCCTTACCCCCGATTACCCCTTGCCCTCAGCCTCCCCTCTCTCCCCTGCACTCCGGGGCTTCCCCGCACCCCCAGCTGCCTCCTCCCCGTCTCCCCTCTCTCCCCGGCACCCCTGGGAGAGGGGGGGCCGCGGTACGGCCCCAGACCCCGGCGGGGGCTCATTTACCAACGTCAACCCCGCAGTTGGTTTGAATTAGGCTCCGCCGCGGCCGGGCTGATAAGTGAGGGGGCGCGGGGCTGGGGGGCGCGGGGGGGATCGGCCCCGTCCCGCTTCCTGCTCTGCCGTCTGTAACCGGCTGCCAGAGCCGCTGCTGATAGACACGGGGACGGCCCCCGCGCTCCCGCCGCCCGTCCCTCCGCCCGCTCCCACGGCCGCGCTGCCCTCCCCGCTCCCCAGGGTCGGGTCCCGCCCCGTCCCCCCAGCCCGTCCCCCTCCTGTCCCGGGTGCCGCGGGGGCGCTGGGGGCTCCCGGGGAGACCCTGTGCCGCGGGGCGAGCCGTGCCGGGGAGTGGACGGGTTCCGCCGTCCCGCAGCACCCGGGGCTGCCTGGTGGGACCCATCACTGGCGGGGTGGAAGGGGGCACAGCAGCGGCACAGGGGGCCCCGGCCCGGCTCGGACCCCGGTCCCAGGACGAGCCGCCCCGTGCCCCGCCGACCCCTGGCCCGCGTTTCACCACGTATTTAGCAGGGGCTTCGGGCGCGGGGGGGCCGCGGCCGCCCCCGGGTGAGGGATGGCCGACAGCTGGGCCGGGGAGAGGGGCCGGTAACCGGATCCCCCGGCGGCGGCTGCGCGGGGTCCCGGGCGCGGGGTCAGCCGCGGTGCGGGGCTGGGGGTACGGGACGGGCAGTGTCCCCCCTCGGGGGCTGGCAAAGCCCGGGTGGCTGCCCGCGGGGACGGGGGGCGGGGGGGCTGCGACCGTATCGGCGAGCCCGGCACAGCCATCGCCGCGCCGAGGGGGCACGGAGCGGGGCTGCGGCTCCCCACAGGGTTGCAGGGGGGGTGTCCCGCCCAGCCCCGAGCCACCGCTCCTAAAGCACCCGTCGCCCCGTACCCGAGACATGGCCAGGGCCCCTCCGGAGCCGCTGTCCCGGGGCGGGGGGGACAGGGGGGATAGGGCTGGGACCTACGAGCAGCGGCACCTGTTCCTCCGCCGGGATTGCGTTTGCTGCGTCCGGGTGGGGGGAAGCGCGTCCTCAGCCCCGCACCGGGTGACAATTCCCCCCCGCACCGGGGGTCCCCCCGGCAGCCCCCGCCGGCAGCTGGGCCCGGGGCTGCCGTTCGCCCGACCCCGCCGCGCTCCGGCTGCGGCCCAGATGGCTGCGGCATTGTCCCCACAATAGCGGGCTAATTAGGCGAGCGCTGAGGAGCTGGGGAGGGGGCTCCTCGTTCCCCCGTTCCTCCCCCCCCCTGCTCAGGCAATCAAAGGGCCCATGACTTCATTACGGCTCATTATGCGCGGGCGGCGGGGGGGCGCGCAGCCGAGGCGACAGGCGTGTTGTTCGCCCGTCGCTCCTCGTCGGGGCTCTGGCACCGGCGGCGCGGGGGGGCCGGGACACGCGCCAGGCAGCCGTGACGGTGATTAATCTGCCGAGAGCCCGCACAACTGCGGCCGGCACTGCGGAGGAACGGGGAGGGGGGGGGAATAGGGCTGCACTCCCCGGGGCCCACAGCCTGCCCCCACCCACGGTGCACCCCCATAGCCCAGCCTCCCCCTTCAGTGCTGCATCTGCTCCCCAGCCCCCCCTAGCCTCTCACTCCCCCAATGCTGCATCCACTCCACAGGCCCAGCCCACTCCCCCCAACACCAGACACCCTCAGCCCCTCCACACCCGTTGCTACAGCCCCCCAATCCCCAAACCTGTGACTGACAGCTCCCTGCCGCCCCCAGCAGCACCCCTGAAAGAGACACTGCTCTCCCCCCATGCAGCCCCACGTCTGGATATGGGGTGAGGGAGGGCCTCAGCAGGGCTCCCAGTCATCCCCATCCCCTGCCTAGGGACACCCCAGCCCCAGCCAAGCTGACAGAGGAGGGACCCACGGGGGATTTTTAGCAGTTTTATTCAAAAAATAAACTCGAGCAGGAAGGGTATTAAGTTAAAGGGAGTGGGGCGGGGGCACGGGAGCAGGGCTGTGCTCCGGAGGGGCAGTGCCCACCCCCAGCCCCTACCTCCTCTTGTCCTTGATGCTGTAGTGCAGCAGGAGGGGAGGGGGCTGCAAGGCAAGGAGAGGGGGGGAGTCAAGGCCACTGTTGCCCCTGCCCTGGGGCATACAGACACCCCATACCCCAGCCCAGGACCCTGCGGTGGGGCAGAAGTGATCCCTCCCCAGGGGGTTGCACATGACCACGTCCAAGCCCCTGTGGGATCCATCCCCCTCCAGACCCGTGGGCACCCCAGGTCACTGCCCCAGTGACACCCCCCGATTCACTGCTTCCCTGCTCCGTCGCCGTGGCCTCGGTACAGTGCAGCACTGAGCCGCCATCGGGGGAAGCTCCCCTCTGCTCTCAGAACCCTCCAAACAGCCCCCCAACCCCAGCCCGGGACAGTGCCCCCCCCGCCTCCAACCCGAAGGCATGCTGGGTCTCCTGGGAGCGAAGCCCCAGCGGCTGGTGCAGCGGCAGGGCAGGCAGGGGTCCCGCCGGGGGACACCCACCTTGCCGAACCAGCGTGAAAGCCAGAGCTGCTTCATCGTCATGTGGTCGGGGAGGGCCTCGCTGTTGAACAGGATCTGCACCTAACGCAGGGGAGGCTGCATCAGAGAGGGGCTGCGACCCCCCTGCCAAGGTCCGTGACACCCACCCCCTCAGCCCCTGCCCCACTCACGTGCTGCAGCGGCAGCTCCAGGCGGTGGCACAGGACCCTCCGCAGGTGCCGGATCTGCGCCCGCACGGAGCATCTCACGTACTTCTGCTGCAAAGGGCAGAGCGGGTCGGGGGGCGGTGTGGGTACCCCCAGCTCGGTGGCACCAGTGCCGATGCTTGGGGAGGCCCCAGCTCTGCTCTGCCCGCCCCGCCTGGGACCCCTGGCTCCAAGTCGAGCCCAGAGCGAGGGCCGCGGGGCAGGGCTGGGCAGAACCTGGGGGGTCGTGGCCCGGCGCATCAGCAGAGCGGCCACACAGCCCCCTCCTCACCTGCAGCACGGCCTTGCTCTTGTCCTTGCTGGAGCTGCGGAGAGAAGGAAGGGGCAGCCAGGCAGCCGCGGCGCAGGGAGGCAGGGAACGGGGGTACAGGGATGCGCCTGCCGTACCCACCGCCGCTTCCCTGGGCACAGCCCGGTGCAGAGATGGGCGCTGCTCGGGGATGGGTGCTCCCCCCACCGGCCCGACATTGCCCCCACCAGCCCGCCACACGCACACAGAGCCGGGAAGGGCCGGGCGGCGCGGGGCCGGCAGCTGAGCTGCAGCCATCGATCCCCTTACAGCCCCCGAGCTGCCGCTTATTGACTTTGCTGTCAGAGCCGGCTGGCAGCTGCGCAGCGCCCGCCCCGCAGATATTAACTCCGGCAGCTCAGGGGCCGGGGGGGGGGCGGGGAGACACGATACACACGCAACGAACAGGGGGCACGCAGGGCTGGGACAACTCCAGAGAGCCTCCCCCGCCGCCCCCGGCCAGGTCCCCAGGGTACGGAACGCTGCACAGCCCGGTGCCCCCTGCAGCCCCCTCCCCATGGCGCCAAGGGGCAGTGTCTCCACCGGTACCCCGCAGTCCTGCCTGCGCTGCCGGGGCACTCACCTCTGCTTCTCCAGGCAGAGCGAGACGTGCTCGTCGTAGCGGAAGTAGTGGGCACGGGAATGGTCGAAGGTGCTGTAGGGGAGCCCCATGGGGTCACCCCCAACCGTGTCTGGGGAGATACGGGGAGGGGGCAGGAGTTAGCTCACCTCCGCGCTGTCCGACTGCTCCCAGAGACAGCCACAGTGAGACACACACCCCCCCAACCCCACTCTGCCCCTGGATGATCACCCCCAGACCCTCCACGCCATCCCTGAGCGTGCCCACCCTCACTGCTGGGCTGCGTCACCCGGTCGAGTCCGCGGGACTGGTAGAACTCCCGGATCCTCTTCTCTTCACCTGTGGGAGAGAAGCCAGCGCTGCTCAGGGACACCCCTCACCTGCCCCAGTCCCCCCACCAGCACCCAGACATGGGGGTCCTCACACTGCCCTTGGCCCATCTGCTGCTCCGACCACAGCTCGGCAACACAGCCGACTGCCATTGTACCACCAGAAGCCCAGACCCTCTCTTCCTGGCAGCCATCTCCGTGCCCCCCGGGGGTCTCCAGCAGGCCCCCACTGTGGGACAGGGAGCCCTGTTGCCATCCCTGCTCATGCAGTCACATCCCTGCTCTTGCCATGATGTCCCTGCTCTCACTGCCCCTCGCCTTTCCCCGCTTCAGGTGCGGGGCAGGGGATGAGGGCACATGCTGTGTGCTTGCTGTGGGCCCCCCCAATCCCGCCTAGGCCCCCGTCCCAGCGTGGGAGCTCCCGGCTGACATTTCCAGAGGTGTCCCCATCGCCATCCTGAGTGACAGCAGCTAATCCCGAGCCCACCGCTGCGCCAGCGGCGCGGGGGCTGCCCTCCCCGCCCGCTGCTTTGCATGCAGCACCACCAACCGCCGGTTCATCGCGCCGTCACTCAGAGCCCGGCCCCAGGGACGCTGCTCGCCGAGGCGGCCCCAGCTCAAACAGCTCCCCTCCCCACAGCCCAGCCCCGACGTGCTGAGCACGGCTGGCTGACAGAGCCCGAGCACGGGGCACCGAGCTGGTTAAACACACCCCGATAAAGCACCTGCCCCAGGGACCCATGGCTGCTCCCTCACCCACAGGCACAGCTGAGGAGAAGCTGCAGAGCCCTGGCACTGGCACACCTGGAGCCTCCTGCAGATCTCTGCATCTGAACCTCCCAAACTGTGTGGTGCCAGTGCCAGGCCACCACCCTGCTCCCACTCCCAGCAGCCCCATGGCTTTCCTGGGGACTGTCCCCACAGCCACCTCTGCAAGTGGGGGCCGTTGGTCCTGCCTTCTCCCTTGCTCTCAGACCACTTTTACCTGTCAAGATGTGCCCCCCAGCCCCATCTCCCCAGCCAGGCTCTAGCACCTGTCACCAGCGTTTTGAAGACCCCAACCCAGAGACAGAGCCTCTCACACCCAGGGAGGGGATGCTTCCTGAAAATGCCTGGTTCCTCCCGCTGTCCTAGGCCCTTCCCCTCAGAGCTCCCCCCTCAGCTTTCATGGGACACTGGAGCCAGGGATGCTCACTCTCCTGCAGGCCAGGCACCAGTTTGTAGACGATGTCCTGCATGACACGGTCCAGCTTGAGGTTGAGCAGTGGCTGCGTCTCGTGGATCTTGGTGTTGCACATGGGACAGTACTTGCTGGTCTGCAGGTACTTGACGATGCAGCTCTTGCAGACTGTGGCCAGAGGGAGGGGGTGTCGCGGGGGGGCAGAGGCACGGCCCCACACCCTCATCCCCCCACCACCAGCCAGCGGGACAGGTCCCCCTCAGATCTCTGGGCAGGAGCCATGGTCCCAGGGCAGTGCTGGACCCACAAGCAGGCCAGGGAGGCTCTGCCAACAGGAGGAGGGGGGTAGCAGGAGGACCCCAGGGGCCCCTGCACCACCAGAGCCGCGCAGGCAGCTGCCAGCACTGCACAGGGACTCACACGTGTGCAGGCACTCAGTGATGGTGGTGGCATCGATGAAGTACCCAGCACACAGGCAGCAGACGATGTGCTCATTCAGCTCCTTCATCTTCACCTTCACCTCCTCCTGTGGAGATTCACCACCGTCACCCAGCCCGTGGCCCCTGCCCACTGGACAGCAGCACCCAGCACTGCTCAGCCTCACTGCCCCAGGCCCCTGCAGCAGCCCTATCGCACCCCACCATCAGCAGGAACCCCCAGGCACCAGGGCAGGTCCCCAACAGACAGTGCAGCAGGGGGATCACGGGGCTGCATGCAGCACCCACCCAGCGCAGGCAGAGGGACCCCGCAGGGTGACATGGGGGACCCTACACCTACAGGAGCAACCCTGAAAACCACCCCACACCCTGGCCCACCCATGGCCTCGCCCCGCAGCCACGTCTTGGGGCATGGAAAGGAGCTGCCACTGTGATGGGGTGGAGGACAGAGCGGGGTGGGGGACAGAGTGGGGAGGGGGACAGAGCGGGGAGGGGGACAGAGCGGGCCACTCTGTGGCAGGGAGGGGCAGGGAGGAACAGGGCTGCCCAGCACCGGCCAACAGCCCGGCTCTGGGTTTAAGTCCCCTGTACCCCACCCCAACGCCTGGCCTCGCCCCCCATCCCCGCCCCTCCGCCGTGGCCCCGCCCCTCCCCCCCCTCACCTGCCCCTCGCCCCTCACACCTGCCCCTCGCCCCCCCGCGCCTGCCCCGCCCCGGGCCTCGGCCCCGCCCCCGCGGCCTGGGCGGCCCGGCGCATGCGCGGGGAGGCCTCACGGCGCCTGCGCGGCCCCGGCGCCCCCCGAGCGGCGGCGCGGCGCCCTCTTCCGCCCACGCATGCGCCGGCCCGGTGCCACCGCCCGCCGCCGCCTCCCGCCGCCGCCGCTCGCCTCGTTCCGGAGCGGGTCCATCTTGTAGACGGCCTGGAGCTGGTTCCGCAGCCGCATGGCGATCGCCATCGGGTCCCCCTGAGGAGGCGACGCCATCTTAGAACCTCCTCCGACTCCCCGCTCACTTCCGGGTTCGGGGCGGGGCCGCTGCCGCCACCGCCCGCGCCGTGACTACGGCTCCCGCCGCGCCCCGCGCGCCGCCGGGCATGCCGGGAACGGCCGGGCCGGCGCCGAGCGCGGCCGCCCCCTGCCGGGCGCGGCGGGGAGCGCGGCCTCCCGGCGCTGGCCCCGGTGCTGACCTTGACCCCCGTGCTGACCCCGGCGCTGACTCCTGACCCCGGCCCGCAGGGAGACCTCGCGATCCCAGGGCCGGGCGGGGCGCTCGGCGGGAGGGGACCCCCCGGCCGGCCTGGCCTTGACCGAGCGGTCCCCGCTGCCACCGTACGGGCACGGTGCGCGCAGGCCCCGGCCGCAGCTCCCGGTCCCGCCTGGGGGGGGTGTGTGTCCCGGCGGTGGCCAATGGCGGGACGCGGCTCTTTTGATAGACCGCCGCCGCGGCCAATCAGGGGCGGCAGCGTGTGCGCGTCGTGCCGCAGGACGCCGCCAGAGGGCAGCGGAGTACCGCGGGGGAACGGAGAGCGGTCGCGGTAGGGGGGGTGGCGGGAGGCTCCGGGGACGCCTCTCGGTCCCGGGGTCCCGTTCCGCCAGGCCTCGATGTGCCGGAAGGGGGAGCTGCCCTGCGGCGGGGGGTGTCGCGGGACTGCAGTCGGGGTCCCAGCCGCCGTGGGGCCGCGGTCGCGCCGGCCGTGGGCAGGGTGCGGCCGGCCCCGCCGTGCCCCCCACTGGCGCTGTGCCCCCCACTGGCGCTGAGCCGGTCCGGAACCCCCCCGGACTCGCTGTCCGGGACCCGGCAAGGAACGGGGGTGCGGGGGCCCCGTGTCCGGCCCTGCCCCGGGGCGGGGGCTGGAAAGTGCCGCACCCAGTCCCGGAATGGGGGTCCCCCCCGAGCAGCGACCCCGGGGCTGCGGGACCCACACGGACCCCGGTGGCCGCCCCCTGCCCAGAGGGGCAGGACCGCTGGTGGGTCCCGGGTAACGGCTGGGCCGAGGCGGAGGAGGGTGCAGGAGCCTGGGGTGGGTGCGGGCAGGCAGGGCCCCGAGCTGCGGGACGTTGGGCAGGGGCCGTACCGGGGTGGGGGTGCGGTGTGAGGGGTGGGAGAGGGAAGGGGGTGCGGGGGACTGTGCTGCGGGGTGCAAGCGTTCAGGCTAAGGCGAGGGGCGAGTGCTGGCGGGGGGCGGGAGGGGAGGGGTGGAGTGCCGGGGTGCTGGCGGGGCGGCCGGGCGGCCTCCTCGGCGCAGCCCGCCGGAGCCTGGAGCCGCGCTAATGGGGGGTGATTGGATCAGGGCTCTGGAGGGGAAGGAGCGGCCCCGCTAATGCAAAGCAGAAGCCGTTAAAGGCCGTAATGGCTCGTTATGGTTACGATTATTGCTCCAATCCCGAGCAACAAGTGCCGTCTGGGGAGACGGCGGGGGCAGCCGGCGCGGGCGAGACTGCACGGCCCGCCCCCCTCACCCCCCCCGGGACCCCGGGACGGGGCGGGCGCGGAGGGTGGCTGCTGCCCGCCGGGGGGAGGGGAGCGGGTGGAGGCGATGTGGCGGGACCCCCGGGCAGTATTCTCGGCCCTCCTCTCCCCGCGCCCCCACCTGTATCAGCCGAGCGGCCGTGCACCCGGAGGGAGGGTCCTGGAAAGTGATTAAATGCCACCGAAAATTAAACGACGCCGTTCCACTGGCACGGCCCGGGCAAGGCACCGGCTCCGGCTCCGCGCTGGCTGCCGCGGCCGGGGAACAGCTGGGCAGGGGCAACATTGACGGGGGTCTGGCCAGCAGCTCCCGCAGGAGCAGCCCGGCTCACCGGGGCTGAGCCTCCGCTCCCCCCGGCCGACTGTGCGAGTGGGTATCGTTCCCGGCGGCACACCGACCACCCGGCTGCGGGCTCGGGTGCTCCCAGATGGGACCCGGTCCTGGTCTGGTCCCGGTCATTGCACCTGCGTCCCGGCCCTCGTCACCTCAGCTTCTCCGGGTTCCCAGTCAGTCCAGTAAGGCTCAGTCGAGCTGGCCGGGCTGGTTTGGTCCCCCGTGACAGATCGGAGTGGTTCAGCTTGGCCCCATGCTGTGCAGACAGCACCGGCCGAGCCCCGGGGTCCCCCCGCGGTCCCAGCCCCCTTCTTTCCCCCCCTCCCCGCCTCCTGCCCGGGTCCGAGCACGGTGCGGGGCCGGGCTCCAGCGCTCGCAGCCCTGCACCGTGGGAAAGGACCGGCCGGCAGCTGCGTTGGCCCCCTCCCCGGTGCTGACGCCCCCCCGGGCAGAGGCCACCCAATCCCCGAGGTGACTGCGGCTCCTGGGCTCGCTCACCCACCCTCTGCCGGCCGGAGCCTGTCCGCCCCCCGACCCGTCCTTGCCGGGAGGTGAGAAATGGGGCCGGGCTCAGAGTGACCCCCACGTCTGGGGAGGGCCCGGTCCCATTTGTACCTGCCAGGAGCAGTTCCTGGGAGGGACGGCCCGGCTGGGGGGCTGCGGGGGTCACAGCCGGGACAGGGCAGCCCTGGGGCACGGCAGCATCGCTCACTGCCAGCGCCTCACCGAGCATCGGCACCGCATCGAGCATCCCCCGGGAGGGGTGCGGTGTGGGGTCTGCGGGGCTGCTCCCGGCACTACCCGGGCACGGAAGCCCCGGGGCACGAGGGGCTGCGGAGGGGCTGGGGTCCCGCCGCGCCGGGGCAGGGTGCCCACCCCACGCTCCCTGCCGGTGCCGGACACGGGTGTTCGTCAGGCTGTGCCTGGCACGCGTGAGGCCGCGCAGCTCCCTGTCCCCATACATAATTAATGCCTGGGCGGCAGCCGGCGCTTCTCCCAGCCTCAGAGAGGCTCCGGGGCCGGGCAGGCCGGTGCTTTTAGCAGAGACCTGCTCAAATATTCAGCTCCATTTCCGCTGCGGAGCTGCGCGGGGCCTGGGCGGCTCCTTCTGGTAAGCGCCTGCCGGGGGCTTTCCCGGCTGGGCCCTGCATCGGGGCCGGGGCTGAGGCCGGACGCACTCGTGACCGCAGTGGGTGCAGGGCAGCAGCGCTCCGGGTCCGTATCCCCCCCACCGCTTCCCCGGCTCCCCGGGTCAGGCGAGGTGGGAGCCGGGTGGGAAGAGCAGGGCCGGGGCGGCTGCCCGCAGGCAGGGACCCGTCGGGCAGTAGGGGGTCCACGCACGGTCCCAGGCCCGCACCCAGGGGTGCCCCTGCCGGGTTGGGCCCCTCCGCCCCGAGACGGTCCCGCCGCACCGGAGCGAGAGACGGGACCGTGCCCCAGCTTGCCTACGGGGGAGTCCCCACGGCCGGGTCCGCTGTCCCCACGGCCCCGCACGCCGGCTCCGCACGCCGGCTCCTGGCCCCGCGGAGGCTCCGGGGCGGGCGGGACCACGGCAGCACCGGGGCCAGTGGGTACCGGGGCCAGGCAGGGCCGGGGGTGGAGGGGGCGTCCGGGGGGCTGGGCGGTTATGGACTGAACTCCTGCCTAATGCACCTGATTGGATTTGCAGAATGCAATTACCTGCCCTCGGCCTTTGATAACGAGGTTCTGAGCGACGGCTCCTGTCAACGGCCCCGCGGCAGCCAGAGCCGCGGCCGCCGGCACCCACAGGCAGCCCCGGCCCACCCGGACGGGCAGCACCGGCACTCGCCGCCCCACGCCAGGCAGGTTCCCCCGGGGCTGGGGAGTGCGGGCGCCCCAAGGGCGACCCGGCCCGGTCTAGGAGGTCGCCAGGCCCGGGATGGAGCCGCTCCGGCCTGGCTCGGCTCGCCATGCCTGCCCGCGGGTCCCGTACACCGGCTGCACAAGCGAGGCGGAGGAGCCGAGCCAGGCGGCGGGACCGGAGCTGCCCGTCCCCGTTCCCGTGCCTGCCTGCAGCCGTAGGGGCCCAGGGGCCGGGCATGTCCCTCGCTCCGGCACGATCTCCCCCCGCTTCCCGCTTCCCCTCCACCCCCTCTCCCAGCGCAACACACCCCTCCCCATCGCCCTGCTGGAGTCCCGAGGGCTTGACGGCCGCCCCAGAGTCAGAAACTGGTCATGGCGAGTGCACCCCACTACCCCTCCCCGGAGGGCTCCCCACAACCTCCCCCCAGCCAAAAGCAGCCGCAGCGCCAGGAGCTGCCGGGACCGCGGATGGGTTTGCAGGGGGCGGCTCACACCGACCCCTCTGGGGCCGGGAGCCCCGCCCGGACCCCCGGCTCCGCTGCTCCCCAGCTCTGGGGGGTACAGCCAAGGGACACCGGGCGGGGAGCAACCCCCTCCTCCCTGCAGCTCGGGGCCGGCGTCACCCCGCAGCGTCCCCGCCGCACCCGGCTCCTCCCTGAGGACGCCGCGCAGACGCCGACGGTCACCGTGACGTCCGGCCGGGGCGGCTCCGACCGTCGGGGCCCCGGGAGCCCGCGGACCGGCAGCGGGGTCGCCTCTCGCCGTGCGCGGTGCTGCCCACGCTGCCCCAGCAGCTGCGGCGGCCCCGTCCCGGCCCCGTCCCGGCCACCTCGGCAGGTCGGGGCGGGGAGCTCGCCCGCCGGCTGCCACCCGCGTCACCCCACGCACCCCGGCCGGGTGCCGGCGCCCACCCCGGGGCGGGCGGCGGGGGGCACCGGGAGTGTTTCATGCGGTTAAGAAGTGTCTGATTGAGGCAGGAGGCGCCAGCAGCTCCCCCGGGAGCCGCAAGCCAAGGACTGGAGGACCAAATGCAGGCTAAAGTAATCCAATCTGGGCTGGCTTCATCTAATTAGCCCAGAATTAACCCAGCAGCCAGAGAGGAGCTGACTGTCCCTACAGTTTGCCAGCGGGTTTGGGGGGGAAGCGGGAGGAAGAAGGGGACGTCCAGCGGTAATGAGATTACGGGGGGGGGGGGGGGGAGCGGGCGGGAGCGGGCGGCTTGGCAGCATCTTGCCGGTGGTAACGTGGGGCCCTTCCAGGCCTCCACCGCTTAATTGCCGCGTGCTGCCCGTCGTGCAGGGAACGGGCTGTCAGCGGCGAGGGGCGGGCAGGGACCCCTTGCAGCAACTCCGGTCCCGGTGGAAACACCTGAGCCCGGCGGGAGTCCCCGCGAGGGGCCGGGACACCGGCACCGTCCTGCAACCGGCAGCCCCGAGGGCCGCAGGAGCCCGCGGGCACTGAGTAGGGGGGGCTGCAACGAGGGGGAAGGGGGGCTGCAGGAGATCCCAGGGTCGCCGAAGGGACTGAGACCCCGCGGTGCCACTGACGAGACTCCAGTCGTGGAGCAGGGCAGGGGGTCAGCCCCCGAAATGCCCACCCTCTTGTCTCCTAGGTCGGCTGCGCCAAGGTCCGTGGGGATCCCGGGGCAGCGTGAGGGGTGCGGGGTGATGAGACACAGCTCGGCTCAGGCACTCAGCCTTTGCGGAGCCGGTGCAGCTCCGCTCCGGCAGCGCCCGGTGCCGTGGACATCACGGGCAGAGCCTCCGGCCGCTCTGCCGCCCGGGAGCCAGGTCACGCGTGCGGCCCCCCAGAACCACCCCGCAAAGCAGGAGGGGGCATGCTCCGGGGTGCGGGGGTGCGCACCGTGGCCGAGGAATAAGAAGCGGGTCTGTACCGCTGTGCGGGGGTGGTGTCCCCAGCCATCCTGGTGCCGCTGCGGGGCGGCGGAGTCCCCCTGCCAGGCGGGGGGCAGAGCTGGGGGGAGGGACTCTGCCTGTACACCCCCTTCCCATCTCCTCCCGCCCCGGGCTGCATGGCGGCTCCGGGTACCCCGGGGGCAGGGATGGGGGATGGCCCTGTCCCTGCTGCTGCTGGCCTAGAAGTCACTGGGCAGACAGGGCCAGGGGCACGATGAGGTGACAGTGGGGCGTCCTGGGGCCAGTGGGAGTCCTGGAAGGGTGACGCCCCTGCCCACACAGCTGGCGTGGCACGGTGCCAGAGGGATGTCTGATTCTCCCGTGGGACAGACCATCCCCGTGAGCCCTGAGCCATCCTGGGACGACCCCAACAGCAGCCGCGGAGGTAGCCGGGCAGGGGGCTCTGCCCCTGCCAAGGGGCTTGTGAGTACTCCCAGCCATCCCCCCACCCCCTCCACCTCTCCCGGCCAGTGGTGCCGGCCCTAGCCCCCGGCTGCAGAGATCCCCCGTCCTTCCCGGGCGAGTGCCCGGCACTGAGGTCTCCCACCCTGAGTGGGGCTTGGGGCGAGCCCTCACCCCACGAGGCCTTGACGGTGGGAGCCGCCCGGCAGACCCCCGTGGGCGCAGGGCGGGCCGCGGTGCAGGCAGGCGCCGCGTGAGCCCGCGCCGCCCCCGGCCCCGTCACCTGCCCCCCAATCCATCTCCCGAGACCGGCAGCATTCCAGCCCCTGGGCACCGGCAAACATCTGCCTCCTGCTCCAGGTTCAATTAACCTGCTGCCGCCGCCCTCCCCCCGCACCAGGCATTTCCTCCCCGCCACCGCTCGGGGCCGGGGCAGGCACCCACGGGGCCCGGGCCAGCGCCAGTACCAAGGCCAGTACCAGCGCCAAGGCCAGCACGAGTGCCATCGGCAGTGTCAGTGATATCATCAGTGCCAGTGCCAGCGCCAACTCCAGTACCAAGGCCAGTACCAGTGCCAGCGCCTGTCCTAGTCCCAGTGCCCACCGCTCCGCGGGGCCACAGCCACCCCTCGGGCCCGGAGCGAGTCGCTCTCTCCCTGTAGGAAAGCCGCAGCTGTACCGGGCAGGTTTATCCCGGCACCGGCCGGGCCGCCGCCAAGAGATGCCGGGAAACTCCCAAGGGCTCATCCCGGCACTGCCCCGGTGCTGCGGGTCGGAGTGCAGCGTCCCCTTCCCCTGCGGAGGCACACGGGGACCCTCACCCGCGGCACGGGGGTTCATCGGGAAGCACCCCCGGCGTGGGCAGGGGCAGCCCCGCCTGTGCCGGACACTACTGTGGGGTCGCGGACACGGCATGAGGGGTCGGGCAGGACAGCGTGTTTACATGTGAGTGTGTTTGTGTGCAGCGTGTGTGCCCGTGTGCGTGTGCGGCTCTGCCCTAGGCTCTGCACACACACGCGTGTGCCGGCAGCTGCATCCCGCAGCTTGTGTTTGTGCATCACCACCCCACGCAGCCCCAGGTGCCCGTGGCCCCACGTCCAGAGGAGCTGCGGGGCCGGCCAGGCCGCCCTGCAGTAGGTCCATGTGTGCCCGGGTCCACCTGGTGCCCCCGGGGCGTGCGGTCCCCTCGGGGTGCGGCAGCTGCGGCTCCCGGTGCCGCCGTGATTTACAGGCGCAGGCCCCGGTAATGTCATTTACCCCAGACCGGTGGCGCCAGGGTGGCCGGGCGGCCGCCCTCCCCCGCCGGCCCCTGCCCCGGAGCTGTGACCCGCCGCCCTGAACCGCCGCCCGCCCGGGAACCGGGACCCCCGGCCCGTGAGCCGCAGGGACCGACCCGCGGGATCGGTCCCACAGCCCCACAGTCGCACCCCACGGGCTGGACACACCGCTTGCGGCGCGACAGTCGCGATAGTCGCCGGGAGGCCCGGCCAGGCCCGTGCTGCGCTCCGCTGGCCATTACTTCCCGTCGGCGGAGCTGGGCCGGTCCGCCGGCCGGGGGCGAGCCCGCCCCGAGCGGCACAGCCGCACTCCGAGCCCGGGCAGTCGGTGGGGCCGCAGTCGGGCCTGCTCCTGCGAGCCAGGAACGAGCGACCCGACGGGGTCGGTCGGGGCTCCGTGCCTGCGAACGGCGGCTCGGGGGGACCGGGGTCGGTCCCACGGGAACGGCTGGTAAATAGGAACCGCGGGGGCGCGCTACCGGGAACGGCGGGTCCGTAGGAACCGGCGTCTGGGACTAGGAATGGCGGGTCGGGGGAATCAGGATCCATCACCCGGTAACGGCGGGCTCGGTAGGAACGGGATCTGTGACCAGAGAACGGAGGGGCCGTGGAAAATGGGGTCCGTGCTACCGGGAACGGCGGGTCCCGGTGAAAAAGGGTGCATCCCCCGGGAACGGCGGGTCGGCGCAACTGGGGTAGGTGTCCCGGGAACGGCGGGTTCCTGGAAACCGGGGTCCGTGCTACCGGCAACGGCGGGTCGGGGGAAAGCGGGGTTCGTTCCACTGGGAACGGCGGATGGGTCCGTGCCCCAGGACCGGCAGGTCGGGGGAACCGGAATCCGTGTCCCGGGAACGGCGGGTCCGCGCTACAGGGAAGGGCGGATCTGTCCGTGTCGTAGGAGCGGGCTCCGTACCACCGGCAACGGCGGATGGTCTCGGGGGAGCCGCGGTCCGTTTGGGAGCGGCGGGTCGGGGCGAGTCCCTGGTCCGTGTCCCAGGAGCGGCGGCTGCGGGGGGGTGAGAGGTCCGGTGGACTGGTTCGGTGGGACCGGGTCGGTGCACCCGGACAGCGGCGGCTTGGGGGAACGAAGCTTGCGTTCCCTGGGCGCGGCGGGCGCGGTGCGGGTCCGTGCGCCCCGGGATCAGGGATAACAGCGCCGGGACCGGGGCCCGCTTCGTGTGGCCCGAACGCGCAGCCGTTGGCTCCCGGGAGGACGGGGGAGGTAGGAGCTGTTTGCTACCGGGAGGATCGGGAAGTGAGGGGGGGTGTTGCCGGGGATCCGCCTCGGGCGGGCGAACGAGCGGCGTCTCCAGCGCCCTTCCGCGCCGGGAGCCCCGACGCCGGCGGGGCGCGGAGCGGCGCCGGCTCCGGTGGGCCCCGCACCGCCCCTTCGTCCCGCAGCTGCCCCGGTGGCGGGGAACCGGACCGGAGCGCGGCGGGGCCTGGGGGCGTCCCAGATCCGGGCTGAGCGCTGTGCGTTCGGGGCTCGACGGGCCCGGCCGACGGCCTCGGGGCCGCGGCGGAGCCCGTGCGGGAGCCTCGGCGGGCGAGGGCTCGGTGCTGCGGTGGAGGAGGTGGGGGGGAGGTGGCGGTGGGGGAGCCGGTGGCGGGGCGTGGCCCCGGGATGCGCGAGCCCCCGCCCCCGGGGGCGCGGGGCTGTCAATCACGGGGCGCGACCGCCAATCAGGGAGCGGGCGGACGGGATTTTGGCAGGTCCAGATGGAGCGGGGCAGAAAAGCGCGCGCCGCCGGGGCCCGCCGCGCACCCGCGCTCCCGCGCCGGGGCCGCCAGCAGCCGCGGGCCATGCCCCGGACCCGGCCACTGCCCCGGAGCCTGCCCCGGACGCGGCCAGTGCCCCGGCTTCAACCTCGGACCCGGACCCGGTCCCAGCCCCGCCGGGAGCGCAGCGGGAGCCCCGAGCCCCCCGCCCCCGCTCCCGCCCCCGCGCGGGGCCGCCCGCCGCCTCCCGCCGCCGCCCCCCGCCGCCCCCCGGCCGCAGGCGGCCCGGCCATGCCCGCGCCCCGCCGGCTCTGAGCGCGGCCGGGCGATGGAGGCGGCGGCACTGGCGCGGGAGGGCGGCGGCCAGGGCCCCACGCCCCATGAGCCCATCAGCTTCGGCATCGACCAGATCCTCGGCGGCCCCGAGCCTGCGGGCGGCGGCGTGGGACCGGCCCGGGCAGCGGGGGAGCCCGACTACGGGCTGTACGGCGGCGGCTACGGCCCCGCCTGCTCGCTCGGTTCCTACAACCTCAACATGAGCATGAACGTGAGCGTCAACGTGACCCCCGCGCCCGCCGCGCCGCCCGCCGGGGTCATCCGCGTCCCGGCACACCGGCCCGCGCCCGCCGCGCCGCCCTCCGCGCCGCCGCCGGTGCCCGGGCTCTCGGGGCTCACCTTCCCCTGGATGGAGACGACGCGCCGCATCGCCAAGGATCGGCTCTCAGGTGAGCGCGGCTGGACGCCTATCGACGGCTCCCGACGGCTCCCGGCGGCTCCCGACGGCTCCTGTGGCTCCGGCGGCGCGGCGCGGAGCGGAGCGGGGCCAGGGCGGGCGCAGACCGGGGACGCGTCGCCCACGGGGACCGACCGGGGTTGGCCGGGGAGCCGTGCGCTCCACTGCTTCCCGCAGCTCCGGGTCCTCGCCCGCCGCCGCTGCCCTCCGCCGCTCCGCCGGGCTCTGCCGTGCCCCGGGCAGGGCTCTCGTCGCCGCGGGAAGCGGCCGCCGTCGGGGCCCGCGGAGAGCGGCTCGAGGCTGGCGCAGTTACCGCAGCTCCTCCGCGGTCCCGCTCCGGTTGCCGGTGAGTCTGGGCAGGGGCCGGGCTGGTGTTCGGCTCCAAGCAGCGCTGTGCTTGGCCTTGGGCTCCACTCGGTGTCCGGTCCCTTCCCGGGGCACCCGTTACCAGCTCTGTCCCAGCATAACAGGTAACAGGGAGGCTGCTGGGGGCTGCAGGCTGGGGCCAGCGGCTGTGTGGGGAACGGGGTGCAGGGGCCTGCCACGGGTCTGCAGCACAAACCCGTATGGCATGTGGGGCTGGGCATGGGGAGCAGGTCCCCTTGTTCCATGTGTCCCTGGGGATGAGGCAAGCGGTGAGGGGTGCCTGTGGGGTCTGGCTGTGGGGTGCTCGGGGATGAGACCTGGAGACCTTCTTGTGCGGGGGCTGTGGGAGAGGTGGGGGCTGGTGTGTGATGGGGCTGAGAGGGGCATGAGAAGTGGCAATGCAGGTGTCGGGGTGGCGGTGTGGGGTGCTGGTGCTGCTGGTAGGGCTGGGGGCTAGGTGCTTCTGGGTAAGGGCTGGAGCACCCAGTGCTGGGGTGCCTGTTGCTGCACCCCAGAAGGGAAGATTTAGGGTGCTGTGGTTGGGGTGCTGGGCTCCAGGGCTGCATGCCAGGCGGATGTGGGTGCCAGGGAGCCCTGGCCTGGCTCAGCTCGGCTCAGCTCTTTCCCAAGATGGCGGCGCTGCCACGTCCGCAGCGCGCAGCTCCATGCAGGGACGAGGCTGGGGGCCGCGCGGGGCTGGGGGCTGCGCGATGGCCCCAGGGGAGTTGGGGCCATGTGGGGCGGGAGGCGAGGGGCTGCGGGGGCCCAGCCTGGGTGCCGGCAGAGCCAGGTTTGCCTCCTGGCCCATCCCACCATCCCGGCGGTGACGAAGCATCGTCCCCATGCAGGGGCGGCGGGTGACGTCCCCGTCTCCTGCCTGGCGCCAGTGGTGGGTGGATGGGGTGGCCCCTCCCTGGCACGGGGTCTCCCAGCCACAGCCATCACTCAGCACCACCGGCCTTGGGGTGGTCTGCGGGCTGTCAGCATCTGTTCCCAGTGAGGGGCCGCCCCGCGTGGGGAGGGGGCGCGGGGGCCTCCGTCCCCCCAACTGCGCGGCTCCACCTGCGTCAACTGTGTCCGCCCCCGCCGGCGGGCAGGCTGGCCTCCTGCCCGGGCTGCCTGCCTGGGTGCTGGTGGAGGGAGGGTCCGGCCTTGTGGGGAGGGTCTGCTGGGCGCCCAGCTGTCCCTGGGGCTGCTGCAGGGTCTGCCTTGTGTCCCTGTGGTATGGGGGGCCGGGGCCCCATGGCGGCCCCATGGGCTCAGCCATGCGTACGCTTGCCCGCACGGCGCCGGCACCAATGAGGATTGTGGTACTGTGGGGCCATGGCTTGACCATGGGCCACGGCCTGATCAGGAAGGGAGCGGTAGCTGGGTGCTGCACCCCACCAATCTCTCACCTTCCTCCACACTGCTTTGCTGCCCTGACGCTCCCCACGGCACCGAGTTGCGGCACACTGGCCTTGCCATGCTTGTGCCTCACTGCTGCCCCAGAGATAGCTCCTTCTCTGGCTCTGGGCAGGTGGTGGCGGCCAGCCCAGGCACTGCCGGCACACACAGGGCGATGCTGGCCACGTCAGGGGTCCAATGCCCTCCCCAGGGGAGCTGGGAAGCCCTGGCAGCGCTGGGTGACTCCTCTGGGGCTGCATCAGGGCTCAGTGTCTGCCATAGGCTGGGCTCGTGCTGCCAGGCCCCTCGCTGCCCCTGCACCAGTCCTGGGACCAGGCTGCCCAGCTTCCTTGCTGGCCCCATTCTCCACCTGCCAGGCTGGGGGAGCGATTGTGCCATGGCCGTGGGGGTGGATGGGCCCTCCCACCATGTCTCAAGCTGCCCCATTTCTCCCTGGGTGCTGGGAGCCAGTGGGGATGGGTCAGGGTCTCCCTTTCCTCTCTGCCATGCAGTGCTGGCACCCCTCCCTCAGCTCCCTGTCCCTCTGACCCTGAGCATCCACCCCAGCCTCCTGTGCCGCGCCTGCTCCCACCCTGCCCACTGCCCAGCCACCGCCTGCGTGGTGGCAGCGGCGACGGGCCAGCTCCCCTGCCTGTGGCTCCCCTGAGCCACCCCTCACCCTCCCCTCTGCCCGCAGCTGCGCTGTCGCCCTTCGCGGCAACCCGGCGCATCGGGCACCCCTACCAGAACCGCACGCCGCCCAAGCGGAAGAAGCCCCGCACCTCCTTCAGCCGGGTGCAGATCTGCGAGCTGGAGAAGCGCTTCCACCGCCAGAAGTACCTGGCCTCTGCCGAGCGCGCCACGCTGGCCAAGGCCCTCAAGATGACGGACGCCCAGGTCAAGACCTGGTTCCAGAACCGCCGCACCAAGTGGAGGTAAAGGGTGGTGCAGCGCAGCCGCCTCAGCAGCTCCAAACTGCTTGCCCCCTCTAGCAGCCGCCCCTGCCTGCAGCTGCTGACCCCCGGCAGAGGCTGGGCTGGTGTGAGATGGCGTCCCCCGTGCTCGGCTGGGTGAGGCACAGCGGTGCCGAGGGAGGGATGGGGTTGTGTGGCACTGCTGTACCGGTGCTGTGCCAGAGCTGGGTGGAGGCTGCGGGGCATCGCTGCACTGGCACACAGCGGTGCCGAGGGAGGGATGGGGTTGTGTGGCACTGCTGTACCGGTGCTGTGCCAGAGCTGGGTGGAGGCTGTGGGGCATCACCGTGCTGGCACACAGCGGTGCCGAGGGAGGGATGGGGTTGTGTGGCACTGCTGTACCGGTGCTGTGCCAGAACTGGGTGGAGGCTGTGGGGCATCACCGTGCTGGCACACAGCGGTGCCGAGGGAGGGATGGGGTTGTGTGGCACTGCTGTACCGGTGCTGTGCCAGAGCTGGGTGGAGGCTGTGGGGCATCACCGTGCTGGCACACAGCGGTGCCGGCAGCTGGCCACATGGCGGGCAGAGGCTGGGGAGCATCACCACACATGGGGCAGGCACGGGCAGCGGGGCAGTGCCGGACGGTCCGTGTGTGCTGGCAGGAGGCAGACGGCGGAGGAGCGCGAGGCGGAGCGGCAGCAGGCCAACCGCCTGATGCTGCACCTGCAGCAGGAAGCCTTCCAGAAGAGCCTGAGCCAGCCGCTGCCCCAGGACCCGCTCTGCATGCACAACTCCTCCCTCTACGCCCTGCAGAACCTGCAGCCCTGGGCTGAGGACAACAAGGTGACGTCCGTCTCAGGGGTGGCCTCCGTGGTATGACCTCCTGTGGACGTGCTGGGAGGCAGCGGTGGGTGGCAGGCTCTGAGACCAGCACCCCCGGCCTGTGGTAGGGAGGGGGCTGCCGCTTTCTGGGAGAGCCCACCCTTCGGCAACCCCCTCCCCAGCATGGGCCAGACCCCCTCCCCAGGCCCCCCTCGTTGCCCTCCCTGTGCCCACAGCTGCTCGGCAGCTCCAGGTGGGCAGACAGACGTGCTCCTGTGGTTGGACTCGAAATCTCTGCGGCCCCCTGCCTGGCCCCCTGTCTGGAGTGCTGCTGCAGGCAGCCCCTTGCCCAGAATCCCCAGGGAACCCAGCCCTGGTCACCCACACCCTGTGGAGCCTCTGCAAGTCCAGCCCCACTACCCCTCCCCAGAGACCCCACACTCCAGAGGCAGCTCCCTGGGTGGTCCCCATTCAGGACCTGCTGCCCACCCACCAGCGGCTCTCCCTGCCAGGCCAGACCCTGGTCCCCCAGCACAGCCTCAGCCCCTGTCCCACCCAGGGTGGGCCGAGTGGGTGCTGGGTGGACACCCCCTTTAACCCTTGCTGGTGGCCGCCATGGAGTCTGCACCACCTGCACACACTTGCCTTATCCTGGTTGGAGTTTGCCAGTTCTGGATTCCAGCTGCTTCTCTGGGCTGTATGAGGAACCTGTCCCTGTGGCCCCCAGCCCCTCAGCAGTGGGACAGACTGACGGACTGGGATCATCTGCTCTGCAGCCTGGGCTCCCTGGTGCTCCTGTTGCTGGCTCCCAGCCATGGGCCTGGACGTGCCCCCACAGCACCCCGTGACAGACTTGGGGTGCCCCTGCGTGTCGAAGAACTCCACCAGCCCCCCTGAGAAGGGCTGCCCCCCCTCCCCCAGGAACCCCTTCACTTTCTCCAGTGCTGCCCACGGTCTGGCTGACCCTGTGTGACACACAGCACATTCAGGAGGAAGCACAGGGGTCTGCTGGGGGCTGAAACCCTCCTCCCTCCAGCCAAGATCTGGCCCCTCCCCTTCCCCAGTGCCCCCCTGAGTGTCCCCAGCCACAGCCCTATGCCCCCGGGGATTAACACCCTCAGCCCCTCTCCAGCCCATTGCCCCCATCCCCAGCTCTGCCCATGTGCTGCCCGGCCACCGGGACCCCCCCGAGCGAGCCAGCCCTGGCTGGGGTCGCCGGCTGACGATGGAAAAGTGGGGAGGGGCCTCATAGCAAAGACCCTGACCCTAAACTTGACCTTGACCCCCCCACCCCGCTGCTGTCCATGGTGCTGCAGCCTCTGCACGGGGGTCGGCGGGAGCTTGGCACTGCCCGCAGCCCCCCCTCCCCGTTGGGATGCGGGCGGGGGCGAGCTCCTACCCCCGCCCCCGTTGCTGCCGGGAGGAGGCGGGCCGCCGTTGCCGGTTCCCCGGCGGTGGGATTGGCTGCGGTTCCGTGACGCGGCCCCGTTTTACCGGGGGATGGGGGGAGGAGCGAGGGGGAGGGGGGTGTAACCGCTGCGGCGCCGCCGCAGAAGCCGCCGGGATGAGCGCGGCCGAGAGCTGGCCCCCGTCCCGGTGGGGCGGAGGCGAGGCGGTGCTCCGTGCCCGCGCCGAGGCCGCCGGTTACCGGAGGCTGCTGCGCGCCCGCGCTGCCGAGGTGGAAGCGCTGCGTGGGGCCGTGGGCGCGTTGCACCGGCAGCTCGAGGGGCTGCGGGACCGGCGCAGCGGGGAGCTCGCCAAGTACCAGGTGCGGGGGCGCACACGGGATGGGGGGAACGGGCGGGTCCTAAGTGTTTTGGGAGGAGGCAGATGGCTGGGCTGTGGGGAAAAGGGGGGGGACCCCAGGCACAGGGAAGGGGGGCGGTGAGGGGCCTGGAGGAGTGGGGAGGAGGGGGCGAGATGGGGAGGGGGAGGAGGGGACAGGGTCCGGGTGCGGCGGGAGGAAGGGGGTGAGGGTGGGGCTGGGGAGGAGGGTCCGGGTGGGGTTATGGGATGGAGCGGGGGAGGGGCGGGGGTCTAGATGGAACTGGGGAAGGGGGTACAAGTGGGGCAGGGTCTGGGGGTCCGGGCGGGGCAGCGGGTTAGGGATCGGGATGGGGCTGGAGAGTGGGTATCCACATGGGGCAGGGGTCGGGCCGCGCGGGGCAGGGGTCGGGCCGGGGGTCCCGGGCGTTGCTGACGGCCCGTCCGGCAGGAGCGGGTGGCGGAGCTGGAGCGGGAGATCGGCGAGGCGGAGGCGGAGATGGCCCGGTGCCTGCGGGAGTACCCGGCGCTGCTGCGGCTGCGGATGGCGCTGGAGGTGGAGATCGCCGCGTACCGGTACGCGGGGCGGGGGAGGGAAGGTGGGGGTCGCGGACGGGGCCGGGGGGGCGCGGGGCTCAGCCCGGGGCCGTGTCTTGCAGGGAGATGCTGGAGGGCGAAGAGCTGCGCCTGGGCTGCCTGGCCCCGCCGTGACGGGACCCCGCGCTGCCGGGACCCGCCGGACCCCCGCCCGGGCTCCCAAACCCCGGACTGCATTTCTCGGTGTCCCCTGAGCTCCTGCTCGCCGGCGCCTCGGGAGCTCCGCCCCCGGACACCCGGGCCATGGGACCCCGGACCCTCTGGACCCCTCTGGACTCCTAGAGCCCTGGTCCTGTCCCCCTGTGCCACGGGCCCCACCCCCTCGGACTCCTGGGACCCCCGGTTCCCCAGACCCACACCCCGGGAGGCCCTGGCCCACCAGGAGGGCAGCGCCCACGGGGCTGCACTCTCTCACCAGCCTCTCCGGAGCAGCAGTGGGGCTGGGGTCCTGGCCCTGGCCCTGGCCCTGGCCCGTGTGGAAGCACCTCAATAAAGCCCCGTGGAATTACCTGGAGCTGGCCTGTCTGGGGGGGGAGATGGGGGGGCAGCGACCCACGGATGGGCCCTGTGCTGGCAGCACCCCACTGCTCTATCTGCATCTGAAGCCGCAGGCCCTCACACTTGGGCTGGCACCCCACGGGGATGCTGAATGGGGTTCATCATGGGCACCTGGGCACAGACACGTGGTGCATGGGACTGTGCCCCAGCAGTAGCTGCTGGTGAGTGGTCCCTGACACCCCCACCCCCCCCATTGTAGCCCTGTTCTGCCCAGGGGTCTTGTGCCCTGGGATGTAGGGAGGGGCTGCTGCCCCCCGGGACATACCCCTTTGGTGTGGGGCAGCAGATCCCTGCTGGGTGCTGCCCTTGGGGCTGGGGGCAGTGCCCCACCGCAGCCCCCAGAGAGGAGGCAGATCTGGTAGGGCTGTTGAGCTACATGGGGGACCAGGGTGCCTGTGTGCCCTGGCAGACAGTTGGGCAATGTGTGGACCCCCACCTGGGCCAGGGCTGGGTACAGCCACTGAGCTGGGCTGTCCTGGGCTGCACTGGAATGTGTGCACACACGTGTTACACGTCTGGTTTCAGACGTGCAGAAGGACCCCACGGGCTGAGCCTGGCAGCCCAGTGCCAGCAGGGAGCAGAGACCCCTCTGGGATCTGTGGGAGCAGAAGGGACCTGTGACCTCCCGTGGGGCCAGGGCCAGTCTGGGCACCTTGAGCAGGATGGTGACACAGGCAGGAGCCCAGTTGGAGCCGCGGGGTCCCAGCAGCCCCCATCCCACACAATAACCAGCAGAGGTTTGTCATGGCAAAGCCAAGCCTGGCTCTTTAACAGCAGCAAAAAGCCTCTTCCAAACCGTACAAGAGAATGGGGGGGTCGGTGCTGGGTGCCTACAGCTGCCAAGCTGGGGGTGCAGTGGGGAAGGGGACGCGTGCAAGGGGGAAGGGGGTGTCCGTGCACAGGGTCAGTGTGCTCGGAGCCGGCTCTGCTGGGCTGCATCGACGTCCTGCCAGGCGCTCCAGGGGCTCCAGGCCGGGCTGGTGTAGGGGTCCCGGCAGCTGATGCGCACCCGCCTTGCACGCTCCTGCAGCTGCATCTCCTCCGCACCCTCCACGTACTTGTCAACCTACAGAGCGGGGCAGGTCGTGTCCTGCTGGTCCCCACCACCCTCCGGGGAAGGGGGGGACAGGGCAGGAGCCGTGCCAGGGGTTCGGCGGGGGGCACACTGGCACCTCCCTGACCCAGGCAGTGATGGAGCCTTGTGTGGGCAGTGCTGGGGTGGGGGGAGCAGAGGTGACAGCCAAGAGTGACAATTCACTGCCCCGAGGAGAGAAGCAGTGCAGTGGGGAGGGGGGCATTACCGAGCCCCTGGCAAGTCCCCGTCCCCAGTGGCAGCCCTGGGTGGAGGGAAGAGCTGGGGCTGGGGCATGGTGGGTGCAGCAGTGTGCGGACATGGGGAGGAGCAGGGTCAGGCTGGGCACGGGCACCCCCTGCAGTTACCTGGGTGCCGTTGGGGAGCTCGTACTGCAGCCGGTAGAGCAGGGCAAAGTAGGACTTGGGGAGCGGCCAGGATGCTGGGGGGGCCCAGGCGAGGTGGAGCTGCTCCCCCTGCTGCTGCACAGTCAGGTCCCGTGGTGGGTCAGGTCGCACTGTGGGCACAGCAGGGCTCAGCATGGGGCAGGGCTGTCCAGCCCTGAAGCTGAGCCCTCCCACGGGGCACCCGGCACCCCAAGGATGCCCCCTGGACCCTGCTGCTGTGGGTCTGAGCTCACCAATGTCACGGATGAAGAATTCTTTGGAGAAGTTGAGGTAGGAGTTGTCCGTGAGCCCCTCCAGCTGCAGCCGCAGCGGGTGCAGCTCCTCGGCGAAGGGGCAGAAGGATGGGTCCACAAAGCTGGCTCTGAACCGGCCGTGGCGCCTGGACGCCTGCACCCACTCCCCCCAGGAGCTGTTGCTGCAGGGGGGAGGCAGGTATGAGGGCTGAGCAGCCACAGTGTCAGGTTGGGGGGGTCCCTGGGGCACCTACCTGCGTGCGAAGCGGGCGCGGAAGATGGTGGAGAGGGGGCCAGTCCAGGAGCAGTGGAAGGAGCCATCGTAGGACTCAGCCTGGCAGAAGATGTTCATCCCCTCCTTGCCTGGAGGGGCTGAAGGGTGACTGCTCAGGGGCTGCGTGGGGCCAGGAGCAGTGCCCCAGCCCTGTACAGAACAGGTGAGGCTGCCCCTGCTCACTGCATCCCCATGGGCTGGGCACCCACATGTGCTGATACATGAGCACCTCCTGTCCTCAGCCTGCCCCTGACTTCCTGCATCCCCCCCATCCCCTCCCTGGCTCTCTCAACCCTGTCTCCCTTGCCTGGCCATGCCAGCCCCCTCATGCCTGGCCCCACGTACGGGTGCTGCTGACCACCACGTAGGTTGTGTCCAGCAGGACAGTGCCAGCCCAGCAGCTGTAGTTGCCTGCAGCTGGCAGGTCCAAGCCGATGATGGTGAGAGTCTGTCCCTCAGCCACAAGCTCAGCCATGGGCTCGGGCTGCCCGTTCTGAGTCCAGGTCACCCGCTGCTCCGAAGTGTTGCATTTCACCACCACGTCCCCGTTCAGTTTCCCCACCTGGACTGGAGATGGGAAGCAGAGACAGGGGTAAGAGATGGGCTACGGAGTGAGCAGCCTGTCCCCCACGCCACGGTGGGACTGGGTGTCCCCTCATCCTGATACACCACAGCCATCCTTCCCCACCCTGCTCAGGCACCGCAAATCCATCCCCACACTGCCCTGCCCCATCACCCCACGTCCATCCCCACCCTGCCCTGTCACACCACGTTCATCCAGCTGCTCTCTCACCCCACATCCACCCCCACCTCCATCCCTCTCATGCCCATCCTCTAACCCCCCCACCCCACCAGAAGCACAGCCCCAACCCAGGCTCGTGTCTCCCCACATCAAAAGGGATGCAGGATGTGGACACTTCCCACTCCCTCCAGCCGCCGTGGAGGTCCTGCACCCCCACACCCCGGGGGTGTCTCCTCCCAGGTGTCCCCTGTGCCCAGGAAGGGCAGGACTCACACTTTGGGGGGAAGGCAGTCAGAGCATCCGCAGCAGCGAGGCACAGCACCAATCCCACCAGCACCAGCATCTGGGAGGGGAAGGGCAGTGGTAGGGGAAGGGGCAGCCCCGCACCAGGGCAGGGGGTGCAGCCGGACCCCGGGACCGGGCGAGCCGGTCGAGCTGGATGCGGCCAGCAGGACCGGCGGGGGCAGAGTCCTCGGCCCCGGGACGGCAGCAGGGTCAGGCGGGAGGGGGAGCGGGGCGGCGGGGGGGGGCGCGACCCCCACAAGGGGCCGGCAGCCGATGAGACACCCCCACCCTCCCCACCGCGGCCCCGCCGGGTGCCCCCCCACCCCGGACAGGGGACCGCAGTGCCCGCCCGGAGCTGCACCTTCCCGGGGCTCCCTGGTGCGCAGCCCCCCCTGGGGGAGCGGTGCCGGTGCCCCCAGCAGCCCCCCGCACCCTGCCTACCTTGCTGCCGAGCTGCGCTGCTCCAGTGGGCTCAGGGTGGGATGGGTCCGGCGGGCGGGCGGGTATATAGTGAGCCGGGACCCCGCGGGGCTGCCCCAAGGTGAAGCCAAACCTCAGCAGCATCAGAGTTCTCAGAAGAGGAGAAAGCGGCGCTGGGTGGAGCTGCGCGCCGGGACCCACCCTCAGCCCCCGACCCCCTCGGCCTCAGCCTTGCTGGGACTCACCGCGGGTACTTCCCAGGCTGGGGGGCGCTGGGGACCCGCTGCGTTGAGGATGGGTCCCGTCCCGGGAACTGCTGGGTGCCTGGGACAGTGTCGGACCCACGGGTGCTCCCAGCTCCGCAAAGTGGCCCTGAGCCCCGGGACCAGCTGAGGGCTGCACAGTGCCCCCTGCCATGGGGAGAACAGGGGCTGGAATGTGAGGAAGGGACAACCAAGGTCCAGCAGTGCCTGTCCTGGGGGTCCAGAGCGGGGCATCTGTGGCGCTTGGCCCTGGCCAGTTGGGCTGTGGTGGATCCCTAGGAACCGGTGGGTCACTACAGGGGCTTGGGGTGCTGCACCTGGCCAGGCATGGGCTGCCTTGCCCCCTTCTTCCCCTCCCAGGGCCATGTCCCGTGGGATGCTGTGCCAAGATGGGGACATGGGGACAGCTGCCAGTGTCCCCTTGGCTGCCCCATGAGCACCAGCCCAGCTCTGCTGCATAGGCACTTCTGCTCAGCCTGGCACAACCCCTGCACCTACACCAGCCTGGGGAGAGGGGACAGAGCAGCCCCCTCAGCACAGGAGTAGGTGGTCCCAGGGCAGGGAGGCACAGGCTGCGCCCTGCTGTTCCCACTCATGTACTTTCTGGGGTTCCTAGAAAGCAAAGGGGGAGTTTGGGCTCTGAGGCAGCCGTGGGGAGGCCCAGACCTCAACTTCCCGCCCGACCTTCGAGGTGCTGTGGTGGTGATGGGGCGGTGGAGCCTCCAGCCCCCTTCCCAGGAACAGCAGACCCCCCCCCCCCCAGGCTGCGTGGAGGGAAGGAAGGAGGGGAGGAGGGAGTTGGTGACGGGGTGTTGTGAGCCTGTGTGTGTGTGTGTGTCACCAGGATGGCTCAGCCCCATACCAAGGGGTACATGTTGGGGCAGGGGTTGGGGCACAGCACCCACACCAGGACCCCTAGGCAGCAGCTCAGCCCTTAGGCAAAGTGCCAGGGAGCTGTGAGAGAAGTGGGGCTTGATGGGCAAGACCCCAAGGACCCTGAGGAGGGGAGGGAGGAGCGAGTGGCACCTCACACCAAGGGAGCACCCGTGTCCTATCCCGGATGGGGGGGGAAGCAGGAGCTGGTTGTGCATCCTAGCTGCCGCCCGCCCCCGCCAGCCACAGCTTCCCCTCTGCTTCTGCAGAAGAGCCCAGCACCGCTGAGGGGAAGACCCAGTGCAAAGGACAGGGCTGCCCATCAGTGCGTCGACGTGACCTGGGGCAGTGGTACACTACCCACAGCTGGAGGCGGGAGGTGAGCAAGACAAGGGATGCCTCATGTTCAGAAACCCCCACGGGAGAGGGGAGAGGCTGGGGGGGGTGCAGAGCTGCCCCGCAGGGCCACTGCAGGGGATGGGGGGAGGGTGCTCTCATCCTGCTGCAGGCAGGACACTGGGGGGTACAAAGCCCACCCTGGTCAGACCCCTCTGTGTCACAAAACCCCCGGCTGCAATGACAGAGGCGAGGCCAGGAGCAAAGGTCACAAAACTTTATACAGGAGAGACCCACACGTGGCCCCTCGGCCCCCTGGCGCTGCTCCCCTGGCTGTGAGGGGAGCGGGACAGGCATGGCTGGCAGCCCCAGCCCTGCAACACCCCCAGGGAAATGGGGTGAAGGAACTCCAGAGGGTGGTGGGGGCCGTTGTGACTCCCTGTGCCCCAGGGCCATCGCTCCCCCAGCCAGGCTCTGGCCTGAGGAGATTTCGGGGGCTGTTCCCGTGGCTGCTGGCACCACGACTGTGGCACAGAGCTGCTGCAGCGGCAGGCTCTGCCTGTGCCGCCCTGGCGCCAGAGCCACCCCACAGTGGCACGGCCTCCCGGGGCTCTCCGTCCATGGCAAAGCCCAGGTGGCCCCGAGGCAGGGCTCGTGGCTCCAGCTCACTGCAGCACACAGACGTCCCTCTCGTCATCCTCCTCGCCTGCCACCTCTGCCAGTGGCTCTGGCACCGCCGGCACGTCCTCCATGGCCACCACCTTCTCCCGCAGCTCCATCAGCAGGTCGCGGCTCTCGCTGGGTGGCAGGTTGCTCAGGTAGTACTGGGGTGCCAGCTCCACCAGCCTGCAGGGACAGGGAGTCAAGGAGGGGTACGTGGTCCCAGGGGCCTCCTGGAACAGCCCCCTCACTGTCCCACTCAGGGACAGCTCCCCACCTGCCCAGGGGAGACCCAGGCCCGGCATCACACCCCACACATTGCTGTGCCGGTGAGCTGGTGTCAGCTCCAGAGCCACATGTGGACACAGCTGGGGCACAACCCATCCATCCCAGTCCCTCCCAGTCCCCGATGTCCTCACATTTGGGGCTGGATCTCCGAGACCACGCGGAGGCAGTTGTCCTGTGAGATGGTGAACTCGTGGTAGAGGACCCAGGGGGGCGGGTGCTGGGGGGGCTGCCGCAGCAGGTAGCAGCAGGTGGGGGGCAGGTGGGCCACGTGCTTGTGTGTCAGCATCACGTAGTTACCAGAGCCATCGATGTCCCGGGCCACCTGGGAAGCAGAGCGGGAGGGGAGCAGGGCTGGCTGGTGTGACACCTGCCCTACGGTCAGGCCCCCTGCAGCCCCCCCTGCCCACCTTGAGGAAGTAGCCAGAGATGAGGGCTCGCTGGATGTTGAGCACGTTGGCGTTGGTGCCGAAGGCGGGGGGTGAGACGGGCAGCTCGATGCGCTGCATCACCTCCAGCAGCTCTGCCCGCACAATGCCCGCCAGCCGCAGGGCCTCCCCGCTCACTGCGTGCTTGCGGCACCAGCCCTCATCCGTGTTGTCTGTGGGGAGAGCAGGGTCAGTGCTGTGGGGACAGGGCTGGACGGGCAGAGACCCTGTGTGGATGAAGGTTGGGGGGGGCCTGCCTGGCTGGGGGGGCTCCCGGGCTTGGAAACCTGTCTGCTCCTGCAGACTGTGGCTCCTCAGTGCAGTGGGGACAGGGAACCGGGTGGAGAGTATGGCCCCCCCGGCTGGGGCTGGGACCCCCTCACAGCTAGGGTGCTCCCTGGATGGGGTCACACACAAGGTGGCTGCTGAATGGAGCAGGGGACAGGCAGGGAGCTGTGGGACACCCTGCGGGTGCAGCCTGCTGGCAGTCAAGCCCCCGCCCGGCACTCACGCTGCTGGAAGGCGTTGAAGATGTTGATGAGGGTGAAGTGGTCTCCCCCGGGGTGGAGCAGGGCCCGCCGGCGCACCGTCACCGCCTCCTCCAGGCGTGCCGAAGGGGGCACAAAGCAGGGGCAGACTGGGGGTGGCACAGAGGGAAGGTCATGCCGTGCCCCCCAGTACCACCCCTGCCAGCGCTGGCTCTCCTGGGCCGGCACTGTGCCCTGTGGCAGAGCAGGCTGTGGGGCCCATGGCACGGTACCCGTGAGCATGGCGGCGAGGCTGACCATCTCCTCCACACAGTCGAACTCGCAGGAGGCGATGAGCGCTTTGGCCAGCTGGGGGTCCAGGGGGAACTCTGACATGATGATCCCCACCTCTGACAGGTTCCCATCATCGTCCAGGGCGGCCAGGTAATCCAGGTCCTCCAGCGCTTGCATCAGCGACTCAGGGGCTGGGGCAGACTGTCAGCAGGAGGACTGGGAAGCTCTGCCTACCCTCCTCCCGCACCCGCAGGACCCTCCAGCCCCAATCCAGAGACAACCGGGGCTGCGGAACATCTGTGGCCAGCCTCCAGCTCCTCTGGCACCGCCACCCCCAATGCACCCTTCTGCTCCAGTGCACCCCTCTGCTCCAGCCCCCCGCTGCTGCTGGCACTACCTGGCCGGTCGAGGAAGTCGCACTGGCCCATGTCGGCGATGTCCAGGCGCTTCAGCAGCAGGACGAGGCGGCTGAGGCTGGTCTCGCTGACGTGGGGCGCGGGGCTGGGAGGCAGGCGCTGCTCGTAGAAGGCCTCCGAGTAGAGGCGCAGGCAGGTGCCTGCAGGAGAGGGGCTGTGAGCCACGGTGGAGCCCCCAGCTGGAGCAGCATGCTTTGGGGGGGACACCCGAGCAGGGACTCTCACCTGGGGGGCTGCCTGCAGCTCGCTGCATGCGCGACTCCGCCTGGCTCCTGCTGATGGGCCGCAGCACCTGGGACTCGGCGCGGATGCGGGGGTTGTAGACCTGTGGGCCAGGTGGAGAGATGGGACCCCCACAGCTGAGCCCCCACCTTCTCCAAAACCCTTCCACCCATCACCGTCACCTCCTGGGGCGGGTTCCACACCTTGAGCTGCATCCTGCAGCGCCAGGTGACGCAGCAAGGCCTGCGCCAAGCAAGCACAGACCCCTGCGGCTCTGACACTCCCCAGAGCAGAGCCAGACCCCCCCCTCCCCGTCTCATCGCTCCCTGTCCTGGCGCTGGCTGGCACACTCACGCTGCGCAGCTCCAGCCCGGAGTCGATGACGAAGCGCACGGTGCCCAGAGAGAAGGACGAGTCCCCGAGCCAGTGCGTGACGATCACCCTCCTTTCTTGGCCGCTCTCCTCCAGCGCCTCGTACACCTTCTGCGCCGCACGGCCCACGCCGGGGTGCAGGGGCAGGACCAGCAGCGGGCCCAGCCCCGGGTTCAGTGCCATGGCCTCGGTCTGGATGGCCTCGCAGCACTCGGTGATCTCCTGCAGGAGGGAGGGACACAAGTGACACGAGTGACGATCACTGATGTCTGCAGCATCCCCAGCTATGGGACAGGGTGCCGTGCTATGCCCTGTGGCTGCCTCCTGGTGCCCTGTGGCCCCTCTGCAGAGCAGCCTGTCCCCCCCACCAGCTCTCATAGTTTAAACCCCCCATCCTCAGGGCTCCTGCACGCAACTGAGAGGGACTTTAAGCTGGAGAAGGGCAGGTGGAGAGGCCATGTGGGGCAGAAATCCTTCCCAGGGAGGGTGGGGAGGCCCTGGCACAGGGTGCCCAGAGAAGCTGTGGCTGCCCCTGGATCTCTGGCAGGGTTCAAGGCCAGGCTGGATGGGGCTTTGGGCACCCTGGGCTAGTGGAGTGTGTCCATGCCCATAGCAGGGGGGTGGCATTGAGGGACTCTAAGGGTCTGGCCCACCCAAACTGGTCTGTGATTCTATCATCCCCCAAACCTTCCCCCCCCCACAACACAGTGTGGTGACACCCCTCAGTAGCCAAGCCACAGGCGCCCACAGCCCACCTGCTCGCTGGCCAGGAAAATCAGGACGTGGCCGGGCTCCTGCCGCCGGTGGATGTCCAGCACAGCCTGGCAGGCTGCTGCCACGTGGCCGCGGGCTGGGCGGTCTCTGTAGAGCAGCTGGGGAGGGGGCCCAGGCCCTGGCACCCACACCACAGGGGGGTCCCCGCAGAAGGCGCGGAGCCGCTCCTCCATGTCCGGTGAGGTGACCACCACCACCTTCAGCGCAGGGCGCTGGTGCAGCACGTCCTTCAGCAGCCCCAGCAGCACGTCGGTGGGCACCGTCCGCTCCTGCGCCTCGTCCAGCACCACCACCCCGTACTGCCGCAGCAGCGGGTCCGACGTCATCTCCCGCAGCAGCATCTCATCTGAGCAGTACCTGCCATGGGACCAGCCCTGTGAGCACGGGGGGTGCTGCAGGGACCCCTGGCGCCACAGACTGCACCCATGGGTGTCCCTGCACACAGCCCCAGGGAGCGTGACGCCCCCTCCCCAACGGTGGGAGCCCTCAGTGCAGCTCTGGGAGGGGGAACCAGCTAGCAGCCTGGTTCCTCGCTCCCCAAACGAGGCCAGGCTGGATTAAGAGATTACAGGGAGCTCAGCGGGATTAGAGCGCAGAGCAACGCACAGCCCTGGCATGGGCAGCCTGTGGGGCCCCCCCACCCCAGCCCTGTACCTGAGGATGGTCTCGGTGGTGCAGCAGTCCTCGTGGGGGACGCAGTAGCCAACCTCGTGGCCCAGGTTCAGGTCCATCTCATCTGCCACACGCAGGGAGAGGCTGAGGGCAGCCAGGCTGTGGGGCTGGGTGCAGGCCACCGTGCCGTGGGCGAACTGCAGGGACAGGGCGTACTCCGCACACCACTGAGGGATCTGTGGGGACAGAATGATGGGTAGAACCTGGGGACAGTGTGGTCCCTGCCAGGAGCACTGTCACGATCCCCCTCCCCATAATAGAATGGAGCCTGCTGTACCCCCTGGGATGGCAGAGGGACCTTCCCCACAGAAGCCCCCCTGTCCTAGGCCAGAGGCCATGCAGAAGCTCTTGACAGCCCAGGCAGGACCTTCCCAACCCATGACAGTTACTTCTGAGCCCCAGCTGCCTGTGACACAAGCCCCACCGACTCATTGCACTGCACCCACAGCTTTCCACCTTGTTAGGGGACACAGCAGCCCCAGCTCCTGCGTTGAGGATGTGGAACAACTGCCACCTCTGCATCCCCAGGGAAAACAGGGCTGCAGGGGCATTTGGACAACATCCTTAATAATGTGCTCTAACTTTTGGCCAGCTCTGGAGCGGCCAGGCAGCTGGACCAGGTGACGGCTGCAGGTCCCTTCTGACTGCAGATACCCTGCTCTGCTCTCACCAGCCCCTTAATCCCTCCAGTGACCCCTCCAGGGCAGGTGCCCACTCAGGTCCAGCACGAAGCAGTGGGTGCTGGCTCAATTCACTAGATATGGACCTTGCAGCAGCCACAGGTCTGGGGCAGGGGTTCCAGCACCCTCGCACAACGCCACAGGGATCACACGCTGCCCCAGGAAACCCCACAGTAAGGGAGAGGAAAAGGGACTGTCCCAGGGCTGATATGTCCCTCAGGCACCAGGGACCAGCAATCTGCTGTTGACCTGCTCCCAACACACCCTCCCGCCCTGTGAGCCCCACCATGAGCAAACGCCTGCGCCCACCCAGCACGCGGGGCCAGAGTCCTGCCCAAAGGCCGCCTCCAGAGGGGACGCAGGAGCACACAGCTCATCCTAAAGCAGCCAGGCCCTGGCGGGTTTATTCCCCAAACCTGGGCCTGCACCAGGACTTTGCTCCCTGAATCCAGTGCACTGCGGAGCAGGCGGTGCCACTCCTGCCCAAAGGAGCTCCTGTGGGCAAGCGGCCCCACGGCCAGTGGCCCGAGCGCCCTGGCAGCTATCAGGGCGTTGGCAACTGCTGCGGGGTGGCCCCGCTGTGTCAGGCCCTGCAGAGGCTACAGCTGCCCCCGCAGCTTCCAGGTGATCCCTCTCCGGGTCAAAGTCTGCCTGAACACGTCCCCAGGTGCAGCAGCAGGGGATGAGACAGACCAGTTTCCCGGGACGGGCGGGCCCCTGGCACCCCTGACCCACCCCAGTCCAGCCCGACTGCCTGCGCCTGCCGCCGCCCTGTGCCCAGCTCCAGGGAGGGGCCTGTTCCTCCTCCCTGAGCGTGCCTGAAGCTGCTGCGGCAGCCGCTCTCAGGGCAGCCACGGCAGCACTTCCCGGCTCGTGCCGAGGCTTTGCCCGGGGCCCCAGCGCCTGCCCTGGCACATCCTGGCACACGACTGCCCGGCTCTGCACTAACCCTGCCCGGTGCCGGGCTCACCGCAGTGGCATGCTCCCAGGTATCGTGGCAGAGCCGAAGCCCTGTGGGACCCACTGCCCCCTCCATCCTCAAACACTGACATGGGGTCAGCCCAGACACAGCCCCATCTCCGTGCCTTCTGCCCACAGCCCCACAGCCTCCTGGACTCCCACCTCCCAACTCCACCATGGCCCAGAGCACAGTAACGCTGTGCAGGGCCTGCCTGCGCTGCTCCCCTGCCACAGAGACTGTGGCTCGCTTCCACAGGAGAGGGATCCACACGCTTATCCCCTGAAGAAGGTCTGGGCCTCAGGCCAGGACCCAGCTGCAGTCAACAGTGGTGCCGCAGGCAGGATAGTATGCTCGGCTGGGAGTCCAGCAGGCACAGGGAGAGACCACTGGCAGAGTGGCCAGTGCTGCAGCCCTGTGCCAGGCTCCTGGGTGGCAGCGTGGCCCTCCCTGGCTGCGTGCAGCCCTCAGTGGGGCTGGTGGCTCCTGGCTGCCCTGACATAGCACCCCCCACTTGCCTGGGTGCTCTTGCCGGTCCCAGGGGGCCCAGACACCAGGACGATGCCGCTGTTGCCTTCCAGGTGCTCCATGAAGCTGTACTTGGTGGTCCAGACAGGCAGCTCCCGGCGCTGCCGCAGGAGCTCATAGTAGCGGGAGGAGAAGGGCAGCCCATCGTAGGGGTTCACCTCCAGGTCGCCATTACAGCCCAGGGCTGGGTCATCATCCTCCTCCTCCTCCTCCAGCACGGAGCTGGGGCCGCTCTGCCGGGGCGGGGAGCTGGGCGCCCCGCAGCCAGCCATGGCGGGGACACGGCGCTACAAAGGGCAGGTGGGGAGGTGGAGTGGGACCCACCGGGTTGAAGCAGAGCCGGGGCAGCCTGGCACTGGCCCACCCTCGCCTGTGACCCTGACAGCAGCCCGGCGTGGCCCCTCATCCCATCCCGCTGGCTGGGGGACCGTGGGGCACAGGGGTGCGGGCAGGAGGGGTGGCGTGGCCGGGGCGTGGGGCGCAGCGACAGGCAATGGGCCGGGCTGGGGTGCAGGAGGACCGGGGGCACTGCCAGGGGCCGGGCCAGGGTGCAGGGAGACCGGGGGCACTGCGGTGGGCCAGGCCGGGGTGCGGGAGGACCAGGGGGACTGCCAAGGGCTGGGGTAAGGGGGGCCGGGCTGGGATACAGGGGACCGGGGGCACTGCCAGGGGCCGGGCCGGGGTGCGGGGAGACCGGGGGCACTGCCGAGGGTCGGGGTAAGGGGGGCCGGGGGCACTGCCAGGGGCCGGGCTGGGGTACGGGGAGCCGGGGGCACTGCCGAGGGTCGGGGTAAGGGGGGCCGGGGGCACTGCCAGGGGCCGGTACGGGGAGAGCACGGCGGGGGGCACGGGGCCGGGCTGTGCGCTGCTGCCGGGGCTCCCGCACAGGGCGGACGCGGTGGGGGCGGGCTGGCGGCCCGCAGCCGGTCCCGGCACACGGACCCAAGCGGCGTAGACGTACCGGGGCCGGGGAGCACCGGGCTGGGGGGGCGGGACACCAGATCGGGTCTGGTCCGACCGGGCACCTGAGCGCCGGGACCGTCCGGCCCTGGGGGAACCGGGTCTCCCACCTCAGCCGCCCCGGTCCCGGATCCGGTCCCGGATCCGGTTCCGGCCCGGCCGCCGCTCACCTGCGCGCGCCGCCGCCACCTCGGGCCCTGCCTCGGGAGACCGTCAGGTGACCGCGGCGCCGTCACGTGGCCCTGCCCGCGGCCGCCAATCAGCGCCGCGGGGCGGTTCCCGCCCGCCGCCGCGCGGCCTGTTGCTAGGCGCGGCGCTGCCTGCGTGGCGACGGGCTGGTTCTGCTGCCCCGGCGGGGAGCGGGGCGCCCGGGGCTCGGAGCCCGCCGGGAGCCCGAGCGGGGCGCCTCCGGCTTCCCCCTTCCCCGCGGGGCTGGCGCGGTTGTGCGGAGCAGCCGGCCGGGTCCCCGCCGGGAAGAGGCGGCCTGCCCCGGCGGCGCTCCCGGCTCTGGCCGCGCTCCGTGTGCGGGGCCTCGCCGTGCCCGGCAGCGCAGGCCTCGCCCGCCGCCGGTTCGGAGCTCCGTGCTGGGGCGCGGCTGCAGCCCGAACCCGCCGGCAGCCCGGAGCGCTGCGGGGCGTCCCGTGCCCGGCGCCTCGCACCCGACGCGGGCGCCCTCGGCCCGCGGCTCCCGGCGGGGACCGGCAGGTGGAGCTCCCAGACCGGCAGACGAGCCGGGGGCGGCCCGGCCCGCGCGTCCCAGGCGCCCCTTGGCACGGAGCTGCTGCCGGCACGGCCGGGGCCGCGGGCGCCGGGCAGCGGGGCAGAGCCGGGTGGGGACCATGCCCGTGCCCGTCTCAGCTGGGCCCAGGACTTCGGCGGCGGAAGCCGGGCGCCCCGGCTGCCGGCGGGCAGCGAAGCTCCGAGGCCGGCTGCGGTCCGCACTCTGCCCCGCAGCTCCGAGGGACCGGCCGGGCGCGTCCGTGCTGGCGGGGCCGTGACGGGGGGAGGCCGGCGGCACGGCCGGACCTTTGCCGCCGAGGGATGGCGGCTGCTGCGGCCCTTGCCTTGCACCTTGGCTCCGGACAGCAGCTCTCCGGCATCAAGGGTCCCTGCGGAGCTCCCTGGCAGCCTCTTGGTGTTGGCCTGATGTGCTCTGCTGGCGCTGCCACCCCAGCCAGGGACCTGGACCCACAGGGAGAGGGGGAGCAGTGATGATCCTGGGTCCTCCGTGCTCGGGGGCCCTCAAACCTTCCCGGCCTCCTCCTTGCTCCTGGGTTCCCCCAGACACCCTGCTCTGCATACCCAAACCTGTGTGAGTTCTCTCACTATGGGGGTGTCTTGTCCCCCTCCAGAAGGTCTGTGAGGGCTGCCTGGAACAGGCTTTGGGGGTGCTTGCCATGGGTCCAGCCCGTGGGATGGGGGAGCTGCACCTGGAGGTGACCCCAGGTGGAGGGGCAGGGACCTGCGAGGGGGCACAGGTGGGGAAGGAGCCTGACGCTGCCTCAAAGGGGCCGATGGACAAGCGCCTTGAGCTGCGAGGGCTGCAGCCCCCTGGTGCAGGCCAGCAGCAGGTCTCTGGGCATGGGGGTCTCAGCAGCATGGCCGTGCAGGGGGAGAGGGAACCCGCGGCCCCCGGGGTGCTGGCCAGCTGTGGTTTTTGCAGCAGCCGAGGGAGGAAGGAAGCGGTTGATGCTGCCGTTGCTTCACTCACTGTCCCAGTGCCGTGGGGAGCTGGGGGCTGAGCACGGACCCGCACAGCCCTGTGCGTGGCTGTGTGCTGCACTGGTGCTCACAGTGCTGAGCCTTTGCATGCACAGCAACGGGTGTGGGCCAGCCCCAGCTGCCGTGGGAGAGGCATCGTCCCAGCACTGCAGGTCTGGAGCCCCGTGGCTGGTCCAAGTGTGTGTGGCTCCCTACGGCTCCTCATGCTGCAGGGTGGCTGGAGCTGCACTCACCGTGTCTGCCGGGCTCTGCAGCAGTGTGCAGGCAGGGTGCTGACGGTGCTGCAGCATCACCTGGGGCCAGCAGCCCCATCGTGCCCCACAGACAGGGCTGGTGACCCACCTGAGCATGGACCCCTAGGTGGGTGGTGTGATGTGGTCCAGGGAGCTCCATCCCCACCACACCTGGCCCGGCATGTGGGGGGTGTGGGGCGGTCGGGTGGGTCCCCACAGCTCCCGGTTGCACATTGAGGAAGCAGAGGCTTGCAAAAGCCGGTGAGATACACGTGACCTGGGGTGCAGGGCAGCAGGAACCAGCAGCTGCCCCGGCAGGGCCCTGTCCCTGTGGCACTGCCGGCCATGGCCCCGTGGCTGCCCACCAAGGAGGAGAAGTATGGCGTGGGTGAGTGCATGCTTCAGGCCCAGCGGGTGCCGTGCCCTGCTGGGCTCTCCAGCTTGGCAGAGGAGTGTGGGGTTGGTGGGATAGGGGGCTGCTGGCTGCGGTGATGCTGACAGTACCCCCCGTCTGCGGTGGCACTGTGGCTGTGGGCTGCATAAGTGGTGGCTGGGTGACAGTGTGCACATCTGACGGGTGAACAGTGACAGTGGCACTGTCGGTGTGAGGTGGGGGCCGGGTCCCGGTGATGCTGGTGCTGGGTGGACTGGCAAGTGCAGGAATGAACAGGGGCTGCTGACAGCTGGTCCAGGGGATGGTGGCTAAGCAGGGTGGGTGTCAGCAAGACCCACATGCCCAGAAGCTGGGCATGGCTGGTGCCTGTGGGGGTGGGGGTAGAGCACTGGGGCAGAAGCTTGGCACAGGATCCAGCCCCCTCCCTGAGCTGTGGGTCTGGGCTCAGCCTGGCTATGGAAGAAGACAGCAAGGGTTGGTGAATGGTCTGTGGGGATTGCTGGCTCGAGTAGAACCTGCTTGCAGGGAGGTGCCTGGGGGCCCAGAGCCACCCCTGTAACGTACCCCGGGTCCTGGCCCTGGCTTTATCCCCACCCCCTGTGCTGCTGATGGCAGAGCCCTGGAACCCCCCTAGCTCAGGGTCCCTGCGCTGCCCCCAGCCCTGTGTGAGCACACGCTCCAGCGCCCTGCGCTGGCCCTTGCAGCCCTGCACCTCTTCCCGTTTCTGTCTGGGGCCATTTCCCACACCCTCCCCTTGTGCTGCTGGCAGCCCCTGAGCACGGGCTGAGCCCTGTGGGGTCCTGGGCAGTCCCCAGAGCACGGTCTCCCCCGGTTTCTGCTTGTGCCTGATGGGCGTTTTCAGTCCTGGAAGCCTGCCGGGCTGGGGCCTGGGGGCAGAAGGGGCTGCAGGGAGCCAGCCTGGATTGGGGCCAGGTGCTGAGCCAGGCTGGCTCAGGGTCCTTGTGGGGAGGGCAGAGTGGCATGAGGGGTCCCGCAGGGCCTTGGGGATCCTGGTGCTGCGGGCTGTTGTGGGTGAGCATGAGGGGTCCCGACGAGCTGTGTGGGTCTGGGGCATTGCGGGATGAGCTGGCCCTGGCTGGGTTGGGTGGTGGGTGCAGTCAGTGTCCCAGCAGCCCCACTGGTGCTGGCCTGTCTGCAGGGGACTGTGCCCTGGCGTGGGGTGCAGACAGGGGCTGTGTCCACTGGACAGAGCTGCCACTGTCCCCAGCACTAGAAATAGTGGCAGGACTAACCGCAGCCCGGCCCGGTGAAGCCCGCACCGCAGCAGGAAGTATCTGGCCACCAGCAAGCTCCTGTGCTCCTGCTGTCCCACTGCCGGCTCCTGCTTCCCCCAGGGACAGCGCTGCCTGGCCCTGACCCTGACCTGGGGGTCCCCTCCCTACCCTGGCTTTGCTGTGGCCAGCGCTCCTCTGCCTCGCTCAGGGGGTCTTGTGCCGTTTGTGTGGGGCTGGGGTTCTTCCCGTGTGTTGGGGCTGAGTGGTGCTTGTTGAGGTGTCTCTGCCTCCCATGGGGACACTAGCTGTGGGGCATGCAGGGGGGCTGTGCTGGTGGGGAGGGGGCCAGGTGAGAGACCCCTGCTTATGGCCCTGATCCCTGCAGCCGTGTGGAACTTCCCAAGCACCAGCGAGCATCACCTCCCGCTGCAGATCGGGGAGACGGTGCACATCCTGCAAGCCTCTGAGGGTAAGGGGGTCCCATGGCCCTGCCAGGCCCTGTGCTGTCCCCTCTGGGGAGCAGCTGCCCCCCTGCTCTCTCAGCAGGGCTGCCAGCAGGCGCCCAGCCCTGCCCTGTGCAGGCGGCTGTGTCCCTGAGCGCAGCTGATGGTGTCCCCTTCCCTCCCTTTGCAGGCTGGTACCGGGGGTACTCGCTCAGGAACAGGGCTGCCCGGGTAGGTGAGGGGTGCTGGGGGTGCAGGGCGCGTGTGGGCACAGCTGGCCGCTTGCCCTGTCCCTGCTGTGGGGACGTGCCAGGTGCCCTGCGGCATGGTCAGGCTGGGACCTGCTGCGGGACCCTTGGTGGGCCCCTGGGGAGGAGCTGGGCTCCTGCTCAGCTCTGTCTGTGGGTGCTGATGGCTCTGGCTCCCCCAGGGCATCTTCCCGGCCTCGCTCATCCACCTGAAGGGTGCTGTGGTGGAGCGCAGGGGGTAGGTACCGGTGCAGACAGAGGGAGGTGGGCACCATCTGCCTGCCCAGCGTGGGGGGCCCACGCGGTGCCAAGGGGTCCAGGGCTCCCTGTGCCTCTCCCTAGGGTGGCGGAGAGCGTGGTTCCTGCTGAGATGCCCATGGTGCAGGAGATCACCACCACGGTGCGGGAGTGGGCCACCATCTGGAAGCAGCTCTACGTGGTGAGGGCCGGGGGGCCGGCAGGGACATGGGGTGACCCTGCGCTGCTCCCCGCAGGCGGGGCAGGCAGGGTGGTTACTGGGAGGGGTGCTGGTGACCCTGCACTGCAGCCTGCAGGCGGGGCAGGCAGAGTGGTTACTGGGAGGGGTGCTGGTGACCCTGTGCTGCTGCCCACAGGCCGGGCAGACGGAGCGGTACCAGCAGGTGAAGCGAATGATGTATGAGCTGATGGAGCGACGCTCTCAGCTGCTCTCGGGGACGCTGCCCAAAGACGAGCTCCTGCAGCTCAAGAAGGAGGTGACCGGCAAGATCGACTACGGCAACAAGTAAGAGTGGGGATGGAGAGTGTGGGGGTGGGCACCTGCCCCCGCCCCAAGCATGGTGCTGCGGGATACCGGTGGCAGTCTCTGTGTCCCCATTGTCCTGGGTGAGTGTCCTGTGGTGGTGGGGGACAGTCATTGTGTGGTGGGTGTGTGAGCCACCACGCCATGGGCTGTCACTGACAAGTTCCAGGTGGGGCAGTGGAGCGTCCCTGGTGCTGCCTGGCTTGTCCCCTTGCCAGGGCTCTGCTGATGGCCAGGACCTTTCGGGATCTATCTTGCCCCCACACCATGCCTGCTCCCTCAGACCCCGTGCTGGGGCAGGCAGGTCCCCATGGGATGTGCAGACCCATGTCCCCCTGGCCCAGCTGAGTGCTGGGTCCTGCCTCACCCCATCATGGGCTCTGCAGGATCCTTTCTCTGGACCTGGTGGTGCGGGATGAGGATGAAAACATCCTGGACCCTGACAGGACGAGCGTCATCAGCCTCTTCCAGGCACACAAGAAGGCTGCACAGACTGTCACGCAGCGCATCCAGGAGGAGATGGTGAGAGCCAGCACCGGCCCCGGCACGCTGACCCCTCCGTGCCAAGTGCCTGCTGCCCCACGCGTGGCTGTGCCGTGCCAGGGGCTGTGTTGTGGGGCTGAGCCGTGGGGCTGAGCAGCCTCGTGCCCCACAGAGCCCGCAGCAGAGCACGCCGGGCTGCAGCGCCCGCCTGGCAGCTTCACCCTCCCACAGCCTCTACCTCTGCGTGCGCAACTTCGTCTGCAACATCGGCGAGGAGGCGCAGCTCTTCATGGCACTGTACGACCCCGGCGAGCAGCGCATGATCAGGTGGGGCCCCACGGTGCAGGACCAGCCCCACTGCCAGACCCCCACCACAGCTCAGCAGGGTGCCTGGCCTGCGGCATCCCCTGGTCTTGTCCCCTCTTTGGAAGGAAGCCCCGCTGCCCCTTCGTGCCATGCTGCCCACCCTGAGGCTGCCCATCCTGGCTGCCAGCAAGCTCAGCAGGAGCCAATGCATCTTATGGGGAGGGGGAAGGAGGCACGTCCCTTCCTGTGGGACTTTCTCCTCTGGAGTGGGATGCAAGGGGCACAGTCACATCCCATGGGACAGGCTGTGGCTCGTCCTGCCCAGGGTGGTGTGTGCCTGACCCTGGCACTATGGCCTGTCATTGCTGTGCCATGGCATGCTGAGCCATGCCAATCTGCCTGTGGTGGGTAGATACTGACTGGGCCTGGGCCAGACCCCATGTGCCCCTGGGCAGTGTGGCCCCGTGTGAGGGACCGTTGAGCTGGTGTGCTGCCCCGAGCACGTGGCTGGGGCTGCGGGTTGGGCAGGGGGTCTGTGTGGTGGGATCTGGCAGGGAGCTGAGCAGTGTCCTGCTGTGGGCTGCTCACCCCCCCCCGCCTTCCCCTTGCAGTGAGAACTACGTGATCCGCTGGGCCAGCACCGGTGTCCCCCAGGATATTGAGCTGCTCAACAACCTCAAGGCCATCTTCACAGTGAGCGCAGAGCCCTTGGGAGCAGCGCTGCTGCTGCTGCCCTCCTCTCCCTCCTGCAGAGCTGCCTGCAGCCGTGCTCCCCCCCTGCAGCATTTCAGATGCCTGCACCCCTTTCCAGCCCCCTGCTCCTCCCCACTGCACTCTCCTTGCTGCCCAGCCCCGTGGTCCCTGTGCAGACCCCAGTCCTGGCACCTGCACCTTGTGGGCCCCCCCTCACAGCGCCAGGGCTGCTGGGGCTGTTGGGGTGCCTGCACCCCCGTATCCCTGCTCCATCCCTCTCCTGCAGCTGGGAGGAGGCACGGGAAGCGCCTGCTGACCCAGCGATTTTCCCGCTGCACCAGCAGAGCTGAGCTGACCCTCAGGATGGCCCCAGCCATCATCGATATGCAGATGAGCTGGGAAAATCAATGCTAATGAGCAGCATCAGCACGTCCAGCTCCCCCAGCTCTTGCCCACCTCTGACCCCTGCCTGCTGCTGGCATCGGCCACAGATCCCTGTGTGCCACGTCGTGACTGCACTGTGCTGCAGCCTTGCAGGAATGTTCTCATGCAGAGGCGGCACCCATGGGACCTGTTCCCTCTGGGTGCCTGGAGCTGGGCTGCCTGGCCGCCCCACCAAGCCCTACACCACGTCAGACCTCCCCCATCCCAGGGCAGCATGTCCCCCTCTGCTGTGCTGCCTAGCCTGCGGGTGCCTCACGGTGCCATCATCTCTGCCAGCCCCAGCATTGTCCCCATCCCTCAGGCTTGGGGCTGCCTGGGGTGCACAGAAACCCCAGGCTTCCTGGAGCAAGGGGCTGTGTGCCTCCAGCCAAGCCCCGCTGTGGGGCACAGCAGCAGGAGGACTCCCTGCAAGGCAGAGCCAGGGTGCTGGGAGCAGGGAGCCGCAGTAGCTCCTGCATAGCTCGGGGTGCACCGTGGTCATCCAGCGCTGGTAGAGACACTTTCCTGCATGGTGCTGCAGGTACCTGTCTCATGTGCCCTCCTGTTCCCCCACCCTCCCCCCCAGGACCTGGGCAGCAAAGACCTGAAGCGGGAGAGGCTTTTCCTGGTGTGCCAGATCATCCGGGTGGGACGCATGGACCTGCGGGAGACCTACAGCCGCAAGCTCAGCATGGGCCTCCGGCGGCCCTTTGGCATCTCAGGTGAGTGCAGGGTGTACTGGGGGTGCTGGGAGGGGAACCCCCACACTGTATGCCCTGGCACCCTCCTCCTGGCCACTGGAACCCTGGGGCTCGCTGGCCGTGGGGCACAGCGGTTCGAGGCAGCAATGCCTTAGAGCTGCTTAGGTGATTGTGCCCCTGTACTCGGCATTGGTGAGGCTGCACCTCAAGTACTGTGTCCAGTTCTGGGCTCCTCACCACAAGAAGGACATGGAGGTCCTGGAGCGAGTCCAGAGAAGGACAACCAGGCTGGGGAAGGGGCTGGAGGGCAAATCCTATGAGGAGCAACTGAGGGAGCTGGGGCTGTTTAGCTTAGAGAAGAGGAGGCTGAGGGGAGACCTTATCACCACCTACAACTACCTGAAGGGAGGTTATAGAGAGATAGGTGATGGTCTCTTCAGCCAGGGGACAGGTGATAGGACAAGGGGGAATGGCATGAAGCTGTGCCAGGGCAGGTTTAGATTGGATGTTAGGAAAAAATTTTTTACTGAAAGAGTTGTCAGGGCCTGGAACAGGCTGCCCAGGGAGGGGCTGAGTCACCTTCCCTGGATGTGTTCAAAAAAAGGGTACTTAGGGATATGGTTTAGTTTAGGATGTGAATGGTTGGACTTGATGATCTTAAAGGTCTTTTCCAACCTTGTGATTCTGTGATTCTGTTGTTGTTCTGTGCTCCTGCCTCAGCCACGTGCAGACCCCAACTCTTGCTTGCCATCCCCCCAAGCTCTCTACCCTGTCTCCCTGTCCCCAGCCTGACCCACAACCCCTATGGTGATGCAGGGCTCTCCTCCTGTGCACCTGGTGCTAGGGAGTGGGGGAGGATCTGGCACAGCCGCTCTGGCAGCCAGGAAAGCTGTGGCTCCCTGCAACCACCATCTGTGGGCAATGCAGAGCTTCTGGATGTGGCTTAACTTTGGCCAGAATGTGCCCTAAAGCTCTGAGGCTGCTCGTGGGCGCTTCCCTGGGGGGATGGGGCTGCTGCAGACCCCACTGGGAGCGTTTCCCATGGAAGAGCTGAGCTGGGATAGCAGGTCCAAGCCCGTGCTGGCAGCACATCCGTGGAGCGGTGTGGGTGTGGGGTTTCTCCCTGCCAAGAGCTTGGTGTCATCTGGTGTGGGGTGACCAAGGGCTCTTGGTGGGGCGTGATGACCTCCCTGTGAAGCATCAGCTACAGCACAGCAGGGTCAGCGCTGGGGGCACAGGAGAAGTGGTGGCTGCAGGATGGGACAAAACCAGCCTCGGGTGCTGGTCCTGGGAGGATTTGGCACAGGGGTCATTGTACTGGAGTCCCAGTGCCTGTGCAGCCTCCCCACACTGCTGTCTCTCTACTGTCACAGTGATGGACATCACAGACATCACTAAGGGGAAGTGTGAGAGCGACGAGGACAAGCAGTACTTCATCCCCGTGCACTTGTGAGCCTGGGGCGGGGGCAGCGGGTGGGGGGACAGCGCTCGGTGGGCCTGGATGGCACGAGGATGGCAGCTGTGAGGGGGCAAGAGGTGCCAGGATCAAATTTTTCCATGGTGTGGCTTTGCAAAGGGGCTGTGGCTCCCTGGGACACGGTGTGGCCAGGGCCTCAGCGAGGTTAGAGAAGGGGCAGTGACCCACAGAGACCCCAAGGCCATGACAGAGCTCTGCCCCATGTCCCTACGGGGCACGCCGTGGGGCACCCACCTGCTCAGGGTCCCTGCTCAGCTGCAGGTGCCATCCTGCATGAGGAGGGTGTGCAGCTGTGGCGGATCCAGGCTGCTGATGGGTTTGGGGGTGGTGGGTTCCTGGCCATGTGGAGCAGCCATGTGGGATGCCCTGTCTGTGGGGAGCAAATCTGAATCTCCACGCTCTGCTGTCTGCAGGGCAGCTGCTGACAACGATTTTCTCCACAACATGATCAGGAAAGCGGTGGAGGGGAAGGACATCAATCACAAGGGGCAAGGTAGACCCCCCCACCCCATGTCCCACCTGCCCTGTGTGCCCACTCTGCACTGTGGTGCCTGGTGAGGGGTGGGGTGAGACCCCTCCCTGGCCCATCTGTGTTTCCCTGTGTCTGCTTCTTGTGCATGGGGACCTGTGCTAGCCCCCAGCCCCTGTGCTGGGGCAACCCCCATGCTGTTCCTTGCAGGGTCTGGGGGTTGCACTGGCCCCTGGCTGGCCCTGGGCCCCTCCTGCTGCCCCCCCCCCCGCCAGGCCCTGCATGCTGTCACCTGCTGACAAACCGCAGTGGCTGTCCAAGGGGGTGTGGATTTGATCCTGGGTACAGCCTGGGCTCCCTGTGTGAATTGCCCCAGCAGCTGGGATCAGAGCTGTGCTGGGTGACTGGGAGTGACCACCCACCCAAAAGCATCCGGGGCTGAGCCCATGGAGGGGCAGACACTTCTGCAGGGGGAGCATGGTGTGACTGGCAGCCTTTGCCCACCAAGACCCAGCCTGAGCTGATGTGAGCTGTGGGGTGACGTCCCATGCTCCATCCTGGCAGGCTTCTGGGTGTCCCTGAAGATGCTGTGGGGAGACTTAAGTCAAGTGCGGAAGGACCATCCCCACCTGGTGGACCGCAGCACGGTGGTGGCACGCAAGCTGGGCTACCCTGAAGTCATCATGCCAGGCAAGCGGGGTGGCGGTTGGACCACCCCTGGATGGTCTGTGGGGGTCCCAGCGTGGGGTTATGGGGCATGCTGCTGCAGAAGGGACCCCAGCCTCGCTGACAGGGCTGTTCCTCCAGGAGATGTCAGGAACGACATCTACCTGACACTGGTGCAGGGTGAGTTCGACAAGGGGAACAAGAAGACACAGAAAAACGTGGAGGTGACGGTGTGTGTCTGTGATGAGTCGGGCAGCGTGGTGCAGGTATGGCACTGGATCAGCCAAGGGCGAGGGACTGTCCCCCACATCACCCCATCCCAGGCAGCTCCATGGCAGGCTGGTGTCACTGCTGGTGTGCACCTGCTGGAAAAGCCTCTGTCCAGGGCCCTGGAGCTGCCTTTAGGTTTGGAAAAGGGGTGGGAAGGGAGAGAGAGAGATGGGGGCTGCTGCGGGGCAGGCGGGGAAGAGGGGTTCGGGGGCCTGGGGTGCTGGGCTGGGGTAGCAGGGGATGCAACATTCTTTGGCCCTTGGAGTTTATTTGGTCTGTGAGAAGTGGTGTCAGGAGCTGGCCACACATCACCTCTTCTCCTGCAGAACGTGATTTACCATGGCGCAGGGGACAAGCCGGCGAGCGAGTACCGCTCTGTGGTCTACTACCAGCAGCGGCACCAGCGGTGGATGGAGACGGTGAAGGTCTGTATGAGCCACTGGGGTGAGACTGGGATTGTGTCCCCCCCAAGGCTGCGTCTCCTGCTCCTCCCCCACAGCAGGATGGAGCTGCTGGATGGGGACCCCTGGCCAGGGTCAGCTTTTTTGGGAGCAAAGCCCAGCGCTTCCCCCACTGGGGAGGATGGAAGATGCTGCCACAGCTCCATGGATGGAGACCTGGGGTGACTGGCAGCAGGTCCCGCAGGAGGGAGGTGATGTCTGCCAGTGAGCAGTGCTGGGGTGGGGGCTGTGGGTATGCTGGTGGTCCTCCTGCACCACTCTTGCTCTCTCTATGAGCTCGTGGATGTGTGTCACCAGCCCCACACAGGCCCCTGTGCCTGCAGCTCAGCCCCGTTAGTTGAAAGGGAAGTGTGTGGGTTTGGGTTTGAGGGGCTGATGGCTTGGTGCAGCCAGTGCCTGAGCACAGGGCAGCTCAGCTGGCCTGGTCGCTCAGCCCGTGCCCTCCTGCCCTCACACCAGCACACCTTCTCTTTCAGATTGCTGTTCCCATCGAGGATGTCCACAAGACCCACCTGAGGTTCACCTTCCGGCACCGCTCCTCCAGCGACTGTGAGTGTCCTTTGGCTCCTCCCCTGCTGTCATTCCCAGCGGGGCTGTGGCAGAGGTGGGCTGCCTGCAGCTCTGGTGTCTAAGGAGCAGCTGCCTCTGTCTCTGTCCTGCAGTGCTTGGCTGCAGCCAAGCTGTGTGCTGCAGCCCATGGCCAGGGTGATGGGCTGCTCCTGGTACAGAGGTGCTGCAGTTGGGGCCTTTGCAGAGCTGAAATCCCCATGTGATGGGATGTGATGTGGGTCGTCCCACTGCTGTGGGGACCTTCCCTGGGGCTGCTGTGCAGACCTGCATCTGAGGCTGCTGCTTGCCTGTCTGATCCTGCCCCACACCCTGCCTGCTCCAAACCCCTCTTGTTCCATGGAGATGGGTGCTTGTCCTGGCGGCACATGTGGGCAGCCAGTGGCTCCGCTGGCTGCCCATCGCCCTCTCTCCCCCTTGCCCTTGCCGAGGTTCCCATATGACTGCAGCAGCTGCTTCTCCCAGGTGCCAGGGAGGGGCTGGGGGGGGTCTTGCTGCCTGTGGGCACGTCTTGCAGCTCCAGGAAAAGAACCATGATTTCCTTGGCCTGCTCTGGCTGCTGGGAGGGTGGGAGCCCCTGCTGCCCTGTCCCTGCCCACGTGGCACACCCAGGGGCTCCTCCTGAGCCGGCCTCTCCTGGCCCTGTGTTTGTCTCTCCCAGCCAAAGACAAAAGTGAGCGGATTTTCTCCATGGCCTTTGTGAAGCTGATGCGACCGGACGGCACCACACTGCGAGATGGGGAGCACGACCTGGTTCTGTACAAGGTATGGGAGGGGGCCAGGCAGGGACACCCCACCTTGACACCAGGGGGGCTGCAGGATGGCAGCTCTCCTGGTGTATGGGGATGGGGTCTCTGGTGCTGCTTGGAGCTGCTGTGCTGGTGGCACGTACCCAAATCCCCTGGGGGTTCCAGTCCCATCCTTTCTATCCTTGGTGGTGGGGCTCCCTGCACGTGGCATCTCTGGTCTCTGCAGCTCCCTGGCGAGTGACAAGCTCTGTTTAGGAAAAGGTAACTTAAATGTATGTGACTTGGAAGGGAACGTCCCCAGGAACATGTTCCCTGCGCTTGCCTGATTTGACCAGCGATTTTCTGCCTAAAACTGCTCCCTTCTGAGAGAGCAGGGAGAGGGTAAATTCACTCTTTGTTTTGAGGTAGCGCAGCCAGCCCTGATGCTGGACTGGGAAAGACTCTGTGAATATGCTGCCCCCCACCCCGCCCTTTGCCATGGTCCCCCTTTCCTGGGTTGGGGCTGCTGTGGCTTGGAGAGCAGGAGAGGCACAGTTTGGTCCTCACTGCCAGAGCGAGCTCAGGACCCTTCCCCTGTGCCCAACAGCCCTTCAGGGTTCCTCACTGGGCATGAGCTCCAGCCTCCCCAGGAGGTGACCTTCCCACCCAGCCCCTTGGCTGCTCTGATGTTTCCCCCATCCTTCCCTGTGCGCTGTGACCGTGGTTACTCGACTCAGACCCATCCATCGCCCTTCCCAAGTCCTGCATCGCTGTGGGACGAGCAGGGACAGCTGTGCCAGTGCTTCCCATGAGCCTGACAGAGTTGTTCCTCCTCTGCACTGCCACGGTTCCCTCTCTGCACCCTGATGCTGCTTTCTGCAGCTGCGTGACGTCCCGGCAGCGGATGGGCTGCTGCCCACGCTCTGCAGTGCCCACCATCATTGCAGGACTGTGCTGTGGATCTGATGCAGCACCAGCTCTGAGCGCTCCTGCCCCACACTCACATAGCTGCCCCACTCAGGGCTGTGCCGCACGTGTCCTGGTGGGTCTCTGCTGTCTGTCTGTCTGTCCATCCCCTCTGGGGTTGTCCCAAGCCATCCTAGCCAGTCTGTCCCGGTGCCACGCTCTGTTACTCTTCTCTGTTGCCTTTTTGGTGCCAGACCTCCCAGTGCAGGAGCCCGTGGTGCCCGGCCAGCCTGGGGACGGGGACAGAGCCACGCTTTTCTCCCCCAGCAGCTCCTATGCGTGTGAAATCATTGTTGTGTCCCTCCTCCCTGTTCTTTTTGGGCAAAGCACCCAATTCTTTAGATGCTACCATGCCCTGAGAGTGGCAGGTGGGTCCCTGGCTTTCTGGGGACTGTCCCCTCCGCAGCCCAACAGCGGCACGAGCACCATGTGCCTGCAGGACTTGCTGGCACTGGCCTGGGAGGTGAGGCCAAACCCTGTGCACCCCCTTCCTGCATGTGTTTTCTCCTCTGAGGGCTGCTGCTGCCCTGGCTGCACTGTGGCCTTCACCAGCATCCTCCACCCCTGAGCAAGCACAGGCTGGCGTGCTCTGCTCTGCCTTCTCCTCCTGCCGAGCGCCAGGGCTTGGTGCTGGGAGTCCAGAGCTGTTCCATCCTTTAGAGGAACGTGAATTATCTGTGTTGAGCTCTTCAGACCTCTCGAGCTAGCAGTGTGCCCTGGTGGCTAAGAGAGCCAATGGGATTCTGGGGTCATTAGGAGGAGTGTGGCCAGTAGGTCAAAGGAGGTGATCCTCCCCCTCTACTCTGCCCTGGTCAGGCCCCACCTGGAGTGTTGTGTCCAGTTCTGGGCTCCCTGGTATAAAAAAGACAGGGATCTCCTGGAGAGAGTCCAGAGAAGGGCTACGAAGATGATTAAGGGCCTGGAACATCTCCCGTATGAGGAAAGGCTGAGTGAGCTGGGACTGTTCAGCCTGGAGAAAAGAAGGCTAAGGGGGGACCTAATTAATGGTTATAAATATCTGAAGTGTGGGATGCAGGGGGAAATGGCCAGCCTCTTTTTTATGGTCTGTGGAAACAGGGCAAGGGGCAATGGCCTCAAGTTGGAGCACAGGAAGTTCCGCACCAACATGTGGAAGAACTTTTATACAGTGAGGGTGAGGGAGCCCTGGGACAGGCTGCCCAGGGGAGTTGTGGAGACTCCTTCTCTGGAGATATTTAAGACCTGTCTGGACACTTCACTGTGTGACCTGTCCTAGGGAACCTGCTTTGGTGGGGGAGGTTTGACTCAGTGATCTCTCAAGGTCCCATCCAACCCCTACGATTCTGTGATTCTGTGATCTCACACTGCTGCTCAAGAGATGTCTGAAGTGAAGCCAGTTTACCCTGCAAGGGCTTAGCTGCGCAGTGCCTCCTGCCAGTCAGCTGGACACCGTGGGCACACTCAGCAGATAGAAATGCCAAAAAACTAACAATTTTGCAATTCTTGCCTGCCCTTCAGCAGCAAAGAAGTTTACTGTGCAAGGGGGCAGGCAGGGAAGGGTGAGTGCCCTGTTGCCACACTGTAAGCAAGCGCCGGTGAGCCTGGGGTGACATGGCTGTGGTCCATTGCTCGCCTGGTGCTGGCTGTGGGGCAGGGATCTGTGCAGGATCCTGTCCCAGGATCCCCAGCCGTGGGTCACAGCTGACCACCGTGCATTGGGCCACCTCTGGGCACCTACCATGTTCAAGTCTTGCAAGTGATGGTGGAAGGATCACTTAGAAAGTCACCCCAGTGAGTCCTCCTAGATGTAATGCTGTCTGAATTCCTCAGGGGACACAAACAGGCTGTTTTTGCTGCTGTGGAGGGGGTGCCTGGCGTGCCTGTGCGGGAAGGAACTGTCCCCCTGGGCTGGTGACGGTGGCACCACGGGCCTGTGCTGGCTGCTGTGTCGGTGTCCTGCTGCATGTCCATCCCGTGGTGGTGCTTAGGCACACGCATCATTCCCAGCACGCTGCCGCTTGGCCCCAGGACCCCATCGCTGGCCTTCCACCACTCCCCCTGCCAGTTCTCATGTCCTTGTCATGTGGCACCAACCAGGATGTGGTGTCCCTCCTGGCCAGTTGACCCAGTGCAGCGCAAAGCCTCACAGGGAGCGTCTGGGCCTCCCAAATGGATGCTGGGTGAGCCCTCTGTGCTGCTGGTGCCAGGCTGCGTGGTGCTGGACAGTGACTCCCCTGGGCCAGCTCCTCCATCTCAGTGGCTCCACAAGCCAGAGGTTACGGAGCATAGTGATGTGGTTGGGTGGGAGCTGCTGTTCCCTACCCCTGTGTGGCTCTGCTGGCCTCCCTGCCCCACTGCCATGGGCAGAGCACAGTCACCCGTGCTGGGGTCAGAGCTGAGCCCACAGGGCCGCCCTGTCCTGTGGAGCTCTGGGTGTGAGCCATGTGCTGCCTTGCAGGGCGACAGCAGGAAGCTGGAGGATGCCAGCGTGTACCTGACCCTGCCTTCCACGAGGAACCTGTCGGAGCCGAGGATCCTCTCCGGCACCTCCTTCCGCATGAGCGGAGGAGGCCTGGCAGGCTTGACCATGTCAGCCCGGGACAGCTTCCAAATCTCAACACTTGTCTGCTCCACAAAGCTGACCCAGAACGGTAAGTCCCAGCTCTCTGAGGGGGTGGCAGTGGGGCTGTGCCCCCACACCCGCTAGACTATGCTGCTTCCAGCCCACAGCTCCCCGTCAGCTGGCAGCTGGCCCCGGGGATGGGCCCATCACACAGGGCACCGGCAGCGTGCTCAGGGAAGCAGGAAAGCCGGGGTTCCCTCCCAGCCAGCACCACCGCAAGGCCAGCGGGTAGAAATGCTTTGTCCTCCTTCTGCTGAAGCGCAGTGACGCAGCTGGGGAAACGGCAGCCCCGGCGTGGGGACCGGGGACCGCAGCCTGGCTGCCGGGGGGTGCAGTGCGTGGTGACTCATCGCTGACACGCTCGCAGGGTCTGGGGCCGCTGTGGTTCAGCACAAGCAGGGCTCGGGGCCGCTGCTGCTCAGCTCAGCTGCTGCTCCCTTCCTGCAGCAGCGACCTTTCGTGTAGCTGAGTTTGTGCCTTGCAGTGCTCAAGTCGGGAGCTTTCTGTGCAGAGCAGAGGCCGTACAGGCAGTCGGAGGCCCCCGGGGTCCTGGTGGCTCCTGGCAGCGCTGTGCTGGCCACCAGCCGGTGCGGTGCTTGAGGTCGTGCTCTGTGTGTGTTGTGGCTGCTCCCTGGAGCGGTGCTGGCAGGTCAGCACGTGGCTGCCATGGGCACACAGCGTGGCCGGGGAGCGTGGGGTGAGCACCTCGGTGGGTGTCAGGGAGCTGCAAGTGGCATGGGGACCCTCCCTGGGTCCCAGCCCTGGGACAGTCTGGCTGTGGGGGAGGATCATAGAATCACAGAATCGTATGAGTTGGAAGGGACCCCAAGGATCACAGAGCTCCAACCCCCCTGCCACAGGCAGGGCCACCAACCTCAGGCCTGGATCTACACAAGGTTGCCCAGGGCCCCATCCAACCTGGCCTTGAACACCTCCAGGGACGGGGCATCCACTACCTCTCTGGGCAGCCTGTTCCAGCACCTCACCACTCTTTCTGTTAAAAACTTCCCCCTAATATCTAATCTAAACCTTCCTTCCTTTAGTTTTAATCCATTCCCCCTTGTCCTGTCATTGTCTATCCTTTTAAAAAGTTGAATCTCCTCCTGCTTATAAGCTCCCTTCAGGGACTGGAAGGCTGCAATGAGGTCCCCCAAGGATGGTGACCCACAGCCCCACTGCCTGAGATCCCTCCTCTGAAAAGTGTGGGGGGCTCATGGGGGAGGCACAGCTCCAGTACCGAGTGCTGCTGTTTTGGGTCTTGGCTTCTCTCCCGCAGGGCTGTAAGGAGGATGGCAGCCCTGCCCTTGCCTGCCAGAGTGGCTGCATGATGCGGGGCCAGCAGCAAGTGGCACTGCATCCCCTGGGATGGGGCCTGTCCATCTGGCTGCCCTGGATGACAAGGGTGGGGTGGGGGAGCCTGGGGATCTGGCAGCAGGTGAAGCTGTGCTGACCCTCCTGTCTTCCCATCCAGTCAACCTCCTGGGGCTGCTGAAGTGGCGCTCCAAGTCCGGCCTGCTTTCCAGCAACCTCCAGAAGCTGATGAATGTGGACGGAGGGGAGGTCATCAAGGTACAGCCAAGATCTTCCCCCTTGCTGTGCCGGGGTCTTCTCCCCAACCTCCTCCCTTCCCTACTCCTGTGCTCACACCGCCAGCCAGTCCCCATGGCTGCTCCTGGGGGGTCAAGAGGGGAGTGAAAGGTCCTGGGGGGGTGGCAGTGTCAGCTGGATGCCACAGGATGGCAATGGCTGGGGATGGGCACAGGAGCTCTGTGCCCTGGAAGGTCGCTCCTGCACTGCGGGGTGGGTCCAGGATGATGCTGGGAGTTGATGCTCAAGCCCTCACAGTCCTCTTTTCTCCCCCAGTTCCTCCAGGACACACTGGATGCCTTGTTCTCCATCATGATGGAGAATTCGGACACGGATGTCTATGACACACTGGTCTTTGATGCGTTGGTAAGCAGGACCTGCTGAGCCTGGGTCTGGCCCCACTGACCCAGACTGGGTCATGCCAGACTGAGGTGGGTTTGAGATGGGGATCACTGGTGTGAGCAGATGAGCTGTGCCAAAAGCCACGCAGTGCCTCAGGTTGGTAGAGCCTGGCTGTCAATTCCAGCAAGGCTCAGAGGTGTTTCCCCTACACCAAGACAGGAGTGACCCCAGTGATGGGACCAGGGGAGGGTCTCAGTCTGGGTGGCTCTTGAGGGGCAGTGGGTTTGGTTATGGTGTGAGCTCTCTGCAAGCTGTCCATGAAGAGTCCTGCGGGACCTTGGGGCTCATGTTGGCTTTCTGTCTCTGAGGTGTGCCTGTCCCAGCAAGCTGGGTGGGCATGGAGGGAGCTCTGGTGGCCTCCAGACATCCCGCTGCCCGCACTGAGCTGTGCCTGCTGCTCATTCCCTGCAGGTTTTCATCGTGGGGCTGGTGGCTGACAGGAAGTTCCATCACTTCAACGCTGTCCTGGAGGCCTACATCCGCCAGCACTTCAGTGCCACGCTCGCCTACAAGTACATCCCTGGGGGCAGTGTCAGGGGGGCTGGCGCTCAGATGACAGGCACAGGGAGGGATGTGAGCGGAGCGCTGGGAGTGCCTGGCAGGAAGCATGGTGTGTCTCAGCAGCAGCTCTGAAGGCTGCTTGGCTGAAGCTGGGAAGCCCCCCCAAGCCCCATGCCCACATGCATCCCTGTCCTGCAGGAAGCTGATCTCGGTGCTGACGCAGTACGTGGAGCAGGCGAGTCGGGGGGAGCCCTGCGAGCCGCTCATGCGCACCTTCAAGGCCTTGGAGTACATCTTCAAGTTCATCGTCCGCTCCCGACGCCTCTTTGCCCAGTGAGTACCAGTGGCTGCTTCCACCCTCTCAGGTGCCACGCTCTGCCAGGCTGCCACACCAGCACCGCTGCAGTGCCAGCCCCTGGGGATGGGGTCTGCGGGAGGGACACAAGGGAGGTTCCCATGGGGTCCCTATGCCATGGGAGCCACGCTGGTGCTGACCTTTGGCCTCGGGGATGCGGCACTGGCACCCTGACCTGCCTGGTTGGTGCTGGCTGCTCAGGTGGGATGCAGGCACTGATGGCTCCTGGCACGCTGTGGACGTGCTGCTGTGTGGGCTGGTCCCCAGCCAGGCGCTCCTCCACCATCACACTTCCTCTCCCTAAGGCTTCTGGCAGTTTCTGCAGCACAGCACGCTGTCCGCTGGCTGCTGCTGGAGTGCTTGTGATCTGGCATGGGTGGCACTGTCCCATCCCCCTCAGGCTGGGTGAGCTGTTGTCCCCCTCAGGCTGTGGCATGATGGTGGCCATGAGGTGGCTGATGAAACTGCAAGCCTGCAGTTTGCTGCCTGTCAGGCTAATCGCTGCTGGCTCCTCTTGTGTGTGCACCTCGGTGTGAGGGGCTGGGGATACTGGGCTTCCGTGCTGCGGCTGTGGTGGTGCCCACAAGCCCCAGCTGCAGCCAGCCACTGTGGAGCCCATGCTCCTCCCTCCCCACCACACCGGTGGCATTGCTGTCTCTGTGTTGTCAGGCCACGTGCTGTGCTGTGGGGAAGTGCCCAGCTCCTTTTTGTCTGGCTGGCCCAAACGCAGGGCAGATGAGGCCAGTGGGACATTTGGTGACCCCCTGCCCGAGGTGGTGGTGCTTGCCCTGCCCCAGCCACTGCTGCGTGGGTAATTCCAATGTGCTTCTGAAAACCTCCCAACGATGGAGATAGAAGAACTTCCCAGGCAGCCTGCTGCCCAGCTGGAAAGGTTTTCTGGCATCCAGCCTCGCTCTTCCTGCTTGTTCCTGGAGAGCCTCTGCCTGCCTGGCCTGTGCTATCTGGGGGCTTTGAGAGATCTTTCCTTGGAGAGGAAGATGTTGCAGTTGCCTTCAGCAGGGCTTGCCTGGCTACGGAGCAGCACTCTGCTTGGCTCAGACCCTCTCAGGCCCTCCCTGCTCAGCACTGATGATGGTGGCAGGTGTGGCGACAGTGGTTTGGGCAGCAGGGTCTGTGCCATGGTGCCACAGTGGCAGGGACACAACTGTGGCATTGGAGGGCTACTGCAAAGCACCCCGTGCCTCCGAGCTCTGGCATGCCTGGCCTTGTCCCAGGCTGCTCTCATGCTTCAGTGCTCCTTGGGCTTTCAAGTAACTTCCAACACAAAGTGTTGGGGGCCCTGTGTGCCACAACAAGACAGTAGGTAATGTGGTGTTGGCCCCCACACCTGGGGAGGGGTGCCTGGGCCAGCCCCCACTTGTCCTGCTTCAAGGGCTCACCCCCTTGCTCACACAAGCTCTGAAGGGGGCTGTAAGGAACAGAGAGGCTTTTCACCACGGCTTTTCACCAGGACAAGGGGAATGGCCTTCAGCTGCAGGAAGGCAAGCAGAGGGGGGATGTGGGGCAGAAATCCTTCCCGGGGAGGGTGGGGAGGCCCTGGCACAGGCTGCCCAGAGAAGCTGTGGCTGCTGCTGGATCCCTGGCAGGGTTCAAGGCCAGGCTGGATGGGGCTTTGGGCACCCTGGGCTAGTGGAGAGTGTCCCTGCCCATGGTGGAGGTGGGACTGGGGGGCTCTGGGGTCCTTTCCCACTCAAACCAGTCTGTGATCCTGCTGTAAGCAGCACAAAAGGCTGGGAGAGTTGATGGCCCCTTGTTGCTGCTGAGGATGAGGCCAGAGTCACCCCAGGACCTGGGTTCATCTGTTCCATGTGGGCATGAGTCTCCTGTCCCATCCTGTGTGCCAAGACAGACATCCCTCCTGGGACAGGCATGGGTGAGCCCGGCTGTGGTGCTGGGCTGGAGCAGAAAGCTGCAAACACAGCCCATCAGTTCCCAGAAAAACCAAGTTATGTTCCTCTTTCATTCCAAGTACATGGCACCGAAAGCTGAAGTGTCCTGTGGGAGAGGTGGGAAGTGAGGTTGCTCCTCACCCAGTGTCACCAGCCCGTGCTGGGAAGTAGTGGGGCTACCCTGGCCTGGGGGGCTGCGGTGGGGCAGGCGGGTGTTTTCCAGGGAGCAGACTGAGAGCCCAGGGGCTGCTGCCTGTGCCTGTGAGTTCAAGTGCCTGCAGAGGTGCCGGGGTGTGTGTCGGTGTCCCCATCGTGCTCTGTGCTTGGGGTGAGGAGCTGTGTTAGGTCCTGGCATCCCCAGGGACTCTGGCCCTGCAGAGCCACAGAGCACTGTCTGCTGGTGCACGAGCTGCTGCTGTCTGTCCTTCCTGGCCTGCCAGCCCTGCCCAGGGTCTCATCTGTGGTCAGGCAGCTGCTCTGAGGTGTTCTGCTGTTAGACCAAGGTACCTGCCTCCTTGCCATGTGAAAACACAGAGCACAGCCCCAGCCTATAGAACTCCTGGCAGAGAAAATTAATTACATGGCATGTTTGCACACAGCCCCATGAATTAGTTTGCCTTGGAATGAAGGCATCCCTGAAGACATTCAGTGTTTCCAGTCATCCTCCCTTTATCTCAGCGATCTTTACAGTGTGGTAACACGGGCTCCTCAGATCTTCTAAATAGTTTAACCAGTGCTACAATTTGTACACAGCCCATAATTGAAGGAAATTAGATTGTAATTATAAGAAGCTACTACAGGTTGCTGGATCTGTTTGGTTATGGGTGGTACTGCTGGAATCGTCTGAGGAGCTCCAGGAGCTCCTACGAGTATCCCAGGTTGCGGTGAGGATGACAGGAGCAGGGCATGGCTGGCTGGCATGTGGCTGGAGGTTCATTGTGCCAGCCCTGGCTGCAGCTCTCTTGCTGCTGAGTGGGGACGGGGCTCCCTGATGCCTGTCCTGCCTTGGTGGGCGCACAGTGGGCCATGGAGGGGCTGGACTGTGGTACGGGCTGTGGGAGTTGTGCCCAACACATGCACACCCAGCCCTGGTGCTGCGGAGATGCTGTGCCATGTGTCCAGCTGCCCCCAGAGCTCCCCACTCCCTTCCCTGTGTCAGGGACCTCGCCTGTCCCCAGCCCTGGCTGTGGTAACCCTGACTCCCCCCGGCACCCCTGAGGGGGTAGGGAGGGGGGAGCTGGGGCTTTGATGGCGCAGTGACATGTTCTCCCACTCACTGCTTCCTCCCTGCCAGTTCCTCTGGCTGCTTCTGCTTTTTGGCTGCCACTGAGGGTGGGAAAGTTTTCCTGAAAGTGCTTGTCGTCACCCCAGGGCTTGCCCTGCATGGAGCCCATGCTCCTCGTGACACAGCGGGGCTGGGGTCATTTGCTCTCCTACATCCATCCTTCCCCATCCCCCTTCCTACATGGACTTTGCCAAGGGTCCCTGGGGGTCCCCAAAGGCTGCTGCAGCTGCTGGGCTCCATGTGCTGTTGGTCTGGGGGCTCCTGCAGAAGAGCTTGGGGTGTTGGCAGGCAGGGTGTCCCTTCCTGAGAGCCACCCTGACCCCTCCCAAGTAAACTGCATTCTGTGCAGGTTTCATTGCGGTCCATACTGATTTATTTAGCAAGCTGGTGACTGGATAACTTCTCCTGCTGCTTTGCTGTTGGGGCTCATCTGACTTCCGCGTTGCACCGGGAGCCTGGTTGCCTGCCAGGGTCTGAAGCTGCAGGAACTGAGGCAGGAGTGTGCCCCATGTATTCACACCCTGGAGGCTCTGGGTGCAGGGACTGGGCTCTGCCTGACACCTTTCCCCAAGAAATCAACTTTTTAAAAGGGTAGACAAAGGCAGAACAAGGGGGAATGGATTGAAGCTGGAGGAGGGAAGGATTAGCTTAGACATTAGGGGGAAGTTCTTTACAGGGAGAGTGGTGAGGTGCTAGAACAGGCTGCCCAGAGAATCACAGAATCATAGAATCATAGAATGGTATGAGTTGGAAGGGACCCCAAGGATCACAGAGCTCCAACCCCCCTGCCACAGGCAGGGCCACCAACCTCAGGCCTGGATCTACACTAGGTTGCCCAGGGCCCCATCCAACCTGGCTTTGAACACTTCCAGGGATGGGGTATCCACCACCTCTCTGGGCAGCCTGTTCCAGCACCTCACCACTCTTTCTGTAAAAAACTTCTCCCTAATATCCAATCTAAACTTTCCTTCCTTGGTGGCGGATGCCCCATCCCTGGAGGTGTTCAAGGCCAGGCTGGATGGGGCCCTGGGCAGCCTTGTGTAGCTCCAGGCCTGGAGGTTGGTGGCCCTGCCTGTGGCAGGGGGTTGGAATGTATGATCCTTGGGGTCCCTTCCAACCTAGACTGTCCTATGATTCTATGAAACTCTCCAAACTGATAGGTCAGTGATAAATTAAAAGCCAGTGGTGACCCCCATCTGCTGCAGCAATGCAACTGGCTGGTGTCTTGGCTCCATGGAGCTGCACACTCCAGCTGCTTTGTACTGTGCTGCCTTGAGTCACGACACGCCTCAAAGTTCCAAATGGGTGTTGATGGTACATCCTACAGCAGTCAGAACAGCGTGTCACAGCCGTGCACGCTGCCTGTAACATAAAAACCCACAGAACTTTGTAGGGAAGAGTTTAGGGTGGAGGTGGGCCTGAGAACCCGTGCTGGTGAGTGGTGGGTGGGCGTGTTATAAAGGGGGACTGTGGGAAGTCCAACAAGTGCCTAGCAGGCGGTGAGGGCTGTGCAGTCTGGTCACTGTGAGAGTGCAGTCTGCGTGTGCACCGATGTCTCCCTGTGCTTCTTTCAGCACACATGTGTTTCTGTAAGCTCCCCAGCTCTGGTGGGGGTTTGTGCTGGGGCGACAGGGGCTGTGGGGTGGCTCAGTCTCACCCTGCAGTGGGAGACAGGGCCTGTTGTTGAGTCAGTCTCGTCTTTGCTTCAGCTTGGAGGTCGGTGGTAGGGCTGTAAACCCGGCGCTGCCTTTGTCTGGGCACATCTGAGGGGCCTCAGGCTCCTTCCCACTGCTGAACTGTGATCTCACACACGCTGCCTTGGGCTCCTTTACCAGGGAAAGGCAGGTTTGAAAGAACCCTCCAACTGGAATTACATTCAACACAGCAGCAAAAGTGTGACAAGAACATGACTGGATAAACCAGCCGTGAGGCAGAAAGCAACAGGTCCTGTTTGTGTGGCTGCTGTGTGCATGGTTGGAAACCAAATGCCACCGAAACCCAGAGGCACCGCAGTGCGAGGCAGCACGGAGGGCCAGGTTGGGCTGGAAGATGTGCCCATCTCTGTGGCTGTGGGGTGACCAGTGTCTTGTGCCTCGTGTCTCCTGTCTGTACGTGCCCCAGCAAGGCCCGACTACTCGTTCGCAGCGCCAACAGGCAGGCAGCTCTCTCAAACGCCTCCTCTGAGAGGCCTTTGGTGCCTAAAGTCAGATAGAAGAGCCTAGTCAAAGGGGGGAAGGAAAAGGAGTACATAAGTGTGCGAGTGTCAGTGGTGTAAGCAAGCCCTCACCATGGGTAGCTCTGTGCCTGAAGCGTTTGCTTCTGGCTGGCCCTGGGGCTGGGGCAGCGGCTGTGCCAGGGCTGGGGCTGTTCTGGGGCTCATGGCCAAGCCAGGGTTTGCTGCTACACCCAGCTATGGACACGGTCACCGAGGAGGGTAGTAGATTGGGGTCGCAGGGGACTCGCGCAGTGCCCGGGTGGGGGAAGGCACGTGGTGTGGTGGTGGTGTGGTGACTCTGGCTGTTGCAGGCTCTACGAGGGGAAGGAGACGGCAGAGTTCCAGCACTCACTGCAAGGCTTCTTCCTCTCCCTGAACCAGCTGATGAAGTCCCCACTGGAGGGTCCCACGCTGCTCTCCCAGGTACGGTGGGTGCTGGTGCTGCGGGGAGGGGCTCAGCTCTGGTGTGTGGTGGGATGGATGGTGCCCCAGCAGGGTGGTGCTGGCTGTGCCTGCTCAGGGGTGATGCCAGCGGTCCTATGTGAAATGCCTTGCCATCCCCAGTGAAAGCCATGACCAGGGACCCCCACTATGAAGGAGGTGGAAGTTCTCGCCCCCTGTGCTGGGACATGTGATGTCTGCTGCAGCTGCTCCCTGTCATTGCCAGAGGGGCCTTGAGAAGAGCTTTCCCCATCCCACTGCTCCCTCCTGGAGCCCTGGTTTTCTCCACACCTGAAGCTGAGTCTTGAGGTGGAGTTGGGGTATGGACTTAAGCAAATTCTTGGGGCTTGTGGCAGCTGCCAAGGCACCAAGCAAGGCGGAGCAGAGCATCACACCGCCGCCAGCGTGGTCTGCTTTGGGCACCCACAGACAGCCTGCATAGGCACACAGCGACAGCGGGTCACCAATTGCACTGGGTGCACGCTTCCCCTTGCTCACACCTTGAGAAGGACAGCTGGCTCCCCTCCATCTTCCCTTGATGGGAACGTTACCTGTGGCTTGGTGGGCTGCAGTGGAGCAGGCGGTCATGCCACTGTGGCCCCTTGGACTATGTGGGTTTGTCCCTGGGCCAGGGGCTGCGTTTTCCTGAGGGTGTGCTCATGAGTGTCCCTGGTCAGAGCTGCTCTCAAGTCTCTGTGACTCTTCCCCTGTGTCTGCTGGCATGTGGTGGGTTTTGGCTGGACACCCTACCACCAGCATCACGCATGATGGTCACTGCCCTGTGCACAGAGGCAGCTCCTGCCTCGGACCGGTGGCTGCCAGGCTCTGTGCCCATCCCTGCTCTGCACTGGGCTCCCTGATGGCTGTCTCCTCACCCATGACCACCAGACCCAGTAGGCAGGTGCCTGTGGTCTGTCCTCTGTCCCCGCCGGCTCATGTGCCAGGGCATCGCCAGTGAGGGCAGGGGCAAGGCAGCTGGCTTGAGCAGACATTGCTGTTCTGCAGCTGGAGAGAAGTGGCACAGTTCATATGTCACAGCCAGGCTGACATGCTCTCACCCCAAAAAATCAGTAAGAGGGGGCTGACCCTTGGTGGCAAAAGGCATTTTCAGTTCTGCAAGGCCAAGCTTCCTTGGGAGGTACAATAGAAGCCAGAACCAGTTTCTGGAAGAGATCCTTTCTGAGGTGTAGCTGCTGATATTCAAGTAGTCGTGTCACACAGGGAAAATTCCCAAGCAATGGGAAAAATCCTACAGGAGCTCTGTTTCCAAAAGGGGAATGGGATGACCTTGCTAACTGTAGCCCAAAGAGGCTGACCATTGATCCTGGCTCTGTCGTGGAGCAGATGCAATCAATTCAGAGTCAGTGTAATTATTGTTAATCAGTTCAGCTCTATGAAGCATGGAGTTTAATAAAAAAAAAGAGAGAGAAAAATCAAATTTCACTGTTACTTTTTGAAGTTAGGAATGTGACTGCCTAAGATAGCTGACATAATAGGCGAGACTAACAACCGTTCCACTTCCTATGGCGTTCTGATTTCAAATTAGCAGTGTGTGGTTTAGTGCAGTGACTGCTTTTCATCGCCTCAATAACGTCTCTTCTTGGCCCTAAAGAAAAGGGAATTGCAAGTGGAGAGCTGTGTGCTGGGTGGGCGCTTCTCCTGGGTCCCAGGGGGGATGGCTCTCAGTCCTTGGCTTTAGAGGCGTTAGATGGAGACATCTGGAGGGGCATGTGGTGTGGATGAACAAGGCTGTGGGATGATGTGCCCAGCCTTGCTGCCCTGGGGTGCAAGAGGCGTGGGAGAAGGGTTTGTGAGAGGCTGCAGAAAGGTTTGACGACGTTTATTGTGATTTCAGCCAGCTAGGAGAGGGAAGCAGAGATGCCAGGCACGGTCCTGCCAGCCCAAAGGGAGAAGATGCTGCTGGAGCGTCGCTTAGTGCCACGGCAAAGGCAGAGCCAAGGAGCTGGAGCTCACCGAGCGCGCCCTGAACGCGGCACCGGGTGGCTGCTGCTGCAGGAGCCGGCTCTGGGCCGCAGGGCCTCTGCGATGGCATGTTCATTTACACCTAGGGACCTTCAGAGTAGCCCAGGGGGCCTGGCTTGGGCTGGGGGTCCCTCCTGCATGCTACTGCCCTATGTGGGTAGCAGCTGCCTGGGAGGGGGTTGGAGCCAAGCCGAGCTCTCATCCCGCCACAGGGTGCTCCCAGGGACACCCCTCCAGGGGCACACCCAGCCGGTGCCAGGGGTCCCTGTGTTCGCTGTGCCCTGAGGACGTGCCTGTGGCTATGTCATCCAGGTGTGTTTTAAAACAACGGGCATTTGCAGCTGGGCACCAGGCACCCAGCTCCTCCTGCAGCTGTGGCTGTGGCAGCAGTGAGTGCCAGTGGCCAGGAGCGGTGCTGGGGGGTTTCACAAGCAGTGTGAGCCACGGGCTGCAGCCCTGATAGTCATGTTGCAGGAGCTGATGGGGCTTTGAAGGAAAAGCTGGAGCGGTTTTGCTTGTTGGCAGGGGTTGAGGTACGTGACTGTAGTGGTTCCAGGCGTTTGCTGGACACCGGTGGCTTGGCAGGGGGAAGCTGCTCCCAGCTGGATGCCCCTTCCCGAGGGACAGCAAGGGCGACGGGCTGAGCACAGCGCTGCTTTAACGAGCCGGGCTGAGTGCAGGCGGCGCTGGCTCCACACCCACAGCCTGGGGGGAGGCAGGAAGGGCTGGGGGTCTCCTTCCTGTATGTGCAGTGTCCATATGTCCTGCCTGTGGGTGCACAGCAAAGCACGGCTGGTGCAGTCAGCTCTGCTGTCTCTTTGCAGGGAGCAGCGCTGAAGTACCTGCCGTCCATCCTTGAGGACGTGTTTGAGATCTTCGACTCCGTTGCACTGGGGTAGGGTCCCCATTGCCCCCCTCTCCCTGGCCCTGCCCCCACTCCCATCCCTCAGCGACCCTGCTGCCCCAAAGCTGTGCAGGGACGCAGGCTGGCTTCTTCAAGGCGAGGGTGGGTGAAGGGGTCTGTGTGGATACCTGGGGATTGCTTTGTCCCCTTCCTAGCACAAAACCTGCTCAGTTTTAGTGGTACCCTACGCTTTGGGCAGGGCTGGGCCTGGGAGCCCTTGGTCCCAGCAGGTCTATTTCGGGAATTGAGGCAGGGTTTTTACACTGGGTGTCACTGCACAGCTATCTGTGGATGGCATGGCCTTCCTCACCATTCTTCCTCACCTGTGCAGCAGGACCACCCTGCCCTGGCCCACTCTGCCCACATGGAGCAGCTGCTCCTTCCCGGCAGCTCGTCCTGACTGAGACACGGGGAAATCGGTGCCCAACTCCCCCCGCTGCTGCCAAGGGAAGGGGGCTGCAGGTGCTTGGGACTGCAGAATAAGCATTTAGCACTCATGAAAGCCTCTCTCCTGCACGGCAGGGCCTTGCTGCAGGACTTCATTGGGAACCTGCCACCCCAGCGCCTGCTGAAGCAGAAGCTGCAGTCCCTGACCGATATCGTCAACAGCACGATCTTCCAGTGCTATGGTGAGATGGGGCATGGGGGGGTCCTGGTGGCACTGCCCAGGCCAGGCTTTCCTGGCAGGGCTGTGGCACAGGACAGGGGCGATTCCCTGCCGCAGGGACCCTGGCTCTGCCCTGACAGCACCTCTGCTGGCCCTGCAGAGGGAGGCCATTCCCTGGTGCCTGTGCTGGGAGCAGCTGGTGCCGTTGGATGAACCTCTGCGGCTGCCTGAAGTGCTGCCAGGCTGTGGAGGGAAGCACGGTGTTGCTGAAGCAATGTGTGGTCCCTGTGGCGAGGGTTGAGCAGCTCACCTGGGCTAGCTCAGCTCACCTGGGTTAGCTCAGCTCACCTGGGATGGCTGCTTGGGGAGGTTGACTCTGGCCTGGCCAGAACCGGGACAGCTGGCAGTGGGGGGAACCTCTGAGGAATGTTTCCCCCCTGCTTCGCTTCCCTTCCCTTTGCCCCTGCTGTAGAGGTGCCCTCATTGTGACAAACGGCAGTGCGGGGGGCTAGTGGTGTTGCACAGCCATCTCCTGTCAGAGGGACAGAGTAATATGTAAGGGGAGGAGCCCAGGCGTTTCATTCATTCAGCACTAGAGACTCCCCTGTATCTTGGTTAAAAAGTCCCATCTAGTTAGGAAAATTTTGAGTGCCTCTCAGGGAGCAGAGAGAGCACTAAGCTGGTGGTGGAAGCCAAAGCAAGAGAGGTTCAGGTGAGGCTTTTCTCTGCCTGTTTTATTTCAGCAAGAGAGGGTAAGAAGCCACGTAACAGGGTGCAGTGGACTCTGTGTTGGAGACTTCCCACTGGGATTTAGTGCTCCCTCTGAGCGGGATGTTGGCAGCTCTGAGCATGTGGGTTGTGGCTCAGCGTGGGCATTGTGCTGGTCCCAGCTGTTCTGTTGATTCTGCTCCTGCCTGGTCCTGTCCTGTGCTGGGGTGGTGCCACATCCACCAGCCCCGTGCCTCCCTGGTGCCCCAACAGAGTGCCGGGAGCTGCTGCTGCAGACGACGGTGCCCATCCTGCAGGATCTGATCCAGAGTGGGGAGGAGGAAGATGCCTGCATCGAGCTGCTCAGCAACATCCTGGAGGTGCTGTACAAGGCCCAGAAGGTAAAGCCCCTTTTCTCTGCCTTCCCTCTCCACCCATCACCTTTTGAGTTGGGCTGAGCACAAATCACTGGCCACGATATGCTTGTGACTGACTCTGGTCCATCTGAGGTGTGAGGGGGCTGTTGGTGCCCACCATCCCTGTGGGAACCTGCCCAAGATGGGGAGTAAAAGCCTTTTGGTGTCCACCTCAGTTGCTCTGTGGTGAGTCCCCGTCGTTACCTGTAAGTGGAGAAGAGGCTCCTGAGCTCAGGAGCACACTGACTGGAGCCAAAGGGGCACAGAGCTGGCCAAGGGCAGGGGGAGGGCAGTCAGTCAGCAGTTGCCTGCTCCCTTGGGCAGCATTATGCTCCAGAACCAGCAGTGATGGCCCTAAATGTGAGCCAAAGCCCTGCAGTGTGGAGGTCCTGCCCAGCACCCCGCAGCAGAGAGCTGACTGTGACCATGCCCAGGCAGTGGGGACTCCCATGTACCTCCTTGCCTCTTCCCTGCAGCAGCCTCCCTGACAGTGCAGCAGGGTGCCAAAGTGAGGGGTCCCAGTAACACACCAGTCCAGCAGCAGCTTGGGGCTGGGTGTCCGCTAGGCACGGTCCTGCTGTGGGACCCCCCAAACAGGACATGTCCCAGGATTGTCACGGGTGGGACAGGGATGTCCTTGCTGGGCATCAGCCCGACTCCCTGGGGCGCTGTCTGTTGCAGAGAGCAGAGGAGCTGCAAAGACAGTGTGACACAGACAAGGGACGACACAAGGACCGTGGGGACACAGAGCTGGTGAGTGCCTCTCTGGTGGGCTTTGTGGGGCGGGAAGGAGCCCCCTTGCATTTGGGAAGGGCTTATCTGCATCTCTGCACAGGGGCAAACCCTGTACCTTCTCCTGCACTCAGTGCGAGGGCCTGGGCTGCTGGCAGGGCTGCTGCAGCGGTGGGCTCAGCCCCCGGCAGCGTGTGATGCTGGGCCGTGTCGCTGTGGTGCCTGGCTGATGTGGTGCCTGGCTGATGTACTGCAGGCTGGGCATGCCAAAGCCTTGGCCACCATCCCCATGCTGCCTCAGTCCTGCCCTCTGGCCCCTGCTCCTCTGCAGCTACAATCGGGCCATGTTGCTGGGCCACCGGTAGCCCATTACTGCCTCGCCCTGCACACTCGAGCGCACCCACAGCAGGAAGTCTTGTGGCTGGTGGTGGTGGTAGCCATTCCTGCAGTGTTTTGGGAAAGCACAGGGATCTGTGCCCTGGCTCTGCCCATTTCTGTCCTTTATAGGATGGTCTGTGCTTTGGGGTCCCTTTCTAGGATCCCGATGTCACACCAACGTCACAGCGACCAGTGCTGGAAGCTGAATTAGACTCATGCTGCCCTGTCCTGGGTGCGCAAGGTGTCTGAGCGTGTGTGGGTTGGTTAATTCCCATGGCACTGGGAAGCCCGAGCAGCAGAAGGGAAACCTTGGAAACTGCGGATGAGATGCCTTGTTTCAGATTTAACTTTTAAAGTGTCCTTTAAGGAGAGGATTGTCAGGATGCTCATGGGTGGGGATACTTCCCTTGTTTCAACCCCAATGTGAGCTGAAACCCACCTTTGTTTGCTGTGCTGACTGCTCTGGGGGTCACAGATGGATGCAGCCATCCCTAGCTGTCCCCAGCCATCCCTGGCTGTCCCCACCTGGGTGACCAGTTTTGCCAGGGTGGTGCACAGGGCACTCCCTGTTCACACTGGAGCACATTGCTGTATTCCATATCCAGCTGGTTGCCCTGATGCTGCCAGCCCCCAGCGCACTGATTGAGCGAGCTGTACATGCTGTGCTGGAGCAGACAAGTCTTTTACTTCAGTGTTTCCTATAAATCCCAAATCTTTATAGAGTCAGCTCGTGATTTCCCATCTCCTGAGGCACCGTGAGCTTGTCCCTCCTGGCAGCGCCCGCTGCCTGGCAGCCACCAGGACCAGAGCTGGCTGGTCCCACAGCTGAGGATGCCCAGCACAGGGCTGGGCTGGCAGCCACAGTTGGGGGTGCAGAGGTGCTGGGGCTCATCCAGCAGACACCATCTGCCATGACTGGAGCAGAGCCACTTCCTCCTCACTGCATGAGCACTGCAGGGCGCTGAGGGAACTTGTGCCCTCCGTCCCATCTCCCACACCCTCTGCCAGGAATAACTGTGAACACTTTGCAACCCATGCTGCTTTTTTTGGTGAGCTGTAGTAATTGCAGCGGTGCCAACCATGTGTGGCCCACCCAGCCTGGCCTGCCAACACTTGGGCATCACGTTCCAGCTCCGTGCCATGGGGACAGTCCAGTTGGCTGCGGGGATGGTGTTGCTCACCTGTGCCTTCGCTCTGGCACCATGGCGGGCGGTGCCAGGTGCTCGGCTGTGACACCTCCTGCCTTGCAGGCGAAGGTGAAGAAGCACATCCAGCTGATCCTGGAGCGGCTGCTGCACACTGTCAATCGGAGGGTGATCATCCTGGACCGGGAGAACACCCTGAGGGTGAGTACCCCCGCATTGCGCTGCGCCGAGCGTTGGGGCTGTGCCGTTTCCCATGGCTGCCTTTGGGCAACATGGGAGATGCAGAAAAGCCATTGTCACTGGTTTAGGGGTGGGTGACCAGTGCTGCTGCTCTGCTGGTGCTGCAATCTAGTCCCTAGCTGGCTAGGGCTGGATGTGCAGGTATTTAGTGCAGCAGCATGGATGCATGAAGGATGGAGAGCCGTGCCAAGGAGCAGGTCTGGAGCAGAGGGGGCGTTGAAAGGAGCAGGCAGGGTGCTGCTGATGCAGAGAGCCCATTTTGGAAGCAGATGAGGGGTTTTGGCTGTGTTCTCCTGAAAACCAGCAATCAGATCTGGTGAACCATTGAGAGTTTTATGTGCCAAGAGCATGTGGGGGGAATATGCTGGGACACCCACCTCTCATGGGGGAGTGGGCAGGTCAGAGCTCTGCTCAGGCAGAGCTTTACACAGAGCAGCTGTACCGGCTGCAATGAGATCATCATGAAGGATGTGGAAGCAGAGCTGCGGCCAGCGTGGGTTCATGCGCACTCTGATGTGGACATGGCGGCAGACCCAGGGTGCTCAGTGAGACGTGGGCCTGACGGGGCTCTGTGGGTCATGAGGGTGGGTGAGCAGCCGGGTCTGGCCACGTGTGGGGAGCCTGGAGCAAGTGTCAGAGCTGTGCAGCAGCAGGGATGTGCTGTGCCATGCTGTGCCGTGTTGTGTGCTGTGCCTGGGGAGGTGTGAGCATCCAGCGTGGGGATACGTGTGCAGGTTTGCTGGCCCATTCTCTGTTCTCACTAATAAAGACCTAACTATACTGGGGCAGTGAAGCTGGTGGGCAGGATGGCTTTGTCCTCACTGGCCCTGCCCCTGCTCTCTGGTGGATGAGGCTGCATCCTGGGCACTGGGATTGCTCCCGATGCCGTGTCACTGCTCCCTGTCCAGTGACCCCTTCCCATACCCAAGGGACAGGGGAGGCGCCAGGTCTCCCCTCGGGCTGCTGGCTCTGCCTGCCCTCCTCTGCCCGCTCGCCTGGCGCAGGCCCATGGTGACATTTCCCAAGAGCAGTCCTGGGGTGCCTTTACTGGTGAGCTGGTGGCGTGCTGGCATGTGCCCGGGCACCAGCGGCCTTGTGGCCGACGGTGCCGCTTCACCAGAGCTGCCCCGGCTCTGGTGCCGAAAGCTGCACCGCCGGGGCTGTGCTGGGTGGGCGCTGCGGCCTCTCGGCAGTATGAAGCAGGCAGCAGCTGCGCCTCAGGCAGAGGGGTGTGTGGGGCTGTGTGCGGTGCCTCTGGATTTTAGCCTCTGTTCCCAGGCCGTGTGGCTCAGTGCAGGGGTGGCAAGACCAAAGTGAGCTGCTGGGCGTGCTGGGACAGGCGAGGGGGGTGCTGGTGTGTGGCCCCGGTGTGGTGCAGGGGAAGGGGAGCGATCCTTTGGCTGCACCTCACTCCCTCTGCATGCCCCCCTCCCCTGCCATGCTCCAGAGGCGCCATCTGGCAGGTTTCCCGGCGTCATTCACCATCTCCACGCCGCAGTGTGATTTGCCCCAGTGTCTGTGGCCCCTCAGCCCAGGCTGCTGCAGCTGTGGCTGCCAGGGTGGCCTGGGGTTGCAGACATGGGAGCAGCCTTGGTTCATCCTGCTGCAGAATTTGGGAAGAGGTGATCCCCAAATTCACTATCCCGGGAGCTCCAGGCACTGAGAGGCTGCTGACCTCCTCTGCCTCCGCCTCCCCAGCTCATCCCTGTCCTATGGTACCTGCAGGGAAGGGATGAGCTGCCATAGGAGAGGCTGCACCTGAGGCTTGGGTGGCTGCTGGTGCATCTCTGATGGCTGAATACAGGGTCCCCTTGGCACTGCCAGCCCCCCTCGGGACTGCTGCAGCCCCACAAGGTCCCCAGCATTTGGGATGGGGTTTAACACCGTGTCAGCCCCCACCCTTGCGAGTGTCCTGCTTGGGGTACCGTGGTGTGTGCACCAGCTGGAGAGGCTGTGGTCAGGTGCTTCCCGGAGGGGGTGGGCCGTGTCCTCCTCCCCAAGGACAGTGGGATTGCCATGACCACTCCTGCTGCCATCGGATGCTGCGGTGAGAGCCCCAGTGCCATGTGCAGCTGGCGTGGCTAGGGCTCTGGGGAGCGCTCACCCTGGGGCTCTGTGGCAGCAGAGGGTCGTGAGGACCCGGTGCACCCTGGCATGATGGGGTAACGTTAGTGGGGAGCAGTGACTGTGCCACGCTCGGCGTCTGCTGCCACCCACAGCCGCCACTGGCTGCTTTGATCTGGGACCCTCATTAAACTGACGCTGAGTTTCCCCTCTCGTGGGCAGCCTTGCAGAGGCTGGAATATTTGAGCTGCTAATTTCATTCTTGCTGTAATTAGCCACCACATCCTGCAGCCAGAGAGGCCCTGCCCACCGCCTGCAAAGAGGGAGAGGGAATTTCAAGTCCCTGCAGCCATGAGCAGCCCCCACTCCCCACACAGCCCCAGCCATGGGCAGTCTATGCAGCTCAGCCCCTGGCCTTGCTGGGAGATGCTCACTGGAAGGAGCGCCACGGCCCCCGGGACCCCCACCCAACCTGCCCTCCCACCTGGGAGGTCTCAGGGACAGGTCTCTCTCCCAGCTGGGGTCTTGTAGAGACTCTGACTGTTTCCTACTGTCTCTGACAGGGGATACAGGAGAAACCCTCCTAGTTGACCTGCAGGCAGTGACCAGGGGGATGGGAGATGGGCCCACCCTGTGGGGTGCAGGGATGTGAGAGCTGATTTCATCCAGGGCAGATGGGGAGAACTCCTCAGGGACCCCAAGGCAGAAGAGGGCAAGGGGCTGCTCTCACCCAGGGGCTGGGCCAGCGCTGCAGCCTGTGCAGGGGAACAGCTCCCAGCCCCCCTCCTCATCCTCAATCCAGAACAGAAGTGCACAGGTGGGAGAGGATGTAACAAAAATAGCGTCTCCCTAGAATTTATTGAATTCTCCTTACATACAGCCATTGTTCCCCTCGCCTTATTTACACAGGGACTTCGATACGTTAAATGGAACGGTTAAAAATATAAAAGCTGGTGCTACCCAAACCCTACCGTCAGAGGGAGGGAGAGGAAGAAGGAGACGTGGGTAGGGGGGTCAGTGCTGGGATGGTGCCCCCACACTCCTGGCCTGCCGGCCGTGGCTGGCTCACAGGAACCAGAAGCATTTGCGCCTGGATTTCTTCGCATCCAGCTTTGCAGGCAGCTTTGTCACTGGCGATGGCTCTTGCCTGGGTGGCAGGACGGCCCCTGCCACTGCCACGGGGGAGCTTGGCATGGTGTCACCCTCGATATGGCTCAGCACCTGCTGGAAGCGGCCCTCCTGCTGCCGGAAATCGTGCTCCACGCTGCGGGGAAGCAGGGCGAAGGGGATGGCGTTAGGGGGCATTGCCCACTGTGGACCCCCGCCTGCTGTGTGCCCTGGTGCCCACCTCCACCTCTGTGCCCCCCCAGCAAGCCTCTGGGGAGCTCTTGGGCTTGTCTGTGCTTTTTCTGGTGTTCCACACGCTCCCCAGAGCTCCTTCCCCCTAAATGAGGACAAAGCAAGTCCCTCCTGGGGAGCTGATCTTGCAAGGGGCCTCCCTGCGTGCCTGGGACTTATTTGGACACCGTGCTGCAGCTCCTCTGCCCCGATCAGCCCCAAAGGTGCACTGCTCCCAGCATGGAGCACAGCGTGCCCCCCGTGTGCATGTACATCTCTGTCCCCCTGGGACTGCAGGGTCCCTCCCAGCCCAGAGTGACACGGTGTAAGACTCTGCCTGGGGATGGGAGCTGGCCAACTGCCCTAAATGAGGTGCTGGTGCAGGGGGGTGAGCCCAGGGTCTGCAGGACCCCAGTTAGCACTGAGCCCTCCAGAGAGGGGCTGCGTGTCCCCTTGTCCCGCCACTGCTGCCACCAGTGCTGGGCCAGGCCCTGCTGGGCTGGGGGCAGCTGTGACATCAGGAGGGGCACAGGGGGTGTCACACCACTCATGGTGCACAGGATTAGGGTGTCCTAGGTCTGCGTGGGTAAGGGGGGGTGGGCTGTGCTCACCACCACAGCCCTCGGGTTTCCTGTGAGCCCTCCAGTGTCCCCGCAGCACCCCGCAGCACAGCAGCCACGTGCCGTGATGCCTCCTCATGCGGAAAGCGTCCTGATCCCCTCACACCAGCCACATCCCATCAGATCAGTGAGGTGCTATGCTCTGTGCCCAGGCCCATGCATGTGGCACAGGGGGAGCACCTCACGAGCCCCCGCGCAGCACACTGACACCTCCCGTCACCTCCTGTCACCTCCTGTCACTTCACCCTGCTGGGGACACTGATTGTCCCAGCTATGTCTAGGGAAAAGCATGAGCTACAGCATGCAGCCCCATAGCAGGGGCAGTGTGTGATGGACCCCCCACACCCCAGCACAGACCCAGCAGAAGGGTTGGGGGACGCTGTAGGGGTGCACGTGGCCCCAGGATGGGAGGTGGGGGAGGCAGGTCTGCTCCCCTCACAGGTGATGCCTGAGGGTCAGTGCTGGGACCGCTGCTCAGCCCCTGGCACCCCCCACATCCCTGCACCCCTGTGCCCTGTCCCACCAGAGCCTCTTCTTGTCACGTGGCCGCAGCAAAGCCCAGAGGGAGTCCCCGTGGGGAGCCTGGCAATTACATGGAGCCACCTCCTTGAGATGTGACATCTCTCCTGGCCCCAGCGCCACGTGGAGACAGGCTCGTCAGACCCAATTAGCACTGAAGTGCCCCCTGAGACACAGCGGGGCAGCCTGTGGTGCACAATAAGCAGAGAGCAAGAGAGATGGATGCAGCAGAGCTGCAGCAGCATGGGCGTGCAGGCCGGTGGGTGCAGGGCGTGTGAGGATGCTGGAGTGAAGGCGGGGGCCAGAGCCAGGGCACCCCCAGCCCGGGGCTGCCCAGGGGAGAGCGTGTCCATCCCACATGCAGGGACTCACACAAGCACAGCAGGGTAGCAGCTAACCCACCCCCTGAGCACACGTGTGCACTGCAGAGCACAGCTCAGCGCCAGCTCTGTGTGCCGCATCCTGCTCCTCTGAGAGCTAGCGGAGTGAGCCTAATTAACAGCCAAACGAGAACAGGCCTGGCCAGTGACCCACACCTGCATGGAGGCTGTGCGTCCAGGGGTGCAAACGGACACCCACAAATGCCTGAAAGGCTGGGCAAAGGCTCAGGTGAAGCTGCAACCCCTTGATTCCCATGGGGCTGATGCAAAGCGGGCCCCCACCACATCACTGCTGCACCATGAGGGGATGAGATGCCTTTCCCAGAGCCCAAACCGGCTCTGAAAGACAGAGAGGGCAGTGGAGGAGAGCACTCTGTGCCCTGACCCAAAGCCAGTGTGGGGGAAGCAGAGCCCAGGCCCTGTGGGCCCAGAATGTGGTGAGGGGCAGGACCCCCTGCGTGACCATCAGTCCATCTGCAGCGTCTGCGCAGAGCTGGCACAGGGACGATGAGACGCAGGCTGGGCCTGGAGTGAGTGAGCCCACCCACCAGCCACTAACGAGGCTCTGCCTGATACACTGCTTTTCTGGAAGACAAATGCTCTGCCATCGAACCAGAGTAACTCCTCCAGCTGCAGCCAGCAGCTCATGTCCAGAGCCTGCCGCTGGCAGGGAGCAGCCCAAGGGCCTGGCCTGAGGGCTCCCTGCAGAGGAAGGGGTCACCCAGCAGCCACTCCTCTCTCGGTCCTTTGGGAGCCTTCATGGGGGGCTGCTGTGAGATGAGGGTGTGCTGCAGTGCTGGCCCTCTCCTCCCTGTGAGCTGCAGCCCCTGTCATCATCATCATCATCATCATCATCATTGGCAGAAAGTTGTCATGATGAAGTGGGCCTGGGCAGCTTTGGTGCTTGTGATGAGGGTGGTCCCCTGACATCTGCAGCAGTCCGTACATGGTGTCCCTTGACACCCAGAGACTTGCAATGCCCCCCCACCTCTCCCTTGTAGCCAAATTAGAGAAGTCTGAGGGGCAGAGGAGAGCAGGGGACATGCAGGGTGCTGGAGCTGGCTCTTACCTGTAGATGATGCAGGCACAATCCCGGCAGGTCCCGCAGTTGGCGATGTCTTGCCCAGTCCGGTACGAGTGTCGCCTGCAACAGAGCAGAAGTGTTGTGAGCCTGGAGACCGGGCCTTTGCCTGCCCATGCTGCCTTCACCTGCCTCTGGAGTTCATCCTCCAGGAGCTGGGACTCTTCTTCCTGGGTCCCATCTCCTCTCCTCCCTGGGATCCAGCCCCTCTCCCCCCATTCGATGCCACTGAATGCCAGGCCAAGCGCAGATGTCTCGGGTGCAATCCAGGGACAGGCATGGCAGAAGCCCCAAGTCCTTCACACTGCATCTACCTCCTTTCATTGCCATCCCAGAGCTGTAGCTAGTGTGGGCAGCCACCCTGGGTCACCTCACATCTCCCTGCTCGCAGTGCTGCGCAGGGAGTGTGAGGTCTGTGCGGGGGCACTGGCAGCACACAGCAGAGCCCTGACAGATGGGCACAGGGAGATGCTCCAGACTAATCACCAGCCTACGCCAAACTCAGGATTTATCTCTTTCTGAAGCATCCTCTGCCAGGGAAGGTGCACAGGACTCAAGCTGCGGAGTGCCAAAGCTCTGCTCAACCCCAACAGTGTCATTCTGCCACCCCCATCTCTACAGAAGGTATCTACACCCTGAGTGTTTCTGCTGCTGGTGGTAACCACCAGCCTCGTTGCATCCCCAGGCTGGCTGCGTGCTGTGCCAGGAGCACATGCTCCGCTGCCCCACAGGGTAAAGAGCTGCTCCCCCTCACTTCTTCCTGCCCAGAACTCCCTAGGACTTGGTCTGTGCTCCGGTCCCACCATGCACACTGAATGTCCCCTGTCCCCAACACTACCAGAGGCACGTCCCAGCTCTTCTCATCGTGGAAGCAGCAGGTGTCCACTGGCTGCAGTGTCCCAGGGGCCCGCAGGGAACCTCTTACCTGGGCACAGTGCCACTCGGTGCTCCCCTGAGCACGGCAGCCTCCACGTGCCATCGCTGGCCTGGCTTCGGCTGCCGGCCAGGAGCCACCACCTCCCCAGGGACACAGTCCACCCAAGTGTCTCCTTGCTTAGCAGCCTGCAGCTTCTCTGAACTGAGCTCATGTGCCTTTGGTTTTCCTGCCCTCCTGAGCCCCTCTGGTGCTGGAGGCTGTTCCAAGGACCCCCAGCACCCCAGCAATGCTAGCATTGCTCCCCGCTGGTGCCCCAAGTCCGGTTGCTCTCAGAGCTGAAGGACAAGGGCCCCATGAAGTGCTTTTGGTCACCCTTGTGGACTCTATCTTCACATCCCTGTTGCCCCTCAGGCAGAGCCTGCTGTGGCTTTTAGGGGGGGGCAGCTGAGAACACACCCCCACGTCCCACATAGTAGTTCACATTTTCCTGTTAAATCTTCCTCCTATTACTCGACCTTGATCAAGATTGTTCTCACTCCTCAGAAACTGGGTCTTTTAACGCACCAAATTATGCATTACAATTGGGATTATACTGTTAGCACATAAATTAGATCAGGATACCTTATATATAGCTCTGTATGTGTATATATATATATATATATACACACACACATATTATATATATATACACACACATAAAAGGTACCTCTATGAGTGTGTGAGGGTATCTAGCATCATGCAAACTGCACCTCTCTACTGGGACAGGAGCTGGTCCAGGGACAGGTGTTTGGGCTGGGATGCTGCTGGAGGTAGATGCCTGGGACCCGTGAGGACACACCACACTGTGAGCAGTGGCAGGGCCGGTGTCCCTGCTCTGGTGCACAGCGGGTGCCTGGGAGCCACCGTGAGTCTGCAGGATGCTGACCCGTGGCAAATGAAGCCAGGCTGTTCCTCAGCACAAGGAAACCAGGATAATTTTTGATGTGATTTCCCATCCCATTCCTTATGTCTCCGGGCATCTTGTTTGGTCATTTGACTGCAACAGTATATGGAGCCGAGATCTTAATTAAGCTGCCCGCAGTGAGGCTAAATCAGCTTCCTGAGCAGAGGAGCTCGGTTCTGACTGCAGGAGCAAGCCTTCCCTCTCAGCAGGCACTGCTCTGCACATCCACCCTGCACACCCTGCAGGGATGAGAGGCTTGGCACGGCCACGGCATGGCCATGGCATGGCTGCGGGCACCCCGGAGTGCAGCATGGCGGGCAGGGGTCACTCCCTGCCCTTTCCCCTCCCAGCAGATGCACAGCCCTGGGCACAGCAGACCCTCATGCAACCCTGACAGGTGAGGGGTGAGAGGGCTGTGCCGGGGTCTGCATGGGGAGGGGCGAGAGGGCTGTGCAAGGTCTGCATGGAGATGGGCGAGAGAGCTGTGCCAGGGTCTGCAGGGCGAGTGGTGAGAGGGCTGTGCCAGGGTCTGCAGGGTGAGGGTGAGAGGGCTGTGCCAGGGTCTGCATGGGGAGGGGCGAGAGGGCTGTGCCAGGGTCTGCATGGGGAGGGGCGAGAGGGCTGTGCCAGGGTCTTCATGGAGAGGGGCGACAGGGCTGTGCCATGTGTCCAGGGGAAAAAAGAGCTGGAGCTGAGAGCAGGCATGAGAAACAGGGAGGCTGTCCCCAGGGCATGGGCCATGGTTGGGCTGAGACTGCAATACCCCAGGGCTCTGCTCCCAGCGGGCACATCACTGGAGCCAGCCAGGGGGCCCAGCTCCTCTTGCCCCCCCACCCTGCACCCTTTCGCTGGGCATGGGGAGGGCACTGCAGGCACATGCAGGACAAGTGGGGACATGCAAGACATCGCACCAAGACACGGTGCCACATGTCTGCAGATGACACCTCTGAGTTTCTCAGGGGGAAACTCATCTGGGAGGCGGCAGCACCCAAATGTCTGGCAGGGCCCCCCCATTCTCCATACACAGGCCCTCAGGGCCCTTGACCTGTCCGCCTGTCCTCGCCTGCTCACCCGTCCCGCTGGGCCTCCTTCTTCTCCAGGTCCTGGATGACGTCCAGCAGCACCCGGATGGTTTGTTGGCTGGTCTCCAGCACCCCTTCCAGGGACTGCAGCTGGGACTGCAGGTCCCCCTGTTCCCTGGGCCCCTGGGGGCCCTCTCCCTGAGATGTCCTGGTGTCCTCGTCCCCCGCTGGTGGTCCCACGGGCCCCTTGGCTGCCACCACCAGCTGCAGAAGGTCCTGGACATGGCGCAGTGTCTCTGACTGCTCGGTGGTGAGGCAGGGCTGCCCGTGCCGGGGGACCTCCGGTGCCCGCCCAGCTGGCTGCATCCCCACACACGGGCCCTGTGGGGCTGGGGGCAGTGGCTCCCCAGGCCCCTCTGGTCCTGCCTGGCCATGCCCAGGCTCGGTGGCATGTAGCCGGTTGCAGATGCTGCGGGGCTCAGGATGGCCAGGTGCAGCTGGTGTCTTCTCCGGTGCCACGGCGGCATAGCCGTGCCAGCCCGGCGCTGGCGGAATGGGGGCTGGCGAGGTGCAGCAGGGCCCCCCCCAGGGCGTGCCGCAGAGCTGGTGCTGGGGTGGCGGGGAGTCCCGCAGGGGGTTGCCCTGAGCTGGCTGTCGGATGCCGTGGGTGTCCGTGGCGGGGATGGTCTGCTGGCGGTGCGGCGAGGGCTGGAGCGGCGGGTGCCCGTGGGGCAAGCTGCGCTCCGAGTCGCTCCGGCTGAGCCCCCGCGGCTCGGCAGGTGGCCGGGGCTGACCGCAGGGTACTGAGGCCGGGCGTGGGGCGGCTCCGTGGCCGCCCCCCGTGTTCCCGCGGAGCCGGGCGCAGGCAGGGGTCAGTGGGCAGGGCTCAGGGGTGCAGCTCCGTACCGGGGAGGTGCAGCGGGCAGCGGGGCACCCGGCTGTGCCTGGGTAAGGGGGACAGGGATCCCTGGGCGGTGGCGGTGGCACATGGCACACTGCCGCGTGCTGGGTGAGGGTGACGGCATGGCCTCGTGTGGTCAGGCCACTGGGCGCCCGCGGGGTCACGGCCCAGCCAGTGACGGTGGGCACGGCTCCCCCCGGGCACCGAGCACTGCCCGCGTCCCTGGCCACATCGCAGACGCTCTTGCTGCGGGGCTGCGGGGTCGGGAAGGGCTTCTGGAGGCTGGGGGAGGTCTGGATGGCCGTGCTCATGCACGCCTTCCTGGGCATGGGCAGCGTCAGCGAGCCCGGCTGGGCCTGGGACCAGCTCCGCCGTGAGGCACAGAGAGCCGCCGGCTCAGGGGCGTCCCTGGGGGGCGGCGAGGCACGTGGGGTGTTGGGGCCGGGGGTGGCTGCGGGCCCCGGGGGGGGGCTGCCCGCCCGCCCCGCGCCGGCCTCCACCAGGTCCTTGAAGCGGACCTGCTGCGTGCGGTTGCGCCGGCGCTTGAGGCGGCTCTCGATGTCGGGCGAGTCGCGGTTGAGCAGCACCGAGCGCACCGTCATGGCTTTCTCCTGGCCGCCCTCGCCGGCGGGGGCCGGGCCGGGAAGGGGTTCTCGGCTGACCATGGCTCAGGGCCCCGGGGCCGCTGCCCGGCGGCGGCGGGGCGGTGCGACGGGGCGCGGGGGGCGGAGCGCCGGCGGCCGGAGCCCTGGGCTGCGCCCGTCGCCGGAGCTGCCCGGGGCAGCGGGCGGCCTCATCCCGCGCCGCCGCGGCGAGGGGATGCTGCGCGGGAGGCGGGCGAGGGGCCGCGGGGCATGCCGCCCGCCGCCCGGCCCTACAGTCTCCGGCACGCCGCCCCGACGGCCCTGCCCGCCGCCGCGCCTCCCCGCCGGCAGCCCATGGTCCCGCCGCCGTCCGCCCCGGCTCAGTGCCACCCGCCGCGGGCCGCCCGGTGCCGGCCGTCGCTGCCCATGGCCGCTGGGCTCCCGGACCTGCGGGGACAGAGAGCGGTCCGTCAGCCCCGGGACCCGCGGACCGGCGCTGCCCCGCGGGGCCGGTGGCCTCTGCCCGCCTCCCCCCGACCCGCCGGCACGGAGTGGGAGAGACAAGCTTTGATCTCCGGCGCTGCCTCTTCAGCACGGAAAGAGAGGGAGAAAGAGAAACCCCCCTTAGCATCAACACGGCGCGAGTTCACGGCTCAAATCAAGCAGAAGCAGCTGTTAAAAATAGCTCTGCCTCGCCGGGGCTGGTGCCTGCGTTGTGCTGGGGCACCGGTGGTGGGACGGCGGGCGGGGGGGGCTGCATGCACGGGGTGGGTGGGCGTGGGGTGCCCCAGCTGCGTGGGGCACGGCCGGAGCAGGCACGGGACCCGCTGTGTGTGTGGCAGGGCCGGATGGGGCACAGGGGGACTCGTTCTGTGCAAGACTTGGCCAGACTGGGCACAGCACCCCATCCTGCCCATGGCACCCCCTAGAAGTATTGTCGGGGTTGGCTGGGCTGTGTGTGTGTGGGATCAGCTCCGTGGGCAAGGGGCAAGACCATGGCTCAGGGATGCTGAGCTGCTTTGGCTGTGTGAGAACCCACCAAGAGAAAGAATGGGCAGCGCAGCTGAGATGGTGACTTTGGTGACACTGAGGGATCACTCCCAGCCCCTCATCATGGAAAAGGGCAGTTGCTGGTGTCTCTCCAGCTCCCCGTGCCTGCCTTGCTCTGCCTCTGCCCACCCTGGTCACTGGCTGCTGGCTTGGCCCATCACACTGCCCTGGCACATGACATGGCAGAGCACAGGGCACACACTGGGAGCCCTGCCCAGGATGCCCTTAGGGTGCAGAGGAGGCTGACATCTCATTTCGGGAATGGTGGGTGAGACACAGATGCTGCACTGCCCAGGGACAGCAGTGCTGCTTCACTTGGACGTTCAGTCTCCCAAGTATTTGAGGTCTGCAAGCATCCAGAGGTACCTGTGGTGCAGGTGAGGAGCAGAGCGACACGGGCTCCCCTACGGCACAGACTCATCCCCTCACACCATGCCATATCCCACATCCTGCAGTACCATGGCCCCCACCCCAGACCACATCCCACTTCTCTCCCCTGTGCCCACACACCTTCTTTGTCATGCCAGGATGGGAGCCTTGCTTGCCCTGCAGCCCTCCTCCCCTCACTGCAGATGGAGGCAGCTACCCCCCCCAGCCCCCTTGCCTTGTTCCTGCTGTAAGGAAGCGGCTGACTCAGCACAGCGGCCTGGAGTCACCCTGTGCTGGTAACGAGCAAACTTCCCAAGTGCTGAGCGTGGTGGTGCCTGGTGCCTCCCCAGGCTGACAGCAAGCCGCTGACCCAGCAGAGCAGGGGGGCTCATGCAGCCCACCCAGCCCCCACCCCGGCCCCACATGCCCCAGCATCTCTGCACCCCCAGCACGGTGTTAGTCGGGATGCGGCTCCACGCGCTGCCCAGCCGCCCGGCGCTTTCCTCCCTGAGCTTGGAGCCGTGCCCAGACACCAGGAGATGTTTGTGAAGCAGGACGCGACGGAGACACAGCGGAGGAACAGGGCACCTCGTTAGTATGGACAGCAACAGGCGGAGGAGAGAGCTGGCTCGGGGACGAAGCCAGTGCCACCGGCCCCCGTGCCCCACGCTTGCCGCAGCCTGCGCATGAGCCTGGCCGGAGCAGTTCACACTGGGCACCTGGCGTGGGGCTGTGCCCATGCCTGTGCCTGCGTGGACAGGGCAGAGCCTGCCGGGACAGCAAGGGGCTGTGGGCTGAGCCCCTCCCCAGGACCCTGCTCTGGCGTCACATCTCCCCCCTCACACTGCAGTGACAGCTGGTGCCTAAAGCTCGGTGACCCCCACCCAGGTCCCACTTCAGCATCCCTAGCTGCACCTGTGCCAGGGAGGGCGACACACCAAGTGGCAGAGCAGGGGTGGCTGGCACATCTCTGCACTGGACTGGCCTCAGAGTGCAGCTCAGGACCAGTGCAGCTGGGCTGAGCACTCGTGGAGGGCATCCTGCTCACTGCCAGCCTGCTCCGGAGGTTTCTGTAACAAGAGCAGCAATGGGCACGGGGCCGAGGGTGCCAGGAGCCGAGCGTGGGGCAGCAGCACTCCAGGCACGGCCCAAGTGCAGACACAGCCCCCGTGAGCCCACAGCATGACCTGCCTGAGCCACCACCGATGGCAGAGCAAGCTGAGGCTGTTCCACTGCCTATGTAGCCAATGTGATGCTGTCAGTCAGGGGCGCCTCTGCTGAGGCACCCTCTGCCTCCCGAACCGCACTGCTGGGGAGATCAGAGACAAGCCACAAGGACAAAGAAAAGTCTATAAATTATACGTGCACCAACTCCATTTGGGAACAGCTCTGAGGATGTCGAACACCAAAAGCTGGGACCCTCCCACTTGTCTCTCTACATGTGCTTTACGGTGCCATTAGGTTTAGTGCCACGTTTGGGTGCTGCTTGCAGCGTGCCGGCATCACTGAGTGCTGATAACGAGTCCTGCTCTGGGGTGGCATTGGGACTGTGCAGCCCAGCAGCTGTGGCACCTGATGGGCCCACCTGTACTGGGCCTGAACCCTAGGAAACTACTCTGCTGATGGATCAGTCTGGAATTGTGGCTCCAAGGACTTTTTGGATGCACAGAAAGAGCCACCAGGAAGGGGCTGTGCAGGATGCATAGGGACCCAGCCCCACCAGCATTTTCGCATCACTGTCTCCAAGAACATTTACTGTGAAATGGCCCTCAGTGCCCCAATCTGTGGGCTACACGCTCACTCACTCCCCGCCCCCATATTTGGCTACCCCAACCCATGCACTGCATGTTTGGCATGCAGCCACGCTCCCTACTTGCCCTCCTGTGCCCCACCAGCTTCCTCATGGGCACCCCAGTACAGGGACCTGTGCTGGTCAGGTGGGGGGAGCAGGAATGGGGATGCCTCCTGTCCCGCTGCCCTACTCCAGCACAAGGTAAAGGGGGTCTGGCCAGCCCTGCAGCACCCTGGGCTGTCGGGAGGGCAGGTGCTGGGAAGCCAGAGCCAACCCTCCAGCTCCCAAACCCGCAGATGCCCCTTCCAGGGTCTGGTCTGCCGGGGCTCCAGGGCTGCAGAGGCTCTGTGCCCATGGGACGGGGGATGTGGGGGTCCTCCCTGGGGCACGTCAGTGGAGAGCAACCTTGGAAGAGCCCAAGCACATGGGACAGGGCTGGGGCAGGGCCCTGGCATTGGGGGTGCCAGGAGGGCACAGGTGGTTTGGAACCATCCAGGGGCAGTGGCTGGGGAGTGTGCTCAGAGGTTGACTGATACCAGCTGAAGGACGGCAGCATGTACCAGCCACGCCAGTCAGCGCGGGGCCATGGACAGCACGGCTCATCAAACCAATTTGCTGTCTGTTTTGATGAGGTTCCAAGTTTGGCTGATGAAGGTAAAAGCCTCGGCGGAGCAGCCTTGGATTCCTGTGAGGCATCTGACATTTCAGCAAAGCAAGCAGAATAACACGGCAGCGATGTGGCACGCATTAAACGGATTCAGAACTGGCTAACCAGCCTGTCTCAAGATATCACTGTCCAGTGATCAGCACCAATTAGCTGTGCTCCAGCCCAGGTCCTGCAGAGGGGCAGCTGGGCCCTGCATGGGCACGGGCTGTCACTGACCTCACGGATTACAGCAAGGCTGAGGGGAGGGAAAGGAAGGAAAGAAGAGACACACCGAGCCACAAAAGGAGTGCAGAGGGGATGCCGTGCAGGAGGGGGCCCTGCTGCCAGAGCTCGGGCTCCTCTCCAGCCCAGCAGGCAAAGCAAAATGCAGCAGACAAAAATTAGGGGTCAGTGCAGTCAGAGCAGTGGCTTTCTTAAAAAGTGGGGCCAGACGGTGCTGGAGCAGCTTGGAAAGGATTTGCACAGAGGTGGGTCCTCTGTCTTGGCAATTTTTTAAGGTCTGAGTAGTCTTCTTCTCTAGTTCATATGGGAATTGTGGGCAGGAGACAGGAGGTCACATCAGATGACGTGTAGATAAAACCACTATAGTGCGATAGGTGACACGAGTACTTGGGTGGTGGGTTCTCCAGTGCAGCTGGATGCTCATTGCAACTGGGAATGGCATCTCCAATGCTGAATGGGCCCAGGGGCCAAGGAAGCACCAGGGACCACTTCCTATGGCCTCACCATGGACACCGCTGAACTTCAGTTGCTGACTCCCACCCACTCCCTGCAAACATCAAATACTCCTCAGAAGGAAGGTGATTCGTGAGCAGTGCCTGAGCTCCAAATCCCACCTCAGCCCCGCTGCCATCCCCAGCCCAGAGCTGTTGACATCACTTTGGATGGTGAGATCCAAAAGCTGGTCCTGCATCGCTGGACCGCACCTTGCTGGTGCTATCAGCTCCTGCAGCCTGTCAAGGCCTTGCAGATCTCCCCTTGGAGAGAGAGAGGGCCATTGGTCCGTGACTGCAGCTCTCCTCTTTGGCCAGTACTGACTGACAGGGAATTTTGTCAGAGGGAGGCACTAAATCTTCTGTGTGTGTATCTTAAGGCTCATCTCTCATGGGCTGCAGGGTTGACCTCAGAGGAACAGCACCCTGTTTCACACCATCCTGTCCAGAGAGTTACCGGCATCCACCAAAGATGCTTCTGAGTGAAAGGAAAGCCTTCAGTTGCCTGCTTCCTCTTCCTCATCCTCCCCCTGGGCAGCAAAGTCCAGCTCAGCAATTCCTCCTGTCCTGATGGACATGGGTGTCCTGCAGGAGAGGCCCCAGCTATGACCAAGGAAGAGCAGGCCTGCAGGCACTGACTGAGGGTCCAGCTGCCCCCCACACCCAGAGAACCCTGCTGCCCCCAGCCAGCTTTGGCCCTTTTTCCACCCATCCTCCACCTCGTCCTCCTGGAAATGTCTGTGGCAGAGGGAAAACCGGAGCAGACACATAAATCTTCTCCTCAAGACTCAGGAAGCCAGGAGATTAGATTTATGAGCGAGGAAGTTATATCCTCCTGGAACTGCAGAAGAGAACAGCTAATTACCCAGCTCCACTCGCTGGGTACAACGACTCCTCCTGGGACAAAACCTTTGTTTTTCCCCATCTCTGGAAAGGAAAGAGGTGCTACTGGTGCTGAGAAGGTGGCACTGGAGGATGAGGCATTTGCTCCCAGCAGAAGACAGGGCAGGAGCCAGGTTTGCGACACATCAGTCAGCAGCTTAATCCTTCTTTGGCTCTGAGAGGACTTGAGGCGTTTGTACTCGGACTGGAGCATCTGTGGGACCTGAGGATGGAGGACTAAGAGCATCTCCTTGGGCAGCTAGCAAACCTGAGATCCGGTTCCTCGCTGGGCAAGCTCCACCACGAAGCCAAGCTCCTGCCCTACCCTCATAGTTCTCTTGGAGGCCCTTCCAGAGCCCGGCTGCTCGGAGGCTCACAGACCTTCTCACTTCCTGCAGGCACTTATTCACAGCCAGTTTATATCTGACTTTGCTCGTGCCAACATTGTGTTTCCGCTTGAACAGCTCCTCTCCCCTCTTGGCGTTCAGCCCTCGTGCGTTCACAGCGAGGACACACGCCTTCGCCCGAGTCCAGCATGGCCAGCGTCCCGGAGGCCTGCTCGCCGTGCCCCTGATGCTCCTCACAGCCTCCATCCACACCTGTGGCGCTTGACCTCCCCCCTCCTGGGAGCAGCGTTCAAGGCAGGATCCTAGGCTCTGATCAACCCCCCCGGGGCTCCACCAGAAACACCTCGTGCTTGGCAGCGCCTGCAGCACCGCAGCGAGCGTCGCCCAAGGCCTCCCTGGAGCGTTGCTGACACACGGCGCTGGCTGAGGCCTGTGCTGGCTGAGGCCTGGTACGAGCAGCAGCTCGCAGGAGCCAAGTGACCTGCACGCATCTCTATTTAGGTCACTGGCTGAAGTGCTCTGCAGGAAAATTAGTCACTCTGCAGCCACAGGGCCCAGGAGAAGGCTCTTGTCACCCAGCTGGAGCGGGGAGCACCAACCCCCTGCCTCCCTGCAGCACCAGCACCTCCGGGCACCCTGCAGGCACCAGTCCAAGGCTGCCTGAGGCTCCTGGCCACCCTTGCCATGGCTCATGCCCCACGGAAGTGATCCGTCAGTTAGGGAAGAAGGAACACCATCATTGTCCTCCTGCACACAGAGGTCACCAACTCTCTCTCGCATCGCTCCCCTCTCTTTCAGCTGCAGATACACTGGTGCTCTCAGATGAAGCTTGGTCAGGAGACATGGTGAAGTACAAAGCCTTTGCACAAAGCCTTCAGAAGCCAAATTATTCCTGTGCCTCCCATGGATACTGATAAGGCTGTCATGGCTGCAGTGACTCTGTCCTCATGCTACCCTCCTGCTTTCCCACCTCTCTCTGTCAGGAGCACTGACACCACCGTTTTAAATGAGACAGGAAGAGGTAGGGTGACCTAACCTGGGGAGCACGGGCAGACCGTGGCAGGCAGAGTGGGATGAGGTCAACTGGAGTTTGTGTTATGTCCCAGATCTTCCCTCAGCTGCCTCTGTAGAAGAGCAGGCAAGCATTCTGCAGCAGCTGGCTGCTGGGCACTGCGGATCTGCGCCTCTCCCAGGGGCTGCAGGAGAGACCACCCTGGGACGAAGCAAACAACTTGTTTGGCTGCTTCCTTCCCTGCGAACGTGGCGTGGGCAACACCATGTTCCTCTGAGTCCTGGAGCTGGCTCTGCCAGCACCTCCAACGTGGGCTGTTCCCACATCGGTTACGGGACAAGGGAAGCAGGACACGGCCCAAAGACCTTCGATCACGGGACACAGAGCTCATCACACGCTCCCCATGGCCCTGTGCTTTGCTGGGGAGGAACGCCTTGCTGCTCGGCAAACGGCGCTCAGGCACCCGCCTGGAGTCACGCCGGCCCAGCGAGCGGAGCAGCCGGCCGGGCTGGGGAGCCCTGACAGACTGGGACTGTGTGTGCTCCATTGCGTGCCAGGAATCGTACTAGGAAGCCACAAGCTGTCCGCAAAGCACATTTCTGGAAAAGCCTAGAACAGCTTCGCCGCCCAGCAGCTCGCAGAGGCGACCGCAATGCCCTGGCTACGTGGGACTCCCAGGGGCTCGGCCCTGAGTGCAGGCAGAGCCCCCCAGCAGCCTCATCTGCCCCCGCTGGGCAGCCCCTGTCCCGCTGGCACTGACCGGGCCGCAGCCCTGGCAGCCAGCACAGGAGGCCTCTGCGGCTGCAGCCTCCCAGCACAGATAGGGAGAATGTTGTTTCAGAATACAAATTCCTGCCTTTAAGTGGATTTCCAATGCCATCTAGCAACCCCCACCCCCCCCCCCCTTTATCTTTATGCGGTTTAGACAACACTGGCTAGCAGGGGAATTTAGGCATTAGCAAGTGTCTGTCTTTGCCATGTGCCTCGGTTTCCCCACCCACCAAACAGCCAGGGTGATGTGTACCATCTTTGCAAACATGCAAGAGAGACCCTGTCCAAAAGCACCAGTGAAGACTGAAATAGTAGTGTTACCACGGAAGGGAACGGACTCAGTAATTATTTGTGGCCTCTGGATGCTACCATGCTATTAAATAATTATAATAATTATAATTCGTAAAGAAGATAACCTCAGTCTAAAGGAGCCTCTGCGTTTAAATCCACTCTGCTCCTCTGAGTGCACTGGAAGGACTGAGCCCTTCCTGCAGAGAGGAGATGTACCGGGAAAAGACAGCGTGTGCCAGCCCAAGCCTGGCTCTGCCTGGAAGTCACTTCCCGGCAGCTCTCCAGCCCATCTCCTCAGGCAGCAGCACCAGGGAGGGAGCACAGCTGGCAGTCCCTGGTATTCCCTGCCATCATGGCTGTCCCACAGGGCTTGCTCCAGTGCCCCCCGGGAGGTGACGAGACCACCGGGAGCTACAGGCTGGCAAGGAGAGCTCCGCGTGTCCAGGAGCCGGCAGGCAGCCCGGCTGACACCCGCCATCCCCGTGCGGACGCACAATGGCAAAGCCTGGGTCCCGGCGATTACTCATTCGTGTCCACCTCATACTCTGAACAGAAGAATGGCTCCATGGAGACCTCCAGGCTCCCCCCACACTTCTGCCAGGAGCCACGGCTCTAACCGGGTTTTGCGTGTGCTCCCACGGGAAGGAGAAGGACTGGAGCTGTCCTGAAAGCTGCACTTTCCTATTTCTCAGAGAGCATCTCAGGCTGAGCCCGGCTCCGGTCCTGCCTCAGCGGCTGCCGAAGGAAGCCCCACCGGCAGACACAAAGGCCTCGAACGCAGAGCACGGCGCTGGGAGCTGCCGGGAGCAACGTGGGCTGAATCCCTCCAGCGTGAGCAGCCGTACCCGCGGCCGGCATCAGCGCGGCGTGCGGTACAGAAAGTGACATCCCTGGGATCATGTGTGTGCGTGTGTCAACCAAACGCAGCCCTGGCTGATGGACGCCTCTCCTAACGAGGGGGAGCAGCGCGCCAGCCAGCCGGGCTCAGCGCGGCTGCTTGCTCCCCCGTATCGCCTGCACAGAGCTGCTGGGCAAACAGAGGTGCCACGGGCCGGGGTGGCACAGCAGGGCAGGCGGAGCGGGGCTGTGACACAGGGGCCTGAGCCGGTCTGGGGTCTTCGGCCCCTCCAACGCAGCAGCACTCAGCATGGATTTATCTCCACCGGCTGCGTGCCACGCCATGAGACCCCTGCCATGGCAGCCCAAGGCTTGCTCAGGGCAGGGTGCCACCGGCCACCTCACCGCGGCGTGCCCAGCTTGGGGTGCTGGCATATTATAGGGTGCGTGCTGTGGGGTGCCACCGGCTCTGCGCCTCCCGCACTTCCCCGGGCAGCTCCGACCCGGCGGTGGGGCAAGGGAGCACCGAGATCCCCGGCAACACCGGGCAGCCGAGGCCGCTCGGCACCGGGCACCGTGCACCGGCTGTGGGGAGGAAAAGGGGGGGTGGGCACGGCCGCCCGGGTACGGCGGGTCCCCCCACGCCCACCCAACCCGGCTCCTTACTCCGGCCACAGCGCACCCCGCTGCGCCCGACTCCCGGCCGCGGGTGCCCGTATCCCCCCGTGCCCCCGGGGTTCCCGCACCGCCGCGGGGTCCCGGTTCCGGGCTCACCCGTACCGCTCCGCGCCTCCCGGCTCCGGGATCCCCGCACCGCTCCGACGCCCCCGGCCGCGGGATCCCCCGCCCCGGCCGCACGGCTGCCGCGCCGCCCAGAGTCCCCGGTCCCGGCCCGGGTACCGCCGCCGCGGCGCCGCAGGGCCGATGCCCGCAGAGCCGAGCCCAGCCCGGCCGCCGCCCCGCCCCGCCCCGCTCCGCTCCCCTCCACCGGTCGGGGCCCCGTTCCCCAGCCCGCCGGGTACCTGGTGCTCGGCGGCGGCGGCGCGGGTCGGGCAGCAGCGGGCGCGGGGCACGGCGGGGCGGAGCCGCGCGGGCTCGCCGGTACCGGGGCGGAGCCGGCAGGGGCGGGGCCGGGCCGGGGCGGAGCCGGTATCGGCATCGGCATCGGCCCAGAGCGCCGGGCGGGCGTGCGCTGGCGGCGGTGCGGGGTTCAGGGTGTTTGGATGGCGTTTCGCTATGTCGTACTCCGGAGCCCCGGTACCTGCAGCCTCTCGGCCGGGCCCTGCCCTGCCCGGGCCGGGCTCCCCGGGCTCCGCGATGGCTGCACGGCCGGAGCCGCCGGCTCCGCGCTCCTCCCCGGCACCGCGGGTACCGGTGCTGCCCCGCGGTGTCGGGCGAGCGCGGAGGGCAGGGCCGGGCAGGGGCCCGGGCGGCGGGAGGGGAAGGTAGCGGGGCTGCCGGGGCTCCGCGCAGCGCCCGCCCGGGGGGTGCAGCCGCCGTGGTAGGGCGCAGCCCCGGTTCCCCCGGCGTGACCCTGTCGCTGGGCCCGGGAGCAGCTGCACGGCGCCGTGCAGGGAAAGGCCCCTGCCCGTCGCGGGGGCCGGGACCGTGGTGGCGGGCAGTGCCTCGGTGGGCACCGGGGGGAGCTGGCCTTGCACCAGGCAGGGCTGCGGGGCGGCAGGAGCCACGCTGCAGCGGTGGGCGGTGGTCCCCGAGCTGGGGAGCATCCCCCTGGAGACCCAGAGCCTCTTCTCCAGCTGGAAGCCTGTCCTGCCCGCAACCCTGCCGTGTGCCCGGTGCCCCGGTCCCGCTGGGGCTGTAGCTTCAGGTGGCGGTGGGACTGGGGCTTGGCTGGGGCCGTATATGTGTGTGACCACGCAGAGAATTTGGGGGCTGTGTGATGTGCCGGGCTGCCCTGTGGCCCGTTCTCTGGGCACACGCCATCCCCAACAGAGTCGGCATCTGTATGTGGAGCGGCACTTGGCTGCTCAGCAACGCAATTTAAATGTAAATACCGTGTCCCTCGAAGAAGGTGCAGCAGGCAGTGCGGGGGGTTCACCCGAATCCAATTCCAGCAGCCACCGGAACAGATGTTTCCAGATGACTGAGCTAATCTCGTCACATCCCAGAGCAGACTGGCTTGCTGCAAAGGTTCCTCCTGCCACGTTCCTGCCTGGCCCCATGCTCCCCACGGGGCTGTGCTGGCTTGGGAGTGAGGGTGGGTGATGTCTGCCCTGGCTGGCATGTGAGAAATGCCCCCCCAGCACCTCAGCGAAGGCTCAGGCTGCTCCTGCTCTGCCCCGGTGAGCAGTGTGGCTTCAAGCCAGGCTCTGACAGTGGGGGAAGGTGACCCCCACTCCCACCATGGCCTCTCTTTCCTGAGGCTGGGCCTTGTGTGCATGGGTAGCAGGGGTGGGTTTGTGGCGCTGTACCCCCTTGGCCGGTGCTTGGTGCTTGCTCCCTTGCAGGCAAGCAGGGCGTCCATCCCCTGCTGCTGAGCTGGGTCCTGCGTGCACACGCTGTGCTGGGTGGTGAGGGGGACTCAAGCTGTGCTTGTCTGGACTCGTGAGGTGGCCACGGGCAGCCTGTGGCCTGGGTGTCTCAGTGGCACTGCTGCAGCGTGCCTGCGTGGTGGCCCCATGTGCCGGTGCTGCTGCCCGGCTGCATGCTGGCGTTCAGCGAGGAAGCCTCAGGTCCAGGGCTTTGCTGTGATGCTCAAAGGGTGGGCTTTGGGATGGTGGTTATTAATTTGCTTCTCAAAACATAATTCACCCTTGATGTCAGCCAGGGCTGGCCGTGGTGCTCACTGTGGTGCTTCCGAGGGTGGTGGGGTTGGTTTGGGTGTTCCCCGGCACAGGCGGCTCTGGTGGCGGTTTACAGGTGACAGCACACTTGGGAGGGTGGTCTGTGCTGTGAGCAGACAGCCTCTCCATGTGCTCACTCTGCTGCTGCACTGCGGGGCTGGGCTAGGGCTGCTGTGTCTGTCTTTTCCCCCCTTGGGTGACTTGGGTGTGGGGTTACTCTTGGGGCTGGATGTCCCAGGGAGTTGCCTGTAGCTCTGTCCCAAGAGCAAAGCTTCCTCTGAACGAGTCAGGACTCAGGCTTTACGTGAGACAAGTTGCCCAGAAAGTGTTGCGCTGATGAGCTAAAGGGAAGGAGAAACACTGCAGTGAGCAGCAGATGGGGGCTGCACCCTGCCACATGTGCCTTGCTTCTTCACAAGCTGCAAGGGACCCCCATCCCAGGCAACTGGGGGTCCGGGCTCTGGACCTGCTGGAGGAACATGTCTGGGTGTGTAGGCCCTGAGGGGCTCCCATGTACCCTGCAGTGCCAGCCATGGGGGGCTCACCTTGGCCACAACACACCCCACGGTGCTGGCCATGGGACCTCTGCAGTGTCTGACCAGCCCCTCTCCCCCAGAGTCACTACGTGGCCTGCATGGCTGCCATCCTGAGCCAGATGGACAGGGACCACTACAGCACCTACATCAAGGGGTTCCCATCCCGGCCTGAGCTGATGGTGAGTGCTGCCCCACACAGCGAGACATGGGCCCTCTGCCACCAGCACCTCCCTGTCTCTGCCCTACATCTCAGCTGGGGCATCCCACTGGTCCCACTGGCCTGCACCTGGCACAGGTGCTGCCTGCCCAGGACCCTGGCACAGCCCACCTCCACGGAGGTGAAGCCCTTTCAGCCCTGGTGCTTGAAACAGCATCGCCCCAGGAGAGCATCGTGTTAGAGCCCAACTCCTGACATCTCTTCCTCCTTGGCAGGACTTCCTCATGGAGACCTTCATCCTCTTCAAGGACCTGATTGGCAAGACGGTGTACCCCTCTGACTGGATGGTGATGAACATGGTGCAGAACCGGTGAGGACCTCTGGCCTGGGAGGGACCTGCAGGCAGATGTTGGGTTGGATGTGAGAACCTGGGGACAGAAGGCATTCAGGCACGGCAGCAGGGCTGTGCTGGGCAGCTGAAGGCTGGCATAGCCCCCTCCAAATCCCCCTCAGACAGCCTTGGGTATGTGCTCGGACTGGCTCAAGGCAGCTCCAGTCGCTCCCTGCTCCCTCCTGGGACAGTCCGGTCCCAGATGGGAGCTGGGTGGCAGAGCTGCTCCCTGCAGCCCCATCGGTGTGCTTGGGGGGTTCTCGGGGGCAGCAGGAAGCTGATGCCAGGCACCCCATCCCTCCCACCATGGGTGTCTGTGCACGGTGTGGGTGCCAGGTGTGCGGGCCCAGGGTAGCGTTTGGTGGGACCACAGAGGGCAGAAAGGACCAGTGGGAGTGTGGATGGGGCAGGAGCACACTGCAGGCCCCAGGGCACTGCGAGGATGGGCACTGCTGCCACTTGGCATCCTGGGAGCCACCAGTGTGGCGGTGGGTGGGTGGGCGGGCAGTGCGGCCGCCCTCCGCTCAGCGCCCCACGGCCACTCTCCCCACAGGGAGTTCCTGCGTGCCATCAACCAGTTTGCCACAACTCTGACAGAGATGTTCCTGAGCAACAGCAGCTTTGAGCTGCAGGTGAGCTGGTGCTGGGGCTGCTAGTGCCTTGCAGAGACCTGGGTTGGTGAGGGGACCCAACCCCCTGTGCCACCTGGCATTTATTGACATGTTTTCACTGCAGCTTTGGAACAACTATTTCCACCTGGCTGTGGCTTTCCTCACCCAGGACTCCCTGCAGCTGGAGAACTTCTCCCAGGCCAAGCGCAACAGCATCCTGGCCAAGTGAGTCGCCCTTGCCTTCACTGGCCTGGCCACAGGGCTGAGCACTGCAGCTCAGCTAAAGGCTTCACCTGCCCCAGCCTTCTGCCGTGCCACGGGGTCAGGGATTTTGGGATGAGCCAGTCAGACTGTGCTTGGGCCCCTGGCTTGAATGCTGTGCCCTGGGCTGTGGAGTGATGCTAACCAACATCCACCCTGGCAGGTACGGGGACATGAGAGCCAGGATTGGAGCTGCCATTCGGGACATGTGGTACAACCTAGGTGAGCTGCAGTGTGGCCAGCAGTGAGGAGGCTTGGCCAGCCTCTGCAAGCTGGTGTCCATCAGCACTGTCCCCAAAACGGGTGCTGGGGAGCCGGATGTTGCTGGTGTGGGGCATGAGAGCCTGACGGTGTGAACAGGGGGTATGAGCCTGCAGGTGTGTGAATCTGTGGCCACAGCTGGGACATGAGAGCCTGTGGGATGTGCAGGCTGTGGGGGATGCTGTGGGATGTGCAGGCTGTGGGGGATGCTATGGGGTGTGCAGGCTGGGGAGGATGCCGTGGGGTGTGCAGGCTGTGGGGGATGCTGTGGGGGATGCTATGGGGTGTGCAGGCTGTGGGGCAGGCTGTGGGGTGTGCAGGCTGTGGGGGATGCTATGGGGTGTGCAGGCTGTGGGGCAGGCTGTGGGGTGTGCAGGCTGTGGGGGATGGAGCCTGTGGGATGTGCACCTCTGCAGGCATGCGAGGCCGTGGCTGCACAAGCCCACAGGCGCCGTGACCAGTGCCAAGCTCGCACTCCTTGCCGGCAGCCTCCCCTCTCCCTCTCCTTCTCCTCCCCCGGCCCTGCGGGCTCCTGTCACGCCTTGTTTCCCCTGCACAGCACGGGCCGTGCTGCTGGCATCACCCCGGGGCCAGGCAGGCTGGCAGGGCACAGCACCTCTCGCTGGCAGAGAGCAGGGAGCTGCAGGCAGTGTGTGGGTGCCCGCAGGCTCCTGCCTGAGTCAGGGCCTCCCGGACCAGAGCACAGCCCCAGCTGATGGTCCCGGGGCGTTTGCTGCGCTGTCCTGGCCGCACAGCGGTACCTGCCGGCCGGCATGGCTGCCCCCGAGGATCGCTGGGCTCTGCCGCGGCTGCCTGCCCGGGGGGGAGGGCAGCCTTCCCCCTCCTCTTCTATGTGTTTGTGTGGCTGCCCATTCGCAGCCACCGCCCCCCAGGCCAGGGCTGGTCCCTGCAGGAGCCCACGCACCCCACACAAGCCGTCCATGCTCCCTTGCCCTCCCCAGGCCATCGCAAGATCGAGTTCATCCCGGGCATGGTGGGCCCCATCCTGGAGATGACGCTGGTGCCGGAGCTGGAGCTGCGCAAATCCACCATCCCCATCTTCTTCGACATGATGCTCTGCGAGTACCAGCTGACCAGGAGCTTCAGCCGGGTGAGGGGCCAGGGCCAGGGCTGGGCTGTGGCAGGAGGCCAGAGCGGGTGGATCCTGCTCCTCACCCAGGCTGGACTATCCCTGTCGGGGTGGGTGGAGGTGATGCTCAGCTTCCCCTCTCTCATCCTGGGATTTGGGGCTGTGGAGTGGAAAGATGAGGGGTAGTGACAAGGGAGCAGGCAGGGACGTGAGGAGCAGGGAGAGGCGCTGGGTGATGCAGAGGATTTTGTGGGGGAGCAGGCATCACCCACTCAGCTAGTCCCAGCATCGCCTGGAAACGAGCATGGTGGGAGGGGGGAGGGCTGCATACACCTCTGCATTTCCACTTCCCTCTTTGCTCTGCGTTTCCTCCATGAAAAAGGTTGTTTTGGGTTGTCATTAGGTGGCATTTGTCTCCTCTGAGCCTTTCACCTGGTCAGGATGTCCCATGGGAGGAGAGGGGCTGGGACTGCCCTCAGAGCTGTGGATGGCAGGGGTCCTGCTGGGGCCCCTTCCCCTTGTTTGCACCCAGGTCTGCAGCCTCAGGAGGGCTGTGTTGCATGCTGGGGAACGGCATGGCCTGGGGGGAGGATGGACTGGGTAGCTCCAGGGAAGGGGCTGCAGCAACTGATCCTGGGGGCTCTTTAGGGGCTTGAGCTGGTTTTGGCCCCCGTGGACCTTGCCATCCTGGTGCAGGGACGGCAGCTGCAACAGCCTGGGGCCAAGCTCAGTGTGAGCTCAGCTCCTGGGCTGCACTCATGCACCCCTCTGCAGTTTGAGGACGAGATCCTGCGCAAGCTGGACAGCGAGGTGGAGGGCGGCCGGGGCGACGAGCAGTACAAGCAGCTTTTCGAGAGCATGTGAGTGTGCAGCCACCTCCCCACACCCCCCTCCCCAGGGCACGACCCTTTGCTGCCTGCTGTGCTCCTGCCTTGCTGAATCTCGGCCACCCAGCTCCTCTCACGCTGTGCCCTGACCCAGAGCAAGCTTCTTGGGGCACCGGGACCTGGGATAGGGAAGCCTGCTGCTTGGGCAGCATCGTGCCCCCCTTGTGCACCACAGCTGTGTGGCCAGACGGCCCTGCCTGCTCCCAGCAATGCCCCCACCCCAGGTGATGCCCCCGCCCTGGGTGATGTCCCTACCCCAGGTGATGACCCTGCTGAGCCCAGGCTCAGCTCTTGCCCCATGGTGCCCATCACAGACTCATCTGCAGGATGGCTGGAGCTTTCAGGTCTCTCCCTCATCCCTGATGTACGTGTTGGGGTACATTACAGGACTTGCTTGGCCTTGCTGTAGACCAAATGTTGCTTTTTGTCCTCGTTGGGGGTGCTTGGCCCCCCACACCCCAGTTCCCTGCACCTCAGAGGACCTGAGCTGGGGCAGTGGTGGTGGGAGGGGTGTGGAGCTGAGCATGCAGAGACACCCATGACTTCCTCTCCTCTCCAGTCTGCTCAGCTGCTGCCAGAGACACCCTGAGCTGGCCAAGCCTGGGGAGAGCTTCGTTGCACTGGTGACAGGGCTCCTGGAGCGGCTTCTCGACTACCGGGCTGTGATGAATGATGAGAACAAAACCTACAGCATGAGCTGCACTGTCAACCTCCTGGTAGGAACCTGCCCCATGCCCCCAGCTCCCCCAGGGCTCAGCACCATGTGTTCCCCCTCCCCAGCCTCCCCAGGAGCTGTAGTGCCCCCGGCAGAGCAGAGATGGGGTGCGCATAGTGCCAGACCCGGTGTCCCCCTGGGAGGCACGGTGCAGCTCCCTGCTGCTGAGGGCAGCCCCGTGCCTGTGTGGGGGTGGTCCTCACAGCATCATGACCCCGAACAAGGTGTGGGGGCTGTGGCATGGGTGACCTCCTGGGCCCACTCAAAACGGGCTGCTCTGCTCTTCCCCAGAACTTCTACAAGGAGATCGACCGCCAGGCCATGTACATCAGGTGAGTGCAGCCCTGGGGAGACCAGCATCCCCCCTGGGGTGAGGGGTCCCAGGGCCCCCAGCTGCCCCAGGCCCTGCTGCCCTGGCCCCAGGCACGGGGGATGGGATGGCAGAGCGACCAGAGGGGTTGGGCGCTGAGGGCTCTGCCCCCCACCCCAGATGCCCACCCTGTGGGGGGCAGAAGCCAGTTGGGGTTGTGCCCCACACATGGTACCCTCACTGCCAGGTACCTGTACAAGCTGAAGGACCTGCACGTCAGCTATGAGAACTACACAGAGGGAGCCTACACCCTCTTGCTGCATGCCCAGCTCCTCAAGGTGGGGCATGGGGGCTGTGGGGACTGTGAGGGCTGCCCAGCCAGGGTGGGGGGCTCAGCATCATGGGCTCCTGCTGCTTCTGCACAGTGGTCAGACGAGGCGAACACAGCCCCCATGCAGGGTTTGCACAGCCCCAGCCTGCACACCCAGCGCCAGCTGAAAGAGGCTCTCTACAACCAGATCATTGACTACTTTGACCAGGGCAAGGTGAGTGTGACCATGTGCCCCCACAGCCCCCTTGTCCCGGTCAGCAGGTGGGAGCTGGGCTGTCCCAGGGTGAGCATGGTTCCCTGGCCACTGCTGCCTCCTGCTCCAAGCCCCCAGCCTCAGCACAGCCCATCTGCTCTCCCCACCACTGAGGTGGGGTGGGAGCTGCCCCACCATGAGGATGGTTCAACCCCTCAGCTGCCTGACTGCCACGGCTGTGTTGCTCCTATCCCATCCCATCCCACCTCCAGCCCCATTGCTGCCTGGGGCCAGCAGCTGGAGGACCCCAGCAGTGGGGCTTACCTGGACAGGGGGCTCTGGTGCTGGAGACAGCGGGAAGCTGAGTCCTGCTGCTGCCCACCAGTGCCCAGCTGGACCACCAGCCTGCATGGGGAGAGCTGTTCCCTCCTTGCCGAGGAGCTGGGGTGCAGCCCTCCCAGATGGGGCTGGTCTCCTGTGGAACCAGGACTTCCCAGACCCTGGGGCTGGTCTCCAGTGCCCCTGCTCACCCCACACCATGGGGCCCCGACCCCATCTTCTGCAGATGTGGGAGGAGGCCATCCACATCTGCAAGGAGCTGGCCGAGCAGTACGAGACCGAAGTCTTCGACTACGAAATGCTGAGTGACATCCTGGTGAGTGCCTGGCCAGGCTGGGGGGCGGCTGCTGGCAGAGCTGACAAGCTGTGGGGGAGGGACAGGGGGTCTGCAGGGCTCCTGTCCCATGGTGGGGCACTGACCCACCCCCCATTCCTGCCCCTCTCCCCCTGCAGCAGCGGGAAGCCAAGTTCTACGAGAAGATCCTGAAGGTGCTGCGCCCCAGCCCGGACTACTTCGCCGTGGGCTACTACGGGCAGGGCTTCCCCACCTTCCTCCGGGTAGGCGGCTCCCAGCCGTGCAGCAGCCGGCACGATGCTCCTCCCCAGGGATGGGGCGAGCGGGGCATGGTGCGGGGCTGGGAGACAGGCGGGCTCTGCGGGGTGCAGTGCAGGGCCCGTGAGCCCATCCTGTTCGGGTGCGCTGCTTGTGAGGCAGGGATTTGGCAGGGTTGGAGCAGTGTTGTCTTGTGTGGTGCCTGTGGTGCAGGGAGGGGTCTGTGCTGGCAGTGCTGTGTCTGAACAGCTTTGGGTACCTCCAGCACCACTGTGGGAGCCCTGCTGACCCTCTCCCTGCCGACCCTCTCGCCATTCCTGTGGGGCGATGCTGTGGGCTGGGGGTTGCACAGCGCCTCTCCCTGTTCCCATGCTGGCAGACAGGCCCCTGGCACCCACCCTTGAGAGCAGGGCTGGTTTTCTGGACAAAGTCTCTCACCCCCATTCACTCCTATTACATTCCTGAGGGGTTTTCAATCCGCTCAGACAGAAGTTGGTGTGTTTGGTGGCCTCTTCCATCCAAAAGGTTCACCTTTTATTTTCCTATCCTGCTGTCACAGCCATAGTGAGGGTGGCATTGTTTCCACAGAGGTGGCAGCGTGTTTCAGGGGCTCCTTGCTGCCTCCTGGGGAGTGCTTTCTGTATCCACTGCTCACAGGTCCCAGTTGCTGCATGCCTGGCCAAAGACCGTCCCTCCAGACCCCTGGCTGTCTGCACCAACCACCTTTAATTAATTTTTCCTCCAGTCCTTGGGTTTGGGGAAATACTTTCTCAAGAGGGGGGGTTTCCTGCTCGACTGGAGACTCTGCCCCATCGGTGCCCCCACCCCTAATGTGCCAGGGCTTGCTGCAGCCACAGGAGGCTGGGACGGGCTGCCCTCTTCCTCCCTCACAGAACAAGGTCTTCATTTACCGGGGCAAGGAGTATGAGCGCAGGGAAGACTTTGAGATGCAGCTGCTGAGCCCCTTCCCCAACGCTGAGAAGCTGAAGAGCACATCTCCACCTGGCCAGGACATCACCGACTCCCCGGGGCAGTGTATCCTCCAGGCACAGGGGCTGGGAGGGCGGCTCGTTCCCTGTGCCATCGCCCCTCCAGTGGGTCCCTTGGTGCCTCCCCGCACACCCCTGGGGCTGTCCCCATCCAGGCTGTGGTCCCCTCTCCCCTGCAGCCCCTGTCCCCCACGGTGTGTGCCTGTGGCTCCTTCACTCCCACAGATATCCAGTGTTTCACTGTGCAGCCAGTGGAGGAAGCAAAGGCCCGGTTCAAGGACCGGAGCATCCCGGAGCAGATCACCAAGTGAGTGACTGGGTTTGGAGGGGGCACACCTGCCCTGCTCTGCGTGGGAGGGGACACAACAGGGACCACCCTTCCCTCCTCTGCAGTTTCTATAAAGCCAACCACGTCCAGAAGTTCAGCTACTCACGGCCCTTCAAGAAAGGCCCAAAGGATCCAGACAATGAATTCGCAGTGAGTGCTGCTGGGGGCTGCAGGGACCCCTGGCTGGGAGGGATGGGGGGACCTAGGGTGGCCCTGTGGGTATCCAAATTCCAGAGGATGGGGAATATGGGAGAGACAGGGTGTGCCCCACTCATGGGATGGGGGAGGTGGTGGTCCTGTGCCCATGGGAATTGGAAGCCCCCTACCCCACGGGGCAGCCAGGGGCATTCCAGGCTGATGGGGAGGGGGGCAGTGGGATGACTGCCACACTCCCTGCAGACCATGTGGATCGAGAGAACGACCTTTGTAACAGCCTACCCCCTGCCCGGCATCCTGCGCTGGTTTGTGGTGATCTCCACCAGCACGGTGAGGTGGGGGGTTGGGGGGGTGTGGGCAGAGAGGGTCCCTCCCAGGGCATCCCTTCCCTGAGCAGCATCACAACCCCTGCATCCAGGAGGATGCACACTGTCCCCAGCCCCCTCCAGGCTTTCCAAGCTGATGTGGCTGAAGCTGGGGTGTAGGGAGCACATCCTGCCTGGGTCCTGGTGCCCTGGCAGGCCTCTCTCCTGGCACAGACCAACTTGCACCGGGGTGGGCAGGGCCCTGGGGCAGCCAGCTCTGACCTGCCTGCCCTCCCTGGGCACAGACCAACATCTCCCCCCTGGAAAACGCCATTGAGACCATGATGAAAACCAACGAGAAGATCATGAGTGAGATCAACCGGCACCAGAATGACCCCAGCCTGCCTGTCAACCCACTCTCCATGCTGCTCAATGGCATTGTGGACCCTGCTGTCATGGGTGGCTTTGCCAAGTACGAGACGGTGAGGACACGTGGGCGCTCTGCCCAGTCGCTCCTGGGGCTGGTGACCATGGGCACTGACACGTGTCGTGCCTGTCCCTGCCTGCCTGGAGCCCAGCCAGCCCATCGGGACTGAGGGGTGTCGTTGCAGGCTTTTTTCCAGGAGTCCTACCTGCAGGAGCACCCCGAGGACGAGGCGAACATCGAGAAGCTGAAGGACCTGATTGCCTGGCAGGTACAGCCTGTGGTATCCCTCCAGGGGCTGGAGGGGATGGCTGTCCTGGGGGGCTGAGCACCCAGCATGCCAGCCCCAGGGCAGCACTATGAGCCTAGGCAGCCCCGTCCCCATGCTCCCACAGACCCCGCTGCTGGCGGAGGGGATCCGGATCCACAGGCGGAAGGTGACGGAGGACCTGCGGCCCTTCCACGAGCGCATGGAGCAGTGTTTCCTGCAGCTGCGGGCCAAGGTGGAGAGCCAGTACGGGGTGCGGGAGATGGTGAGTACCAGGGGGGAAAGCATGGTGCTGGCACAGCCAGGGTGCTCCATGGCAACCGTGGGATGACACTGGATAAGCTAATGTGGGTCGGGAGCAGCTTGATGGGGCCACGGCTAGAGCAGGAACGGGGTGAAGCACACTGTGCTGGGGGACCTTGGGGTCCCTGCCTGCCCTGAGTGGGGGGCAGCATTGCTGCAGGGTGACTGACAGTGGCACAAAACCAGGACCAGGTGGAAAGGGCACTGCTGGCCCTGGCTGAGCCCAGGGAAGGAGGGGAGGCTCTGCACACTCATCCATCTGGATTCTCTCTCAGGCTCCTTGTGCTCTTAGGTCTGCTTCGAGGACCGGAGGAGTGGACGACCCCGCTCCATGGCCTGGGGACCTGACTGGGACCGGCTGAGCCATGCTGGAGACAGGCAAGTGCTGTGCTGGGGAGCGCTGTCCCCAGGCCGCCCCCTCTCACAACCCTCAGCCCTTCTGGCTGGCCCCACGCTGCTGAGCCACCCTCACTCTCCTCTACCCCAGACATTTCTCTCGCACCTCCCCAGCCCACTGCCCTCCCAGCTTCCCTTTACGCCAAGCCGCATCTCAGGGGTCCATCCTGCCATGCCACCATGGTGGCCCTGTCCCTGTGGAGGGGCACAGAGCAGAGACCCCCAGTGCAGCCCCCAGGCTTGCCTGGATACTGCTGTGACCTGAGCCACCCACACTTGTCTTGCTGACCTGTTCCCCCTGATCATTCCCCTGCTGAGTTCAGCTGGAGGCAGTGCCGGTGCCTGGCTGAAGGTGGCCACTCCTGGCCACGGTCTGGCTGGCCCATGGCATAGCCCTACTCCCCTTTCCCCGCCTCCTGCGTGCCCCTCACCAGCCAGACTTGCTCCACAGCATGGAGGTGGCCCAGACCCCAAAGCCTTCCCTGCGCACCACCGAGAGCGAGGACCGCAGGAACGAGCGCAAGGAGAACCGCTCCAGCGCCTTCTTCGGGTACCGGCGGCAGGACCCGCGCCAGTCCATCTCGGAGCTGCCAGAGCCCAAGGTGATGGCACAGCCCTGGGGCCGCCCTTCTCCCCAGAGACCCCCTGAGCAGGGAGGGCAGGTGTGGCACAAGGCCGGAGGCTCAGAGCTTTGGGCAAGGTGTTGGGGAACATTGCACCCTGCCAGTGGGTCCTGTGTTCCTGGGGCTGCGGGTGCTTCCGTGCAGCCTGTCCCCAGCGCTGAGGTGCTGAGCCTCCCCTCTGTGCCTCAGGATGAGAAGCGGAGACTCTCCCGCAACATGAGTGAGAGCAACCTGTTCCCCTCGGAGGGGAAACAGCCCCTGCCAAGCCGCGACTCCACCAGTGCTCAGCCCAGCAGTGCAGGTACTCCCTCAGCTCTGGGTGCCTTCCCAGCCCCACTCCACCCTGGCATGTCTGGGGGTCACCTCCCCCAGTCCCTACAGCCATAAGCAGCATCCAGCCCTTGTCTCCACCAGCAGGGCTGTGCCCCCACCCCAGCCAGGCTGTACCAGCACCCTCACCCCATAGCCCACCCCCATGATGGTGCTGGTGTGTCCTGCAGCTGGAGGCAGGCCGGGAGCACTCGGTTCCAAAAGCGCAGGCAGACCCCATGCAGCTTGCACATCTCCCACTGCTCGCTCCCAGAGGGGGGCTGCTGGTTGTTGATCCTGGACCTTGTTCCAATGGGTCTTGTGCAGCTCAGTCTTGGTGCTGAGCTCAGCTCCCAGTGGGAGCCAATTCCCTTCTTCCCAATTGGGCTTGCACCCCATGGCCCCCCAGGCTGGGTGACCTACCCAGCCCACCCCCTCTGCCTGTGCAGGGCTGTCCCTGTCTCCCACGGGTTTCGGTGGCCGTGTGAAGAGCGCCAGCAAGGCAGCGCCGCTGCCCCGCAAGATCAGCCCCACAGTGTACGAGACGTTCCTTGAGCAGAGCGACGCTGCCAGTGGAGGGAAGGTAGTGCCCAGCCTCTGCTTGCTCCCACCCCCATTGCCCCCCCACCCCCAAGTAACCACCCTCTCCATTCCCAGGTATCTGCATCACTGGCAGCGGATGGAAATAAAGGGCTGAAGTCCCCACCGCCTCCACCACCCAAGTCCAAGCGCCTGTCCCAGCTCTGACCTGGTGCCTGCCCACAGCTGCACTGTCTGCTCGTGGCCACCCCAGCCTACAGGCAAGGAAAAGCTTGGGGTGCCCCTGCTCCTGGCAGGGTGCTACGCCGAGCCCCACTTGACCCTCATCCACCAAACCACACCTCACCCATCTCCCACACAGCACCGACCCCCTAAGCACCCTGCACAGCCCTGCTCACCCCACACCCAAGGCAGCACAGGGCTTTGCCACCCTGTGTCCAGCCAGGCCTGGCTACTGCCGCTCTCCAGGGGTGGGACCCGCCTGCCCCTGGATGCTTCCCAGCCCCAGCACTGTGTCAGCCCTCATGCCAGGCTGTGTTCCCTCTGAGGCAGAGCGGTGAGCGCCAGCCTGTGCCAGGCTGTCTCTCCTGCACAGAGCTGTGCTGAGCTCCCACCCACACAGCCCTCCAGCAGCGAGGGGGCTTCCCTCCCTCACCCTGTGCTGCCTGTGAGCCATGCACACACAGAGCAAGCAGCTTTCCCCCGGCTCTTCCCTCCGCTCCCATCCCACAGCAGCAGCACAAACGCTTATGGGCCAGGCAGGGGGAAGTGGCCAGGTCTGGGAGCAGGCTGGGCCCTTGGTGTGCTCTGCAGCACTGGCTCTGCTGGCGGTACCTGGCCTTGCAGCCCTGCCAGTGCCAGGCTGGTGCTGGTGCTGCTGCCTCGGCCGGCTGAGCTGGGTTCCAGCCCCTGTCTCCTGCTGCAGCAGGCCACAGCCAGCTAATAAAGGACTAACACATCAGCTAGGCACCCTGCAGCCAGGCTGAGTATCCCGCAGCACCGATCCCTGCCCCTGTGCAGCCCAACCAGGGGCCTTTCCATGGCCATGCCGGCATTGGGACCCGCCCCCCCAAAGGAGTGGGGACCCTTCCTCCTGCAGCCTGGGGCCCGTGGCTGGCAAAGTACCCAGGGACTGAAGCCAGCGGGGACCACGCTCACGCTGGGCTGGCGCAGTGACTGCCAGCACACTCCTCTGCCTCCCAAGCTGGCGCAGGGTGTTTATTGTGGGCTTGGGAGTCATCCTTACAGTCTTGCGTTAAAAAGGGAGAACCTGGACCCGTAACCAAGGGAGAGGGAGGGCAGGGGCTGCCTGCAGTAGGGAGCTGCCTTCGGTGGGTTCCTGTCTACATGGGAAGGTAGGATCAGCTCCCGAGGTCGGAGCTGGAAAGGGGACAAGGGGAGACAGCACCTTGTGCCAAACACGAAGTCTGGGACTGGATGGGCGGCACTGGTGCCTGGGCTCCTTCCACACGCCTAGCAGAGGAGCAGGGTGGGGTGGGATGGTGGAGCCACCCGCCTCTCGCTGAGCTCTGTCCTCACAGCGGGTTTGCTGAGGAGGCTGCCAGCCGCTTCCCAATGTAGATTCTGGATTGGAGAGAGAGACCGTAAGGCACTGGCACGGGGGCAGCCTGCTCAGCCTCAGCAAGCCAGCGGGGAGAGGGCAGCAGCCATGGAGAGCGGCTGCTGGGAGAAGCAGTGCAGGACAAAAGCCAAGGATGAGCATTCCTTCACTTCCCGTGGGGACAGCCCCTGAAGGTTGGGGCAGCCAGAGGCCCCCAGACACCCAGCAGCACAGGGCTCGCCCTGCCTGCACTTGAGAGGTCAGTTCTAGGCCAAGGCCACCTGACAGCAGAGGACAGGCCCATCAGAAACTCACCCCAGTCCCAGGGTCAGCATGTGGCTGAGCAGCAGCGAGGGGATGAAGAGCAGCAGCAGCTCTGAACTGAAAGGTCTCTTCTTCCTCTCCACCGCACCTCCCTGCAGGCTCCACAGCACCGGCTGGGGGGAGCATACAAAGGCAAACTCCCTGGGAAAAGGGCATGGTTAAAGGCAGCATGAGGGAAGAGGGCAGAGCGCACGGGGGTGTGGGGACAGCAGGATGGGGAGGTGATGCAGACAGCGAGGGAAGGGGACAGTGGGGCACGCTGGTGGGGGACACAGGCCTTACTTTCGAGAGAGATGCCGAGGGCGGCGGGCACAGGCCCAGCTGAGGGATGCTGGCAGGCGTCGCTCCCTCCACTCGGCTTCATCTGGCACATCCTGCTAGAAGGGGGTGTATAAGGGCAGGTGAGGCCAGCAGGAGAGCCAGCACAGCCCACGGGACACGGCGCAGGGGGACAGCTCCCTTACCTCCCGGGGGTGGGGGCAGGCTGGCTGGGGACGGCTGCAGGGAGAGAGCAGCTCATTCTCCCCAGGCTGCTCACTCACCTGCCCAGCTCCATCATCGCTCCAGGCTGGAGAGCCCAGCGTGAACAGGGCGCTGCAAACACAAACCCCTCGGTCACCAGGCCTGCACTGCCCCGTGAACTACCAACGCCCACCCCAGCCAGGCAGGATCCCACGTGCCCAGGGTCCTCCCTGGGACTCACCCATCACCGCTCTCTGTCTCCAGCTGGGCCTCCAGCAGCATCTGCTCCACATCAGCATGGCAAGAGGAGAAGCGCGAGGGCACAGGCTCGGGCTCTGGGCATCCTGGGCCACACCACAGCTCCACCCAGGAGCCTGGGGGTGCCGTCAGCCCAGCATGAGCTTGTCCCCCCTGCTGCCCACCAGCAGACCCCGCTCCACTCAGGAGGCCTCCTTGGCTCACCCCGTCCTGGCTGGGAACCCTCCCCGGTGCATCCAGCACCACTGCCCAGGGACCACAGGGGCACCAAGTGTGGTCTCCCACACGTGTACATCCTGTACATGCCCACCTGCCCATGGCTGCTCCTTGGCATGCCCCGCTCCCCTGGGACTCCCACCCGCCTCTGCCACCGCCCCCGTGGTGCACGTCAGCCTGCCTGTCGAACACCCCATTGATCCAGCATCCCCCGGTGCACACCAGCTCCTTTGGGACCCCCACAGAACCAGACCCTCCTGGTTTATACCAGCCTGCCCAGGACCCCTGGGGTGTGTCTGCCCAACCTCCTCAGTGCCCAACAACCCACCCGGGCCTCCCATTAACCCAGACCCCCCCAGGTGCACGTCAGCCCATTCGGGATCCCATGGGCCCATATACCCCAGGTCATGCCAGCCCACCCGGGACCCCCCATCGACCTCCCTCCTCCCCACCCCCCTCCCCCCGGTGCCGGGACTCCCCATCGCCCCAGCTCCCCCGGGCCCCGCAGTGACTCGGCCCCCGCCGGTGCCCGCCAGCCCCCCCCGGGCCCCCCCGGACCCGGGCGCCCCACGGACCGTCGTCACCGGCACACGCCATGGCCCAGCGGGTGCAGCCGCGCTCGGCCCCGCCGCGCTGCCAGTCACGTGACGCCCGCCAGCCCCCATGTAAATAAAACCACCGGCCGCTCGCGCCTTAAAAGGGCCCCGGCTCCGTGCGCCGGGGACCGCAGCCACGGCACCCGGGCGGAACCCCCGGCGGCTGCCAGGCGCCGGTAGCGTTCGCCTCCCCCAGCACCACTCCGGGGGTCGCGACCGCTGGCCACGGCTCCGCCGGCCCTGGGGTCTCCGGTCCCGCCGCGTCGCCCCTTTAAGCGGCGCCTACGTGCGGCGAGCGGGCGAGCGAGCGGGCGGCGGCCGCGGCGCGTGCGGAGCCGCACGGAGCCGGCCCGGCCCCGCCCCCAGCCGGCCCGGCCCCGCCCCCCTGGCCCCGCCCCCCGCCTCGCGCTCCGGTGCCCGCAGAGCCCAGCTGCGCCAGACGCTGACGCCGTTTATTTCCGCCGCCAGGTGGCGCCGCGTCCCGGCCGCGCAGGGAACAGGCGCTTCGGGGCCCGTCCCGCCGCCGCCGCCGCTGCCCGCTCAGGGGCTGCCGCCGGCCCGCGCCGCGCCGTGCTTCTCGGCGAACCTCCTGCGGGAGAAAGCGCCGTCAGGCGCGGCCCGGGGATGGCCCCAGCGCCGCCCCCCGCCCCGCCCCGGTCAGAAGCTATCAGGGACCCCCCGCTCCCCGCAGGCACCCGGCCGGGAGGCTTCGTCCGCGCGTCGCCGAGCGGGGAGAGGGGCCCGGGCAGCGGCCTGCCCTGTGCTCCACATCCCCCGCATGCGGCTGGAGACAACCGACCGGGCCGCTCCCCGGCCCGCCCAGCGCCTGCCAGCACTGGGGGGAAGCGGAGCAGCCGCGGAGCGCGCTGTGCCCAGGGGCCGCAAGGCTGCACACGGAGCCACGGCAGGGCAGCCGCCCAACAGCACGAACCCGGCACGGGCTGCCGGGGCGGTGGCTTCCAGTCAGGGCCTGCTGATGCAGGGGCTCTGCCGGGCCGCCCTGCGGCACCGTCCTGGCCCTTCCCTGTCCACCCTGGGTGTGCTGGAAGCGGTGGGGTGCTGGCAAGCTGCTGTGAGCGTCCCCCAAGCGCTGGACATGGACACTAAGCCTTACACCTCACTTCGGGCTCAGCCACGCGATGCTCCAGGCCCTGCAGGCAGGAAAGGTGCCGGACCCAGGGAAACAGAGGTTACACCAAAGACCCCCAGGCTCCTGCAATCACCACCCTGAACCGACAGACACCTGGCTTCTGCCACAGCCAGTGTGCGCTGTCATTCGACACCAGCTACTGGGCACCTAAACGTCCTGAGAAAGGGAAATCCTCCCCCGAGAGCAGGCACCAGCATGGTGAGCAGCTGGCCCTTCCAGCAGCCCTCTGCCCAACGGGGATACATGAAAACAAAATGCTCATCAGGCCCTGAGCTGCAAACCTTCTCTGGGCTTGAAATGGCCGAGTGACAGGGATTGATTGCTGCTGTCACTCAGGACCTGAGACAGACGTGTACCTGCTCAGGAGTCTGGAACAGTTTGGGGGGCCTGCCTTTGGGGTGAAGACAGATGAGGAGCACAAATCCTGTTGGGACTCCTTCCTCTCAGAGATCACTACTCGAGAGCCAGAAGAGCCTCAGGAAAGGGACACACAAGGCTGGCAAGCAGAAGAGCAACAGATGCTGGTGGGGCATCTATAGGAAAGGATTTCCACTCTCTTGCTCAGTGGGCAAACAGATCATGCCTGGTGGATCCAGCAAAAGCCCTCAGCCACCTCTGTGGTCATGTTAAAAGGTCAGGGGGGAGAGGGGGCGTATCTGTAGACAATCTACCATTCTCTACGTCGCAGTACTATTCAGTGACATCACTTCTCTAAACTGAAGTGATTGTTCAGAAAACCAGACCTGTTTATATTAAATTCTTGGTGACTAAGAGCTACCCAGAGTCACCTAGGACTGGCCCTTTAGAAATGGGCACTAGAATTTGCCTAGCTCCACTTCCAGCCATGGCAATTCCCAACTTCCAACAGTAGGGAGAAGCTGATGTGGTGTCAAAATGTCACAGGACCTCAAAGGTTTGACCGATCCCTGAACCTTGGCTATCTTCCCCTGACTCTGTTGCTCAGCGCGACACCCAAGCGTGACACCAGATGGGTTCTCCCCTTGACAGCAAGACTCTACAGAGCGGAGGCCCAACCTGGCAGCCAAACACTCTGCTACCTCTGCCACCTTCTATAGCACCTTCTAAGGAGTCAGCCGAGGAACCATCATTTCTGCTGGAAGCTTATTCCACTGATTAATCCATTTCCTTTTCAGAAACAACTACCCTGCTGCCTGTGTGAAGTATCCCTGCCTGCAGCTTGTACCCATCTGTTGCTACTCTGCTTCTACTAGATTAACCAGCGTTCCAGATCCTGGTTCCTTCACCCAGAATTATACAGAGTTTGGCATCTCACCTAAAGGCAGTTAAACAAACTTCACCTTTCCTCCAAACTCCCTCTGAATTTTCTGTATCTTTAAAAAAAAGACCCAGACACTGGAACTGGACACTTTTTCCAACATCTGCCTTGACAAATCCACACCTGGAGGTCACGTTTGCTCCCTGTTATTCTCCACATACACTGAGGAAAATTAATTGCACTGTCCCTGTTGCCAAACAGCAACTCCCTTCTGAAACAAGCACTCCACAGCATCAGTACTGATCTCAAAGGAATCTACAGACCCACAAGGAACTTCTGTCAGTCAAATCTGTTACACCAAAGAAGCCAACAGGGTTTTCTTGCTAAGCCCTATGCCTCAGCAGCCGTGTTTCTGGCAGACAGCTTCCATCCCACCTAGACCCCAACACCAGAAGCTCAGTGGCAATTCAGGAGACAAGAGCACTTCCTGGGAATGACAAGGGGCTGCACGCTGGGAAGGGCAAAGCAGACAAACAGCTGCCTCCTCTCTCCTTCAGCCAGGATCTGCTGCTGCACCTCTGCTGTCCTGGCCCAGAACGGGAGGGCACGAGGCAAAGCGAGGGCTGGCCCTTGCTTGGGGCATGTCTGGGTACCTCTGGGGAGGGGCTCTGGGGACTCTCACCTCCTCGCGTAGTCGTACAGCGCTCGTTTCCGCTCCTGCAAAGACAGGTGCCGCTCCACAGGGGACTTTGCAAATTGCTTTGTAGCTGGCTGGAACAGAAAGCACAAGAGCCATCAGGAGGTGGTCAGACAGAGCCACGAGACCTTCTTAGTGGCTCTGCAAGGACCCAGCAGGCCAACTCAGTCTCCAGTGTAAAATGCTCCGTTTCCCTGACGTCATGGCTAGCCCTGCACACAGGCCATCATGCTCTGCCTACATACCATCACACCAGAGGAGACAACACAACCACAAGTACCTTAGAGGAAGGCACAGCTACGGAGCCCTGGATGCCAGAAGCAGCTGCAGCCTGGGAGGTAGACGGAGCAGGCAGGTCAGTACCGGCCTCCCTACTTTCAGGGAAGAAGGGCACCCTCCCCTCCAGCAAGTTGGCAATGGTGGTATCCACACAGTTGGTTTGGGCTGTTAGGGACAAAGAGGACCTGTTAGAGACAGAGCTGCTACATCAGGACCCTTGCATCCCTGCTGCTGTTGTGCCCCATGGTGCAGCAGGGACAAGGGTTCTGCTTTCAGCTATCACAGAGACTTGGCATGGAAGGTGACCCAGTGTCGCTGTTAATACCCCATGTGTCACCTACCCAGGTCTATCCTGATGACCTCCAGAGGCACGTGGGGCAGCACCTCCTTGACCCGCTGAGCCATTGCTGTGATCTGCACATCCTCAGGAGCAACACCAGTCAGACTGGAAGTTGTCCTGGGCCTGGCTGGCAGGGGCTGGCTTGAGGCTGCAGGAGAAAGAACAGTGGGCACAAAAGGGTGGCCTAAACATGCACGGACTTCGAGTTGCAACAGCTCTGCTTCCTTTGCTACGAACCAGTGTGCTAAGAAAGCCAGACCTCCTACACACGACCATCGTGTCTGTGCTCGGGAGTGGTGGTCCTCTCCCTGCCAGCTGGCTGCAACCCCCAGCCTAGAGCACAGAGGCAGCCCCTGCTGCCCAGGAGGATGTCAAACACGCCTTCTCCTCTCCCTCCACACAGGAGTAACCAGGAGCAGAGAGGCCCCTGTGTAGTGACAGGACACTAGGCTGGACACCCACCTGGGGCAAAGGGGAGAAGCGATGTGTGTCTCAGCCTCTTCATGTGTTCCTTTTTATCTGCTGCAGTGAGCCGTGTGGATACCACACCCAGCTCCATGGCCAAGAGCTGCAGAAACGTAGAGAAGAGTCACATGTGCACAACACACAACACGTGTGACCCAGCATTCCCAGCTTGCAGGGGAGCATATCAGATGTACAGGGCTCTGTGGAGCCATGGCAAGGGGAAGAGGACTGGGAACAGATTTCTCCAGGGCCTCAGTGATGCATTTGTGGTGCATGGAGCACACGGAAGAGCAGGAGTAGGTACTATCATCCTGCCAAAACAGGCTGACAGGGAGATACGAGGTCTTTGGTACAGCATGTAAGGGAAAGGGGGAGAAACAATCCCTTGATCTGATTTGTAGTATTACGAAAAGGGAGTGAAAGGTTTGAACTAAATGGGGAGAGCCTTGGTAACGGGCAGAAAGGATTCATGGGTGTAGCAAACAGGCCATGGCAAAACTGAGTCACTGTACAGGGCAGTAAATATGGGCTAGAGTTCCCATGATACAAATACACCCATCCAGAAATGCCATTTGCAACTCTCCTCACACCCCGCTCTCTTCTGTGGCCATCCCAAATGGCACTGGTCCTACACATCCCTCTCCCAGGTCATCCTCCTACCTCCTGAACTCGGAGCGCAAAATCCTCACTCAGTTCTTCAGCTCGTCTGGGGACAGACGGCATCCACCTGAATGGGGACAACAGCACTGGGCTGACTGCTTCAAGGGCTGCTGGAGGAGCCAGCCCCAGCTGGGATGAGTAGTGCAATGGTGCTACCCCCACCGCAGCTCCCCCTGCTCACCCCAAATCTCTCCCCGCAAGACCAGCATCAGACCTCAACAGCAGCTTGCAGAATTAAGGGCCAGGCACGGCTCAGAGGCAACACTGCCTCACTGAATCTTTACTGGGGCTCAAGTGTAACATTCCCAGTATCTCTTGGGGAAGGTCCCAGGAAGGCCTAAACCAAGGAGACACTGCCTTTTACAGGAAAACAGATGGAAGCCACAGGCAAGTCTTGTCTTTACCAAAATACCCCAACCCCTAAATTTGTCTCCAAGCCCCTTCTGCTGGCTACAGACCCTTGTTATGCCAACGCTACTCAGGTGGCCTGGGCTCACCTGGGTGCGTGTCTGACCCTCCTCTGCAATTCACAAGGGGTTGCAGGGAAGAAACAGGCACCAGAGGAACAAGCTGCTGGCAGGGAATCATCCACGGGACCGGAGCAGCCCCGGGGAGAGTTACAGCAGGGCAGCTAGTTTCAAAAATACACCCAGCAAACTTGACATAAGCACCCTGAGAGACCCCTCTCCTTCACCAGCCCAACACAGGAACCAAGAGCTCTCACCAGCTCAGAAGCTGGTTGAAGCTGGTCCAGAAGCTGGATCTGGCATGGACCAAATCCATGTCATGGGTGTGCCTGAGTGCATACGAAAAGATCTCTTACTGTAATGGCAAAAACTTCAAGCTCTCTGTCCACCCTAAACCCTGCCCCAAATGGAAGAGAGAGAGTGAGAGATATAGTACCTTACTTGATAAACTGTGAAGGGAACAAAGAAGGTCCAGACCAGCTCTGTAATCCAGGAGGAGTCAGCCACACTCTGGGGAAGAGAGCACAATGAGACTGCAGCCCATGAAACACGAGGTAGTCGGGTCTCCACCAGGGAAGCAGGCAGGCAGAACACAGCTAAGCCACGGCAGCGAGTAACAGATATGTGGGTGGAGAGATTTGGAGGACTGGGAAAGAGGGAATGGCAAACCCAGAGCAGATTCACCTCCATTAGTCTTCGCCAGACAGCGCAAGAGAGTTGAAGTTTTCACTGTTCATCTTTTCCTCCCACTAGGACAGCAAGTTTTTCCCCTCAATATCTCCACATTCTCTACAAGACCGTGCTTTTAGAAAGGAACAAAAATGCCTTCAGACCCACTAACGCTTCCTTGGAATCATGAACAATCCCCCCTCACACTGATGGGAACAGCCCATGTAATGTCTGAGCTCCCCTAAGCTTTATCTCTTTGTTTCCAAGCAGGCCACACTCTGAAGTCTTAAACAAATCCCTCTGAAGATAGATCACTAAAGGCAAGCTGCAATTTACTACCTTCCTCCTGTTCCTAAAACCCAGTAAATAACCTTTTTCCTAAGGAGCCAGCAGAGAGCACTGCAACAGCTGCTCAGAAGCTCTCCTTCCTTCCCAAGGGGACACAGCCCCAAGCAGCTGGACCATCCTCAGAAGCTAGTCTGACCAAGAGCAGAGAGCACAGCTGAAGACTCCAGGGACTCCCTCCAGCCTGTGCCTTTCAACGATCCTAAAGCATGGATGCTGTTCTAAGGGGGTTTGTTCCTGGTTACTTTTACCCCACAGCAACCAAGCTTTCCACAAGCTGGTGAGAACCCCATCTCAAGATCTACAGCTCAGTGTAGCTGCCCCTGCTTCTTTCACACCTGAAAGCAGCGTGGCTCCAAGACAAGCCTCGTGCCTGGTGTGTTTCACAGCCTGGGAAGAGTGGCTACCAATGAGAAAAGCCCAGAAACCACAGCCAGCAAAGGTAACATGAAGAAGCCTCATCCCCTCGATAAACAGAAATTCAAATCAAACCTCTTGCAGTCATGCTGACAGACAGGCTTCAGCTACGCTGCCCTGTGCCACAGCACATCACCCTCCTTCAAAGCTGAGCCAGCTGGAGCTGGAGAAAAGTCTTCCTTCAACTCAAAGGTGGGGGTTTGCTCAGGGCAGTGTCTGATAGATAACACCCAAGTGTCTAAGGAAGCCTTTTTCTGTAAAGCACCGATCACAACACTCAAAATATCGCATCTCCAGTCCTCAGCTGTTTCTGATGGTTTGAAGTCAGGTAAGAAACTCACCAGGATTTACTCAGCCAATGTCTGTCAAGGGCAAAACATCCTGCTCGACCTCTGAAGGTAAAAATCCAGGCTAAGAAGTGCCTGTAGCCAGTGCCTGCAAACAGACCTGCAGGGCCCCAGCGTTCACAAAGGAAAGGATGTGCAAACAAACACACAAATGGTCACATCTCACAGAATTCCTTGGAGGAGCCAAAACCATGAAAAGGTGAGATAGTCATTGTAAGCAGCCCACAACAGGGCAGCTTCCTGCTTCTCTGGAGCAGCTGTTCAAAAATTAAACATATCTTCACTACTAGAAAACTGCATCTCAGTACAAAACAGCACAGTGCAAACACTCAGGTATCCCACTTGTTATGCACCCAGACCACATTAGACTTACAAGCAGCAGTTGTTCACTGGCAGCTATCAGTAATTCACAGGATCACAATCAATTATCTAGCTTCTTCATTATTCCCTGACCTGAACTTAACCAACAAAAGCACTAAACAGCACAGGGCAAAGAACTAACCCCTCACAGAATCTCCCTTTAAAGATACCTCCATGCTGATGTTTTATTACAGGCAGTGGTGTTTTGCGACCTGCTGGTAAGTGACTTTAAATTTGCCCACCTTAAAAAGGCAGACAACAGAGAATCAACTAGAATGTCAGACAAATACAAACCATAGAACCATAGAATGGTATGAGTTGGAAGGGACCCCAAGGATCATAGAGTTCCAACCCCCCTGCCACAGGCAGGGCCACCAACCTCAGGCCTGGATCTACACAAGGTTGCTCAGGGCCCCATCCAACCTGGCCTTGAACACCTCCAGGGACGGGGCATCCACCACCTCTCTGGGCAGCCTGTTCCAGCACCTCACCACTCTCTCTGTAAAAAACTTCCCCCTAATATCCAATTTAAACCTTCCTTCCTTTAGCTTCAATCCATTCCCCCTTCTCCTGCCATTATCTACCCTTTTAAAAAGTTGAATCCCCTCCTGTTTCTCTGCTCCCTTCAGGTACTGAAAGGCTGCAATGAGGTCCCCCCACAGCCTTCTCTTCTCCAGACTGAACAAGCCCAGCTCCCTCAGCCTCTCCTCGTACGGCAGGTGCTCCAGCCCTCTAATCATCCTCGTGGCTCCTCTGAACCGTCTCCAACAGTTCCACATCCTTCCTGTATTGGGGGCCCCAGATCTGGACACAGGACTCCAGATGGGGCTTCATGAGGGCAGAGTAGAGAGGGACAACTATCTTTTAATCAAGTAGATCCATAAAAACAAAACCTCAGTAAGCTGAGAACAGTTCTATTGCAGTCAATTCAGCAGCACCAGTGTTATCACCACGAACTTTGCCACTTTTCTGAAGCGAATGTTGCATCACCTCTGCCTTGGGAGGCAAGAGTTCCAGAACCTGCTCCAGGGAGCCTTGCGTAACCTTCAGCACATCAGCCACTCTCTGGGGTGACGGTAGCTACTCTTTCAAAGCACTTCAAAAACCAAGGAACTCACAAAGAGGAGATGAGACACGGTGGTGCTACAGTCATGGGAGCCAGACAGCACAGTGTTACGCAGCCGGGCCACTGAAACATTTATCTAACTTGCCAGTGTAACTAAAAGAGCACGGACTTAGCAGGAGTTCCCTGGGAAAGGCACTTAGGAAACAGGATTAGCACTGAGCAGCGAGTCCCTGGGGCGACAGGACACAAGGCTGGGCTGCACTACCCACAGGCTTCAAAGCAGCAGCAGAATTAACGGCATCGCCGAGACCCTCACACAGCACATGCCTCCACAGATCCTCCTTGCCCTACGTCCCTGACTCACCACAGTGATCAAAGGCCTCTGAACTTGTAGGGCAACTGGCTGTACCACATCCAAGATTGAGAACGGCCAAGAGCTGAAAAGGAAGAATTCAGCAGTGAATGACCCCAAAGCTAAACCAAGGTGATGACAGCCCCGCCGCAGGAAAACCCGTTGCTAGTACCTGAAGCGGAGCAAGCCGGCCCGGCCGTTGGTGGCAGCTTCTTCTGGGAACAGCAGCAGCGGTGGGTTTTCTCTGTGGGATGAATAAACCTTCAAGGAATCCACCAGCTCAGCTCGGCTTCCTGTTACTCCCAGTTCCATGAATCCCCGGGACCAGCAGATGAAGCCGGGGGCACCGTTCAAAGCAGGCTGCAAGGAAAAAGGAGAGCAAGGAAGAAATGCCACCCTGTCCTCCTCTCATGGCCTGCTTTTTCAGGTGACATTGGGAGACAAAGCTCTTCCTCCCATAAATGCCTCTGGGGGCTGAAGGAACAACCCACACACTAACAGCGCCAGTAAGAGAGAACATGTTACTGCCAGGCTTCAGCAACTGCTCGGGCCCCAGTTCCCCAGGAATCTGATTCCTCATCTGGCTCCAAATTCCCTAGGAACTTGATTCCCCATCTTCAGTTCGGACTGCACTCTGCCTGAGACACAAACTGCCTGCTCAGCAAAGAAATCAGTTCTCCCCAGAGTTACTTTTCTCCAGGGAAGGAGCAAATCTATTGCTGTTCAGGACATAGAACTGATCGACTCACTCCCAGGCGCCTTCAGAGCCTGTTGATTCAAGGAACTCCAGACACAAGGAATTTCACAAGACCACAGGGAAAATTACACAACCACCAGCCCAGCAGAACAACCCGAGCACAACCCCACCACACAGCTCCCATCCCTCAGTGCTCCTCTGCAGCATAGCTGGCTGGCCACACGCACAGAAGTAGCACTCAATGTGGGGGGAAAAGCCCACACCCAACCCTGCTCCCAACACCACCTATATGAAAAGCCAGGAAAAGATATGGATGCTGGGATTCACCCCCTCTGTTTCAATAAAATCAATACCCACTTTAAGATTTCCCATCCTTTCTCACCCTGTTTCTTTTTGTCCTGCAGAGCCTGAAGCATGGCACCGAACCACAGGAAAGAAAGCTCAAGGCTTGTGTGATCGTGGGCTAACAGATGGGAGCTGAAGAGGCTGAAGGCTACACCTAAATTCTCAAGGAGCTCTCTGTGCACTTCTCTTGGAGAGCTGCTGCCAGACTTGCCACGCTCCAGTTGCAAGGCACTCACCGTATTACATGAGGTCAGAAAAGCCCACACCCAACCTCGCTCCCAACACCACCTATATGAAAATCCAGGAAAAGATATGGATGCTGGGATTCACCCCCTCTGTTTCAATACAATCAATACCCACTTTAAGATTTCACATCCTTCCTCACCCTGGTTTTTTTTGTCCTGCAGAGCACTGAACCACAGGAAAGAAAGCTCAAGGCTTGTGCGATCCTGGGCTAACAGATAGGAGCTGAAGAGGCTGAGGGCGACACCTAAATTCTCAAGGAGCTCTCTATGCACTTCTCTTGGAGAGCTGCTGCCAGACTTGCCACGCTCCAGCTGCAAGGCACTCACCGTATTGCATGAGGTCAGAAGGTTGATGACGTTGTGATCGAACTGCGTGACGTGGTTGGCGATGTACACCCTCACATTGACGTCACGAAGCCGGGGATCGCTCTGCCGCACGAATAAGCCCAGCACGGAGCACATCACACGTACAATAAACCTGGCATGGGGGAAGGAGGTTTTCCTCAAGTCCTGTAGTCTGAGCCATTGCTAGCTTACCCATCCAACCAACACAACAGAGACCTGGGAACTCAGGTGACTTGGCAAAGGATACTGGTACAAAATGGAAATGATATGACATGTCTGGGAAAGGAGTCACTGAGGGGCTGCAGCTGGGGCTGAAGGCTGCCTGCAGAGCTGTAGCTGCAGCATGAAATATGGGGCAGTAAGCCACTGAAGAATTTCTTAGGATACCCAGCTGATCCAAGTGTTTCAGATCAGTCCTTGAGCATTCAAGAGGCAACTGCCAGCTTTGGTCTTGGCAGGCAGAGAAGGTCCTGGGGACAAAATGACCTGAAAGCACAGCTCCCTGTAAACCTCTGCCCGAGTCACACCACCACAGCTATGGACCCCAAATGGGTGAGGGCAGCCCTTCTGCCTTACGCTGACCCCCAGCAGCATCTGCACACCACATCCCCACCCCGGGCCATGGCAGGAGCTCTGCACCCTGGGGAGAGCTGGGCTCACGCACCGTCGCAGCACGCTGTCAGGCAGGGCGCAGCTGACCAGAAAGACGTGTACGCCGATGAAGAGGCGCAGGATGAGCAGGCAGAGCCCCACGGGTGCGTAGAGCAGCAGGGCCAGAAGCAGGAACCCGTCGGTGGGAAACCTGTGGGACCAAAGAGCAGCAGGGTCAGCCCCAGCACGGCTGGGATGCCAGAGAAGTAGCCGAGCACCCAACCGCCCTTCCCCCCCAAGGGACCACCCCATGTCCCTCCGGACCTCCCAAACGGGGCACCCACCCCGTCCCGCGCCCCCACGCGGGCCTCCCGGACACGCCGTGCACCCTCACGGGTCCTCCCCGCGGGACACCCCGACCTTCCTCACGGAGCTCCCGCAGGATGTCCCTGCCCCCGGCAGACGCCCGGAGCCTCCCCACAGGGCCGCCCCGGCTTCCTGCGAGGATCCCCCCCCGGGAACCCGCGGCCCACCCCACGGGGCACGGTGCAGCCGCGCGCACTCCCTAGGCACCCCCCGCAGCTCTCACCGGTGCGAGTCGAAGAGCCGCTCAGGGCCCGGGGCCGCGGGAGTCTCCATCCCCACTGCAGCCGGTGCCTCAGGGACGCCCGACACCCTCCGCCATCTTCCCCGCGGCCGCCCGCCCGGCCCGCGCGGGGCAGCATGGGAGGCGCGGCACCTTCCCGGCCTGCACCGCGCAAGTCCCGTTCCTCCCCTCTCGCTCAAGGCCGTTGGCCGCCAACGGCCTACAAGGCCTTGTGAGCTGCTCTCGCCGCGGGCCCCACCTGTCCACCCTCGCTGGCGGCCGCGCTGCGGCTACCGGCACAGCCCAGGGCAGGACTACAGCTCCCAGCGCACCCCGCGGCGGGCCGCCGCTTCCGGCAGGCCTCCGCCTCGGAACTACGGCTCCCAGCGCGCCCCGCGGCGGGGTCCGGCTCCCGGCGTGCCCCAGGGGCGGGCGGCGCAGCGGCATGGCGGCGCTGGCGCGGTGGGCGCGGGTCCCGCTGCGGCCGGGCGCGGCGCGGTGGTGCCGGGCGCTGTGCGGGGCCGCCGAGGTCCCCGGGCCGCCTCCGCCTCCTCCGCCGCCACCCCCCCCCACCTTCTTCCTCCTCCGGGGGCCGGGCGCTGGCGGCGGCGCTGGGCGCCGGGGCGGCGGCGCTGGTGCTGTTGTGGGCCCGGGAGGGCGAGGGCGGCCGGGCCGCGCTGCCCGCGCTGCGTGCCGCCGTGCCCACCCCGCCGCCGCCGCCCGCCTCGCCCCGCGCTGCCTTCAACTTCATCGCCGACGTGGTGGAGAAGACGGCGCCCGCGCTGGTCTACGTGGAGATCGTGGGCAGGTACGGGCACCGCGGCCCGGAGCCGGCTTCCCTGACAGCCCACGGGGCAGTTTCCCTCCCGGCCCCGTCTCCGTCCTGCTGCCTTCCCGAGAAGGGTCTGGCTCCGTGCTCCCCACACCCACAGGGAGACCCGACCCACCTCGCCCCCCCGGCCTCACTGCTACCCCCCTCCCACAGCCCCCCGCACAGCGCAGCTCCCTGCCCCGACCACCTCTCCCGTGGCTGCCCCATTTGTGTCCCATGCAGCCTGAACCCCGCACGGGTTAGGGTTGGAGTTAGGGGGGTCCCGTAAGTACTGCGGGAGGGACAGGTCTACCTGTCCTCTCCTCTGGGACTGTGGTGGCCCTAGGCTGTCCTGTGGTGCAGGTACTGTCCTGGCAGCACGACTTTCCATTGACCTTTGAATTCCATAGTGTTCTCACCATGCTGTGTCTGCAGCCTGTCAGGCACCTCTGAACAGTAGCTCTGCCTTTCGGCTTGTCGAGTGCTCCCTCCCGTGTCCTGTCACCTGCGGGCTTGCTGAGTGTCTGCAGTGTCCCGTTTTTCAGGTCATGAACAAAGGCGTTAAGTGGTGCTGGCCCTTCCCTCAGTCCCTGGGGTACGGGGTTAGTCCCTGACCCCCAGCAGTCTTGCCAGCTGGTGTGATGTTTGCCCTTTTCCAGCCATCAGGAGCCCCTCTTTTACCACTGACATTTAAGCACCCACAGGGGCATCAGCTGCCCCCCTTGAGTGTATCCTGTCTGGCACCAAGGATTTGTGCATGTCCAGCTGGCTTCAGCAGTCCTTTCTTTCCATGCCTGAGCGATGCTGCATTTGCCCAGACTCTGCTTCTGGGCATAGGGACTTGGGACCCCCAAGGAAGGAGGCAAAAGGCTACCAGCATGTGAGCCCTTTCAGTGTGTTGTGTGTCTGGGTCCCTTGCCTCACTCAGCACAGGCCTTCCCACGGAGGTCAGGGTGATAGATGTCCCGCATGGGACCCAGGGCTTGCCATTCTGAGTCTTCCTCTAGCTGTCTAAAGGAGGTGCACCTGTCACCTCCCATATGGTTCTTACCTGCTCCGAGGCAAGACTCTGCATGTTCAGGCTACATATTTGTGCGGACCACGACCCCTCCTACATCCCTCCTTGCTGCTCTTTCCCAAAGACCCTGCCCATCCACTGCAGCTCTCTGCTCGAGTAAGCTTCCTGCCGTGCCTCTGTAGCCTCAGTGGGATCATACCTGTGTGGCTGTGCGCAGCCTCACGATCCTTCCCTCTTGTTCCCTGTATGTGTGTGTGCAGGGTCTCAAGATGGGGACCTTTTGTAGGGAAGTGAAGGATTCTCCCCATCACGCCATTGCCCAGGCATCCTCGCTTACCACCAGCTTCTTCCCAGTCCCAGCTGCCTGGCCCTTCCTGCAGGGTCTCTGCCACCCCTCCCTGACCTGTGCCCACCTTGCAGGCATCCCTTTTCGGGCCGTGACGTGCCCATCTCTAACGGGTCGGGTTTCCTGGTGTCTCCGGACGGGCTCATTGTGACCAACGCGCACGTGGTGGCGAACCGGCGGCGCGTGCGGGTGAAGCTGGCCAGTGGCGAGCAGTACGATGCTGTGGTGCAGGACGTGGACCAGGTTGCAGACATCGCCACCATCAAGATCAAGCCTAAGGTGTGCATCGCAGTTGTGGAGAAACCCTCCCTTCTTATCCCCCTCATCTGCTCACTGTCCTCTTCTCTTCCAGCACCCACTGCCCACCTTGCCCCTTGGGCGCTCCTCCGAGGTGCGGCAGGGAGAGTTCGTCGTGGCCATGGGCAGCCCCTTCGCCCTGCAGAACACCATCACCTCCGGCATCGTCAGCTCTGCCCAGCGGGGCAGCCGGGAGCTGGGCCTGACCACCTCTGACATGGAGTACATCCAGACTGATGCTGCTATTGATGTAAGGGGAGCTCGCGGGGCACGGCGGGTTGGCACAGCGTCCTGGCTGCCCTCTTTGGGGAGGGGGGGATCTGGGCAGGGGCTGTGGGTGCTGTGAGGTCAGAGGAGGCTGGACACAGAGATGAAGGGATGCTGGCTGGTCACCCGGTGCTGGCTGCATTTCTCAGCCTGACCCTGTTCCCTGGACTCCGCCTCCCTGCTGTGGGTCCTGCTGTGTGAGGATGGTGCTTTCATGGCCTGTTCACTGCTCTCTCCTCTGCCATAGTTTGGGAACTCCGGGGGACCCCTTGTCAACTTGGTAAGTACTCCTGCTTGCACCCTTGCTGGCTGGGGCAGGCGTGTGCCCTTTGGTCAGCACCCCTTGGTGAGAACACTTGTGGGTACAGCTGCCAGCAGGGAGGGACTGCACATGCTCTGTGCTCCCTGGGAGGAGTAGCAGGGGATCAGCCCAGTGTGGGAGCCCAGTGCAGCATCAGTGTTGGGGAGCCTGAGCCAATGGGGCTCTGGTGAGGCAGAGCCAAGCCCTGCCCCAGTGAGGGGCTGTGTGGGCTGCAGCCTGTGGGACCAGCCCTGCCCAGCCTGCAGCATCTGGCAGTCTGCCGGCTGGGAAGGGATGGGTGTGGGGTGGGACTCCAGGTTTGCACAGTAGTTCTCTCTGCAATGGGACAGCATGATGTCCTTTCCCTTCCAGGACGGGGAGGTGATCGGGGTGAACACTATGAAGGTGACATCAGGCATCTCTTTTGCCATCCCCTCAGACCGGCTGCGGAAGTTCCTGCAAAAGGAGGAGCAGCGCAAAAGTGAGTTGGGTGCCTTCCTGCTCGGGTATTGTGGGGAGGAGGATGAAAGAGGGAAGCTCTGGCACAGCTGGGCTCCACCACTTCTTTCACAAAGGGAGGGCAGAGCAGGAGAAATAGTCTTTGGGGGTAAGAAGGTTCTCCCATCTGGCGTGAAACCCCAAACCCCTCTGCCATGGGGAGGCTGTGCTGCTGCTTCCCTGCCCACAGGGACCCGACAGGCTGTGAGGGAGATGCTGGCCTGCATCTGCTGCGGGTGCAGACTTGTAAAGTATCCCAAGTAGCTTGCACCTCAATCCCCAGGGGTAGGTGAGGATGTTTGGGGTTTTCCCTCCTGTCCATCACTACTTTTCGTTAGATCCCAACATATGGGAAAACGAGTGGGACCGTTTGTTGGTGCTCAAAAAGGGGAAGTATGACCTGGAAACTGGGGACAGCTTAGTGCTGTACATACTCATGAAACCACAGGTGCGGGGTTCAGCTGTGTCATGAAGGGCAGGCAGGTAGTTTGGTTCCTGTAGAACATCCCCTGGTTTTGTTCTTTGTGCCTGTGACTGTTTAATGCAGCCTCTTGCTGTCTGGTTCTTCGTGCTGACTCCACAAAGTGATATTCCCAGGCCAAAGCATGGCACGATACGTTTAAAGCTCCAACTGGTAAATGGAACTTAGATAAGCTATCAGGAGGGAATCCAAATGACTCCCTCTGCCCCATCTCTGCCTGGAGGGGTGTGTGTGTGTCTGCCTTCAGCCTTGCTGTTTGACATCCTTTCCTTCAACAGGCTCCTGGTTCAGCAACGCAGAGACCAAGCGCCGTTACATAGGGGTGATGATGCTGACTCTCACACCAAGGTACGTGTCCCAAGGCTGGCTGGGGCCCGACAGGCTGGTCCTGTTGGAGCATGTGGCTGTGTGATGAGAACTTCCAAACTTAACTGCAAGTGCCTGGTTTGGGGAGGATTGGGTTTGCAGCTTAAGAATTTGCTCTCTCATCTCTCTGTGCTCGTGTTGTGTTTAGACTCTAGGCTGTCTCAGAGGTGAAAAGAAGCGTGCAAGTTTCTGCACTTGTGGCAAAATCTGCAAGCAGATAAAAACCTACCCACAGGAGTGTGGGATGAGTCATAATTGTCACTGTCGTGGGGGTAGAATTTGACAAAGAGCCCTCGCAGCATGGCATGAATGAAGAGCTGCCAGAAACCTGGTGTAATTAACAGTTATCTGTTAATTACATCACTGGCAGTTGTGATGAAACAGTTGGGCAATTCGTACTCTGGGTGGAGGGACCTACCAGCTGGATTGCACTAGATGATCTCCAGAGGTCTCATCTGACTCTGGGATTGCTGTGGCACAGAAACCACTTGTAGCCTATGGGATGTTCAGAGTAAGAAACAGCAAGTTTGCTGGCTATAGTTGATGGGGGCAGGGGGTGAGCAGGTAGGAGAGCAGGCTGTGTTGGAGCACGCAGCATAGCTGCCTCCAAAAGGGTGTTGTGCAGCTCCTGGGTCTCTGGAGGAAAGGTGGGTGCTGCCTCTGGAGAGAAGTCATGCTGACCCTACACCCTGGTGGCTGTGGCTTGTGGAGGGCATCGTGTTACCTCTGCATCAGCAAAGAGGGGTGGGACACAACCTGCTTGGGTCTGACAGAAGGGTCACCCACTGCCCTGGCTTTATCTGGTTCCCAAGATGTGGCAGTGACCAGTCTGTGCCCTGCTGAGGCTGAGCAGCCCTGGTCAGGTCTGCATGGAGCTCTGGGAGGGCACTGCTGCAGGAGCATGTACCACCAGCCACCTAGATGCAGCAGGCACGCGTGCTGGGAGCGTGCTGGACCTGTGCTCTCACTTTGGGAGCGGTTCTTTTCCAGGACAGAGTGCCTGCTCTGGTTCCTTGGGTCTTGCAGCTGCCTTTCAAGAGACCTCACTGACTCCTGGGGCTCAGCGTGCTGTTGGGGCTGGTGGTTGCAGCCCCCTTGGTAGAAGCACTTTTTGGGGCTGTGCCTCGGTCCTCACCAAAACTCTCATAGCTCTTGTGTGTTGGTTGGGTGTGTAGGCTGCCTGCATCTCTGGACACCCAGCAATTTCTGGGGCTCCTGCTTGGGACACAGATGGAGGAGCTGATGCTCCTGAGACCCGGGGGCAGCGGGGTGTCCGCATCGCTGTCGTGCCCGGTAGATGGTGCTGGTACGCGGCAAAACCTGTGGGATGCGGGAGCCCAGCCTCCTCCCGCTTCACTGGCCAGCGGGGCCAAGTCTGTCAGGAGAGAGGCGTGAAACGCGTAGGACATGGCTCCCGGGAGGGGGGTGTCCAGTTTCGGCACAGCCAGGGGCAGTCTGGCAACCAACATGGGGCTGCAGGGCTTGCTTGTGCCCAGCTGCCAGGAGGATCTCCCAGAAGGGGGTTGCTCACCTTGGGATCAGGCAGTCACTGAACGTGCTCATTTGAAAGGCCAGAAGCTTGCTCAGCAGAGGAAGGAGAAGCTCTGTGTTGGGTACAAGCTCCTTGGCATCCTGGCCCTATTGCATGGACCTTCCTGAGACACCAGGCCTTTGCTTTGCTGCTGGAATGGAACAGAGCTGTGCCAGTGGCTTTGAGCTCAGCTGAGGTGGGAGCCCCTTAGTACCCCTCTCTTGGCTGCAGAGAGCCACGGGAAGAGATGGGGCCTGGGCTAGCACAGCCCTCTGCAGCCTTGCAGCATGGAGTGGGGGCTGGGCAAAGGAAGGAGACACTGGTGATTTGGGTGAGGTTCTGTGTCAAACTGTGGCTGGGGTGTGTTGCTGGTCAGGGGTGCTACTAGGCAGATGTCCAAAACGTGGGTTGGATCGTCATGCAGCGTGTGGTGGAACTTGCTGATGTTGTAGGGTCCCAAAAAGCAGCTAGAAAAATGCACAGGAGAAAAATCTCCCTGGCTTTCAAGTGTGAAGATGCAGCAATTGGTACAGGCCAGGAGCTTCCTGAGCCAGGCAGATAGAGGCCATAAGCATCTGGGGAATTCTGTCATCCACACCTGGCACCCAAGGTGATACAGGGTGGTGGGAAAGACAGATCCTTCCTATGACTGACCTGTGGGCTGGGTCTGGTTGGGACTGAGTCATTTTCTTCGAGGCAGCCCCCGTGGTGCTGTGAGTTCGGTCTGAGACCAGAGCTCTCTGGCTGAGCTGTGGCTGAACAGTGCTTACGCTGTGTCAGGCCCTGCTGCTTCTTCCTCGGCGCCCCGGGGAGGAGGCTGGGAGGGGCTGGCCAGCCCCGCTGACCTGAGCTGACCGTGCTGCATGGCGTCATGCTTGGCAGTAACACCGGGGGGAGCTTTTCCAAGGTCGCTGTTGCTTGGGGATTGGCTGGGCACCGGTCTGTGAGTCAGTGAGTGCTGTATCACTTGCCTTTTTTTTCCTTTTTTCTTTCTGTCTGTCCGTCTTTCCCTGTTAAACACCTTTATCTAGACCCACAAGTGCCTTTCAGATCCCTTTGCCTGTCCTGGGTGGGGACTTACTTGCCACCCAGGGTCAACAACCCGCCCCAGCTGGGTGCACCCAGGCTTGGTGCTGTGTAACCTGAAATCTCAGCATTGGGCATTTACTGTGCTGGTGCAGAGACCTGCTGAAGGGCATGTGGTGTTCAGCTGTAGTGCTGGATGAGATGCAGCTGGGACTTCATAAATACGCACACCACATCAAATCAGTTCTATCTGTAGTACTCAGCGACAGGACAAGAGGCCATGGGCACAAACTGAAGCACATGAAGTTCCACCTGAACACAAGAAACCACTTTTTTTACTCTGAGGACGGTGGTCAAAGCCTGGCACAGGTTGCCTGGAGAGGTCAGAGAGTCTCCAACCTTGGGGATAGTGCAAACCTGGTTGGATGCAGTCCTGGGCAACCTGCTCTGACTGAGCCTGCTTGAGCAGAGGGGTTGGGCTAGATGATCTGAAAAAGTCCCTTCCAACCTCAACCATGCTGTCATGCTGTGAAACCAAGAGGGGGTGGCAGTTTGGGAGTTTGGCAGGGACCAGTGTGAGGTGGGGAGCCAGAACTGGCAGAACGAGTACCTGCTGTGAGGAGCACGGAGCTGGACAGGGACACTGAGAATTTCTGGGGGCGCAGTGGATCAGAGCTGACATGTCACAGTGTTTGAGGGAAGAACTCTGTTTGCACGATGCGTGGTCCCCCCGCTCTGATGAGATCAGCTGGAGCACTGTGTCCAGTTCCAGATGCTTTCAGGAGGGCTGAGGAGCAGTTGGAGAGTCAAAAAGAGGTGAGAGTGACAGGTGCAGAATTTAGGCTAGGTTTAGAAAGCCCCATCTGTGGCAAGGCTAGAGGAACTAGGATTGCTTAATCTGCAGACCAGATCTGTAGGAGAGAAGTGGGTTTACATCTGCTTGACTTGCCTGGCAGAAAGAAGGAGCTTAGCTTTTGTTCTGTGTCCTGCCCACCAAAGGCAGAGAAGTGACACTGCGGCAGGGGAGGGGTAGATCTGATACCAGGAAGGATGGTCTGACGTGGGGCTGCTTGGACAGGGGAAGTGCATCACCAGCAGCCATGATCCAGCTGGCAACTGCTCCAGTAGCTTCCAGCTTTACCTGGCCCAGGCAGGACTTTTGTCCTCTAGTTTTTGACAGGAAGATGGTGCTGTTTGGGTGCCCCCTGGGGCGTGCAGCTGGTTGCTTGTGCTTAACAAGGTGCAGGAGGAGAGGTTCCATGCTGTGGTCTCCAAGCCTGTGCAGCCATGGCGGGGTGGAAGCTCTCCTCTGCCTCCCAGCTCCTTACTGTGGTGCTGGTTTTCACTTTGCAGCATCCTGGCTGAGCTGAAGCTGCGTGACCCCAGCTTCCCCGACGTCTCCTACGGAGTACTGATCCACAAGGTGATCATCGGCTCCCCAGCCCACCAGTAAGTGCTGCCCTGTGCCTTGGGGGTGGTGTGGGAGAGCAGCTACGCACAGGGGGGGAGGTATTGAGCTCTGGGTGTGTTGCTAAAGAGCAGCAGGGCTTGGGCCTCACAGCCATCACCATCTGGTGACCCAGGCTTGGCATCCCATTAGCCAAGGAGACCTGCTTGGCTGGAGGAACGCGTGGTGCAGCAGCCTGAGCCTCCTGTAGCAGCCACCTCCTCTTCCTGCTGGGAACACCAAGCTGAGTGTCTGCTTTGTCCACTGTGTGTCCCTGTCGTCACTCTCCCCACAGGGCAGGGATGAAGGCAGGTGATGTGGTGCTGGAGATCAACGGGCAGGCGTCGCGTCGCGCGGAGGACGTGTACGAGGCGGTCCGGACGCAGCAGAGCCTGGCCTTGCTGGTGCGGCGTGGCTATGACACTCTGCTGGTGAGCGTGGTCCCCGAGGTCACGGAGTAGCGGTGCTGCCACACAGGCTGCTGCGGGCGCCGGCTGGAGGTGCTGGCCGAGAGCTGAGGACGCAGGACTGGACCGTGTCTGTGTGCTGGTCAGGGAGAGACTGAGAACTTCTGAGGGGCTGGATTGGGCCAGGCAGAGGGGCCCAGCCCGGTGCTTGGGCAGACTCATGGTGCAACCATACCCCTCTGTACGCAAATAAAGCACTTTTCTAGGGCCACCCCGGTGCCCTGTGCTCTCTTTCCCACGGCAGCTGCAGTTGCCACGGAGAGGCTGGGCTGTGTGGGGCCCTGCCCCTCATGTCACGCTGCGCATGAGTCCTTCCAGCTGGGAAGGAGCACGCTGTTCCTCTGGGGATCTCCTCTGTGTTAGAGTGGAGGTGTCCTGCCACCCCCTGACAGCCACACAGGCTGGGATCTGGCTCCTCCGCTTGTAGCGTGCCTACACCCATGGAGCTGAGGCTCATGAGGCCATCTCCTCTGGGAGCGGGAGCGGCCCTGGAGCTGCTCTGGGTAGGCTTTGCCAGCGTGGCTGAGCTGGTCCTTGGCAGCCCTCGGTGCTGTGGCGGTGTCACAGAGGCACATGGCAGACGCCTGCTTCATCAGGGTGCTGCCCAGGGTGCCTTGCTCTAAGGCCTGCCTCTATGCCTGCACCCACGAAGCAGCTTTCTGGGCCGTGGTGAAATGGGGAGTGATGCTGGGCTCTGAGATGGCCCAGCCGGCATCCTGCTGGCCCTCATGGTGGGGAAGACGGGAGCCTGGGCCGGGACTGTGCGTGCCTCGTTGGCGCTGCCTGTCCCTCCCCCAGCCCGGTGCCTGGCCATGCCGGAGCGCTGCTCTCCCACGCGCGCAGCCGCTCCCCGGGGACGGCTGGGGCCCTCCCTGTGCTCTGCAGCTGGTGGCAGAGAGCCCGGCCGGCCCTTCTGGGAAGCAGCAGCTCCGTCTGTTCCTTGCCTTCCTGGAAGAGCCCCCTCTCCGCTCCAGCCTCCGCCAGAGGCTGCGGGAGGCGGGCGGCCCTACGCCGGTGGCAGGAATGCTCGCCCCGAGCCAGGCCCTGCCCGTGACGGGGCTCCGAGCCCGCGCCCCTGCCTGTTATTTTTAGGAGATGAAAGAGGCACAGTTCCTTGGGGGTGCCGTGGCTCTGAGGTGCTGCTGCCTCCCGCGACCCCCCCCGCCCCGGAGAACAGGCCTCCTTTCAGGCGGCCCTGGCCCCGCCGGAGGAATTTGCTCCCCCGGCAAGCCCCAGCCGGCTGCGCGGAGGGGAAATAGCTGGGAGGCCGGGCGGCGTGTCTCGCATAGCTGCTCCGGCAGCGCTGACCGCAGGGCTTTCCACTGCCGGCAGCCAGGCCGGGCCCAGCCCAGCCCCCGTCTGACCGTCCCTCCCTGCTCCTCCTCCTCCCTGGGGCGGGCTGCAGCGGCCTGTTCCCCAGCAGCACGGAGGTGGCTGAAGCTGCTGCTGTCCCGCTGCGGGTGGGCCTGAAGCGCCTGGCTGAGGCGGGAGAGCTGTGGGAGCTGAGCCGTCCCCTCCCTTTGCCCTTTTGCCGTGTCCTCGGGCTCTGCTCCCTCCAGGCCAGACAGAGCAGCCCCTCTCCCCTGTAAGGCTGCAGTCAGCGTGGGTCACAGCCCCAGGGTGGGATTTTTGCTCATGAACATTTGCAGTGCATGTGTTTTGGAGCAGCCATTGCTTCATCGAATCCCTGCTGTGCCAGGGTGTCCCCACGGGGTGCTGTGTCCATGGGGCTGCTCCAGGGCAGAGCAGCCAGGCCTGAGCCCCTGCTCCCTCCTCTTGCCTGCACAGGCTTCTCCCATCTTCCTGGAGCCCGGCACTGCTGAGCGTGGTGCGGGCAGGTGAGGGGGAACTGGTGTGGGGCTGGTCCTTGCCCAACTGGGGCTGTGTGGGCAGGGGGAGCTTCCTGCTCCACCCGGGTATCCGAGGTGCAGGAGATGGGTGTGTGTGTGACAGCTCCCATGCTCTGTGCTGCCCTGCGGCCTGAGCGTACCGCGCCTCCTGGTTCTGCCAGGCCCCTCATCCCACCCCAGAGAAGAGCCAGCAGCCTCTGGGGAAATGGAACTGACGATTTTATTAGAGAAAATAAAATTACAACTAAGACGGGTGTGGGAGCAGCTGCTGGGCAGCTGGAGGCAGTGCTGCCAGGGCAGGGACAGCCACGCCAGTCCCAGGGGACAAGAGGCTCCTTGGTGCCTTGCTGGGGCCATGCAGGGGTGCGAGTCCCTGTGTGGGTGATGGGTCCTGGGGCTGGCTGAGGGCAGAGCCCTGGAGAAGGCCATGGAGGTGGGAGGAACCTGGGCAGGATGGGGGAGCAGGAGGCAGGGTGCAGCTGGGATGGCAGGGAGTGGGAGCGGGGGGGGTGGTACAGGACACTGCCAGACAGTACCCGTGTGCCACAGCCTGGGGATGTGGGCGCAGAGTCTTCTGGCCAGTGGTTGGGGCGGAGGCCCCAGGCTGGGAGGTGCAGATGTGCAGTGCCAGCACCCCAAGGCAGGGAGCTGGTGATGGTGACAGTCCTGGGCAGGCCCCATCAGGGCACAGTGGCGATGGTGCTGGGCGTGAGGCCTCCCCGCTGGCCCCCCAGCACCTTCCTCCCACCTGTGCAGGGTGAGGGTGGGAGATGCCCCTCTCCCCAGGGGCTAGGGCCCTACGAAATCTGGTTGTTGAGCTGACCTGGGTACTGCTCAAACCGCTTGTTGGCCTCCTCACTGAGTGCATCACCTGGGCGGGCAGAGGGCAAGGGCTGTTGGTTTCAGCACTTCACATTGTCTGCCCTCCCCCAGCACCTCTTCTCCCACTGCAGCTGCCCCCAGGACGCCAGCCCGTGGCTCCCTGTGCCATTCTGCCCCAAGCCCCTCAGCCAGCCCCCAGCCCCACTGCTTCCTGCAGGTCCCCACTGCCCTCCTCCAGAGCCAGCCCTGTGGGACCCTCCCTGCCCCAGTGTGCCCTCGCCCCCCATGCTGCAGCCTGGGGCTCTTACCGATGTGGCAGCTGTGCACCCAGATGCGGTGCCCGTCGTACTTGCAGTTGCATTTCATGGCGTTGTTGGTGAAGTCACTCTCTGCTACCTCAAAGTTGGGGTTGATCACAACCTGTAGGACACCAGCAGTGAGGGTGGCAGCCCCCTGCCCCATGCCTGGCAGTGCTGCAGCTTGGCCCTCCCAGCTTCAGTGGAACTGCTGCCCACAGCACAGCACCAGCAGGACCTGTCTCCCCAGCTGCGGTGGGATGCGTGAGAGGGCTCCAAGGAGCCGCTGACTGCTGCTGGGGCAGGGTGGCCCTGTTGCTGTGTGCCCATGCACAGTGCTGTTCAGAGCAGGAACACCCAGGCAGAAGCATGCTGGAGTAGTTCCTGTGCAAGCTCTGCGCATCCCTGGGCGTTAGGACAGGCACTGTCCCACACCACCACACAGAACCACCAGGCTGGAAAAGACCTTTAAGATCATGGAGTCCAACCATTCCCATCCTATGCTAAAACCTATCCCTAAGTACTTCATCTACCCTTTTTTAAACACATCCAGGGATGGTGACTCAACCCCCTCCCTGGGCAGCCTGTTCCAGGCCCCAACAACTCTTTCAGTGAAGAACTTTTTCCTAACATCTAATCTAACACCCCGCCACCCCCACCATGCTCCAGCCTGCTTGGAGAGTGGGGAAGAGGGCCAAATGGCTGGGGCTCATGGAGAGCTGGGGGTGCAGGGGCAGCGGGTGGGGGTGCAGGTGGAAAGGCTGTGAGAGGGGCTGGGGGCAGCAGCACCTGCAGGATGTAGTTGCCTGGCTTGACGTCCGTGATGTCAATCCACTGGCAGTCAATGTCATGCCGGTACAGGTCCCAGCAGCCCACAGTGATGCCCTGCTCCCCAAAGTTGGCACACTCGTACCGCTTGGCCACATCTGTGGGCGGGAAGACAGCGTGGCTTGTCCCTGTGACTGCTCTCTGTGCAGCCCCTGCATCACCCCCCCTGCCCCCAGCCTCGCTCCCCCACGTGCGATGGCTGTGAGGTGGAGGCGGGCAGGGATGGTGCTGTGAAGCCTCACAGCACCCACCTTCTTCACACTCGGTGTCCTCGAGGCAGAAGCTGGCCTTGTGTCCCTCTGCCACCTTGGTGCCATTGGGTGTCAGGATGTCATAGTGGGTGAAGATATCCATGCTGTGGTAGTGCCTGCAAGAAGCCCACAGCACCCTGGCTGCACCAGTGTCCAGACACTGTGGAGCTCAGGGGATGCTCGGGGTGGAGGAGGAGACCCACGGAGCAGATGGGTGGCTCGCTCTGCCCTGCGACAGCGCCCCCGCTCCCCCACCCCTGGATGCCTGACCAGCTTTCACTGTCAGGGAGGGTCCCCACAGCCCCTATGCTGTGGCTGCAGTGCTGCAAGGCCAGGCAGAGCTCAGTCCTTCCCTAAAAGGGGCTATAGCTGCCCCCAGCCAGGTGGCCCAGGCAAGAGGGGAACTGCTGCACGGCACAACCTGCAGCCCATCCCTGCCTCCCCAGGACCCGCAGCCCCAGCACTGCTCATCCAGGGACAGCCCTGGGCCAAAGCAGGCAAAACTGGGCACGAGACAGCAGAAGTTGCCTCACGCAGCAGCACCCTGGCAGCACCACCACCCTCTCCCCGCCCTGACACCCCTGGCATTCCCATGCCACGCACGCACCGGTGGCATTCGTGCCAGACCCAGGAGTGCCGTCCAGCCTTGGGGCGGAAGTCGGCGCGGCCGTTGTTGTGGATCTGGGAGGAGAAGCGGAGCAGGCGGCGGTGCCCGTACGGCCAGTTGGCCAGGCGGGCTGAGCTGGAGAGGCAGTTCTCCTCGGCGGCGCAGTACAGCATGTGCAGCGGCCGGTCCTCGATGTACGCCGTCTCCTGCACCAGCGGGGCGTGCAGCAGCAGGTCGGAGGCGGCTGGGGAGCAGGTAGCTGCTCAGGGACACAGATGGCCGCCCCGCTGCTCAGCGGGGTGGCAGGGACAGGGCGAGTGGCAGGGATGGGGGCAAAGCACCCAGCATGGGCAGGGCTGAGCCAGCCAGGTGAATGCGTGCCCTCCCCATGGGCTGGGAACAGGCTGACCCTGCAGGCCTGTCATCTTCAGACCCCGCTGCCCACAGCCCCACCACCCGCAGCCCCACCGCCCGCAGCCCCCCATCGCTGCTCACTCTCGGAGCAGATGACGCCTGCGGCGAAGCGCGTGCCCGTGTTCCTGCAGTTCAGGCTGGTGCCGTGGTGCTGGCAGTGGCTCAGGGACATCTCATGGCCAGCACACTTCACCCCACTCAGCACCATCTCCGTCACATTGCTGGCGTCCCAGTACCACGTCTCCTGGGGAGGGGGTGAGAGAGGCTGGGTGCCCAGTCTGGCTGCTGTGGGTGCCCCAGCTTGCGCGTGCCAGGGCTGCAGCCAGCACCCCACCACAGCACAGCCCTGCCCACGTGCCCAGGGTCCCATCCCGCAGCACGGAGCAGCCACATCCATTTGCTCCCACACATCCCCATAGCCGTCATGGAAGCGCCGGTTCCTGGGCTCGCTGGGGAGTCACCGGGGCCCTCCCCACCTGCACCTACCGTCACCGCGTGCAGGGAGTAGCCCAGGCCGAGCTGGCGACAGGCCACCATCGCCTCCTTGGTGGTCCAGCCATCGCTGCACACCATGCCCCACTTACTGCCTCGCTTCACCTCCACGCGGCCCTCAAACGCCGTCCTCCCGCCGGCAAGGCGGATCTGCAGAGAAGCCCTGGGGCCATGAGCAAGCACCCCCCGCCATGCTGCCTCCCACCCCATCCTGTCCCATCCCTGTCCCCGTCCCTGTCCCCGCAGAGGAGTGGTGGTGGCGGCTCGCTGCCCTGGCTAAGCTGGCACTGGCACCTACTTGTAAGCCGTGGTTAGCGAATCCCAGACCCAGCTGGCGACAGGCCACCATCGCCTCCAGCGTACCCCAGCCTTCGCCGCAGACCAGACCCCAGCGGGGCTGGTCCCCATCACCAGCCCCCACAGCCACCTCGACCCGCCCCTCGAAGCGGCTCCTGCCGCCGCTCAGCCGAATCTGCGGAGAGAGGCAGTGGCAGCATCAGCATCAGCAGTGACGTTCCTGCTGCTGGGGCTGTGTCCAGCTGCCCCCCACCTCCCCGTCCCACAGCAACTGCCCCATCCCTGGTGCCTGGATGGGCACTGGGCTGGGGGCTTTGGGACATGTAGGGAGGTGGCAGCCAGGAGCTGAGCAGAGCCAGGCACAGCTTTTGGTCAGCAAGGAACTCACCAAAAATGGTGGGTTTGGGGGCCAAGAAATTGCTTGTGAGATTGGAAATTGTCTCACGGAAGCAGGGAAACCCGGTTCATTTTTGAAATGGCATTGTCATTTCAGAAACGACACGTACAAGAGAGTTAAGAATCACTAAAAAGCCCAAGGTGGATGAAATGAGAGGCCAGGGCAAATGGGAACATGCGGCTCCCTTTGCTCATTCCATCACGAGCTTTTGGGTTGGTTTTTTTTTAAAAAAAAATCTCTTTTGGTTGGCCCAGAGTGATTTTTTTTTTTTCTGGTGCTTCTGCTGGGAAGCCAGCACTGGCCAACAGCATGGAGAGCAGCAGGGAGCAGCTGCCACACACCACCTCACACCGCGGCACACCACAGGGTGCCCAGAGCCCCCATCACTTCCCTTCCACCCCTCTCCTTACAGGGGCAGCTTGGGACTCTGACCCACAAAACCCCCAAGCCCCCCAGGGCAGCCCTTGCCTTAGACCAGGAGAAAATGTGTAGGGTGCAACGAGGTGCAGAGGAGGAGAGACGATGGGCCACCCTACAGTGGGTCCCCTGGGCCCTCCCCCAGACCCCTGCTCCGGGGGCTCTGATGCCAGCAGCTGCCAGGCACCATGGCCCCACAGATGCTGGCAAGCCCCTGTGGTGCGCACCAGGTTCTCGTAGCCCATGTAGGGGATGTTGCAGCGGACAGCTGCATCCTCCGTGTGCTTGCAGTCCTCCTGTGTGATGTTTTTGAAGGGACAGCTCCAAAGGGACTTCTCAGTGCCCAGGCACTGCACCTCGTTCATGTGGATGGGCCCCATCCCTGCAGGGGGGACAGCAGGGCTCAGTGCCGCAGGGCTGGCAGCAGCCATCCTGTACTCATGGCCACCATTGCTCTGAGCAGCCCAGCATGCTCCCAGACCCTGTGAGTGGCTGCGGTCCCCTGAGGGGTGCTGGGGACAAGCCCTGCACCACGTGCGACCCGCAGCCAGGTGCCCCCAGGACAAGCTCGGCCAGGGCTGCCCCCAGCCCAGCAGAGCCTCACACCTGGATGAGCGCCTCATCCATTGGCCCCAGGAGGGGAACGCCTGGCCCCTCTGCTCCAGCACCCTCACCTTGGCCCATGCGTGCCCCAGTGAGGGCCTCCTTGGCGCTGCCGAAGCCCAGCTCGCGGCACACCACGCTGGCCGACAGCAGGTTCCAGCGGTCGTCGCAGATCGTGCCCCACTCGCTGCTCCTCAGCACCTCGACACGGCCCTCGCCGATCTTCGCGCCACCCTTCAGCCGGATCCGCGGCTGCAGAGGAGCAGGGTCAGGGGGTGCTCGGGGACAGCAATGGCACAGTGCAGCGCTCAACGGCGTGGTGTAGCACAGCCCCGCGCGGCACCTCATGGCACGGGGTGGCACCACACAGCGCAGCACAGAGGAGTCCCAGCCACAGCTCCTGGGATGCGCAGGGACAGGACGCTGTCCCCACCTCCTGCTCCACGAGTGGGTCACCCAGGGACCCACACGCCCGCTCTCAGGCATGGCCTGGGGGGCAGAACCCTGCAGCGGGGCAGCGGCTGGCTGTGGGACACCATGGCATTTGTCCCCCTCCCAGAGGGGCTCACCTGGCCCTGCTGCTGTTGGCGCTGCTTCTTCCTGTGCGTGCTGCCAGTGGTGAAGAGGGGCCCAGGGACGCAGCTGACAACGGCGGGCATGCCGGCGCCGCAGGCAGCCGAGGCATTGCCCCGGTAGAACTCGAAGGCGCACATGGAGAGGTGCACCTCTGTCCCTGTGCAGGACACGGAGTGCAGGCGGTAGTTGAGCTGCTGCCGCTCCGTGAAGAGCCTGCAAGGAGAGAGGAGCCCTGAGACACAACCGGCACAGCCAGCCAGCAGCAAAGGTGTTGATGGCCGCCCTGCCTGCGGCTGCGCTTGCCGCCCGTGCCCCTCGCGCTACCTGCTGGGGAGAGAGCGCTGTGCCTACCGGCCGCCCACCCCTCACCAGCTGCCTGCCCCACACCCCTGGCAGCACAGGGACACGCACGACTCCAGTGGGACTGAACAGGGCTTCTGGCACTCAGGCTCTCCACTGGAGCCATTTACCTCTTCTTGGACCCTACGTCCTCCCTGCGCTTTTGTTTAGGCTGAGACTTGGAAGCCAGCCTGGAAAACAGAAAACAACCGTCAAGGAGCCCGGGGCCTCAGGCTGTCACCTCCGCCAGCTGCACAACACGCGGAGCACAACCTGCCCTGGCTTTCACTGAAGACAGAACTGGGCACGCTGGCCTCCCAGGGAGACTCATGCACATCCCTTTCGTGCCATGCGTGGGTGCGACAGCATCATCTGCTGCCAGCCAGCAATGTGACCTAACTGCCCTCCACAGCAATGATGCGGTTTCCTGCCCGCATCCCACCAGGAAACCGTGCGGGATGCAGTGACATCCTGCGCTGTGCTGTCACACAGCTGAAGACCAAACACCAGCAGCAACGATTTGATCTCTTGGGCAGAAGTGAGGTTGCACCCATGTCCTTGTCCAGACACCAGACAACGTCACTGTGCCACGCTCCGAGGGGAGCAGGATGCCCGGCAAGCACAGCACCGAGCAAGCGGTGTGGGTGGTGAGCACTCTCCCCAGTGCCATGGGGCACGGTGAGACACGCTGCAGGACACACCTCCAGCCAGGGGAGCTCCCTGGGCACACACTGAGCAATGCAGGGAAGAGGACACTGCCCAGGGCCTGATGTAGGTATGGTCCCTGTACACTCAGATGCTTTGCTTCACTCAGGGAAGAAGATGCTAATCAGGGCCGAGGCCCCAGGACTCACAAGGAGTGAAGAGTACAGTGCCCCAAAACCAGGTAGGGGACTGACACCCCCCAGGGACAAGGTAAAACCAAGCCTGGCAGCTGGTCCCACTGGCCGGCGGCAGGTTCGTGTCAGCCTGCACAGCCCAGGATGTAGCATGGGGCTGCCAGGAACCAGGACTCGAATGGCCAGGTGGAGGATAGCAGCATCCATTCAGACTCATGGCACATCTTGATCCTGCACCCAGTTCTGGGTCCCCAGTAGACATCAGCTGAGCAGCGTGAGCAGTAGAGGACCACTGAGACAATCGGGGCACTGGAGCAGAGGCCACAAGGCTGTGGGATCTCCATCCTTGGAGGCTGTCAAAAGCCAGCTGGATAAAAGCCTGGGCTGACCCACAGGTGTTGGATCAGGATGGCCTGAGGCCTCTCCCAGCCTGCATTGGTCTGTATGACTGCAGCTGTGCAGCCCCAAATTGATCAGCCCCAGCAAACCAGCATGTGGCTTTTAAGAGACAGCTCCTGCTCCGGGCAGAGGGGAGGGAGCAGATGGCACCTTCACAGGCTTTGCAAAGCATTTCACCCAGCGCTGCAGGGGGAATTCCCACTCCTTGGAAAAGGGGCAGCCAGCACCGAACCCAACAAGTAACAATGCTGTGGTGAGGGGGGCCTGTGGGCAGGGGGTTTGAGGAGAACCCCCCCGCAGGCTGACCCAGTCTGGATTTTCACCGCCAGCACAGGCATGGCTGCAGGAGCTGGCGTGGATGCCTGCTGGGGACACAGAACTGGGAGGAGTCACAATGAGCAGAAGCACTACTGGTGGTGGGACCAGAGCAAGGTCAAGTGCTGGGGGCAAAGCAACATCTCTGAGTGGCACTTGGCTCGAGTGAGACTTGCCATGGCACAGGACAGAGAGGTTGGGATCTGGCTGCTGCACCTAGCACCAAATTTGGCAGCAGCGTTCAGGGATGGAGTGAAATGGCAGCCAGACTATCCCTTGGGATAGACATGAGTGAGCAGAGGGTACAAGAGAACCCCGAGCAGATGCAGCACTTGGGACAAGACCTGCTACACCGTGACCATCACCCTGGTGACCAGCACCACTAGTACTGCTGAGAGTAAGTGCTCTCCTCATGCCCATGCCAGCCCACCCTGCAGGGAATGGAGGGGTGCGCAGCCTTTCCAGCCCCCCACTGCTGCTTTCTGCAGAAAGCAGTCTGTTCCCACAGCCCTCCCTCCCCATCCTCCAGGAGAGACGGTGCCACTCCAAGGCCTCCTGGTGCCCGTGGGGCCGCAGCATGGGATGCTGCGGCCTTCTCCGTGCCTCCCAGGGGGTCCTGCCCACAGTGGGTCTGAGCCCTGTGCCAGGACTCCTGCCTGGTGCGTGGGATGGGGCTGCTCTGCCTGGGGCACGGCTGGACGGGGAGAAAGACTGTCTCTCGTGGGGGATGGGGCACCCTGGCATGCACAGGCAGGTCCCACCGGGGTTGGGTTTGTCCTGCCTGCCCAGCACAGCCCAGGCCCTCAGTCTGCTCCGTCTGGATCCATTTGCTTCAGGATCCATTCTGACTGCAGAGGGGCAGGGCCGGACAGCCCAGCTCTGCCAAGGGCTCAGCAGATGGGGCGCCCTGGCCCCTTACCTGCCGCCTGGCCGCGGGCTCCGGCCCTTCTTCTTGGCTGCGCGCTTCAACCGCCTGCGGGAGCGACACCGCGGCTGCCCGGTCAGGGGCACACACAGACCACGCACCGGGCTGCGGGCAGCCTGCCTGTGCCCAGGCCCCTGAGCCCCTTGCTCAGGCCATGGTGATGCTGGAGCATCCATCCCTGGCTTGTCTGCAAACCTCCTCTCGGCGTGGGGACCCCTGCACTCCACGCCGGAGGGAAACGTGCAGGCGCAGCACTGCCAGGGAGCACAAAGAGACCCTCTCGGAGTGGCCTCTGCAGCAGTGCTTGGGGCAGGTGGGTGGACACAGCCCCCCAGCCACAACCATGGCCCCTGAGATTGGTTAGCGAGTGCTGTCCCCCTGATATTCCCCCACCACTGCCCCATGTACCTGGCACTGCCCCCCACCTCTGCCCCAGCGCCATGGCCCCAGCTCCGCTCCAACAGCCCAGCCCTGCAGGCTCCCTGCCCACCCCACTCACTTGTAGAAGTTCCTGTTGACCTTCTTCTCCGCAGGGAAGCCCATCATGCCGCAGATGACGTGGCTGTTCTGGCTGCTCCAGCCCTCGTCGCAGATCTGTGCCCAGCCATCCTTGTAGCGCACCTCCACGATGCCCTCCGTCACCGGCAGCTGCCTCCGGGCCCCGGACACCACCGGCCGCAGGCGAACCTCCTCCACGTGGCTCTGCTCGGTCTGAAGGGCACAGGTCAGCCCAGGATTGCACTGCACCCCGCCACCCCAGCTCCCTGCCAGCCCTTCTCAGGGATGCCCCAAGGATGCAGGTTCTGGCACAAAACAGGATCCCCAGTCCCAGGAAGGGAACAGGGACAGACACATCTGAGGGCCCTGGGTGGCCAGGGACCTAATCCCACCCCATGCAGCCAGTGCCCCATGTTCCCTTGGCTCCCTGGGGGCATCTCCTGGGAGCACAGCCAGGACAGCCAGTGCTGCCACCCTGTCACCTTGGGACCCTGCACCTGGAGGCAGGGTGCCCAGCCTGCCCATGCCCAGGCACCCACCTAGAGCAGGATGGCAGCAGGGAATACTGGGACACTGGACACAGCCCCAACCCCCTTGCCTTGCAGAAGACCTGCTATCCCATGCCTAGAGCTGTGCCATGTCCCCACACCCATGGGACATCTGAGCAGAGCCTTGTCCTCCACAGGCACCATGGCTGGGAGAGACAAGGGCCCAGCTGTGAAGACAAGGGCAGCCACAAGAGCTGGTCTGAGAGACAGAGAGCCTGGAAGAGAGAAGGAGAGAGGCCAAGTGTGCTGGAGGAGCATGGCATGGAGGAGCAGGTCTGGGACCAAGGGTCCCCAACAGGCAGGAGAAAAAAAGAAAGCAGTCTGCAGAGGTGTGAGACAGACCCCCCTGGCCTGGAGAAGCTGCAGGTTCTTGGGGGAGGCAGGCTGCCCCACAGCAGGGCTGTCCCAAGGCAGGGTTCCTGGCAGCCTGCTCTGCAGGATCCTGGGCAGCACCAGCTACCTGCTCTGGCCAGCTGCTTCCTCACCTCGATGACGTTGGAGTCCTTGAAGCCTGGGATGCGCTCGTCCTTGCAGATGACACCTGCATCTTCCTCATGGCTGCAGTCACTGTTCCCCCAGCCCCGGTGTTTGCAGTCCCCAATGTTCTTCTCACTTCCTGCACAATTCACGTTGTCCAGCCAGATCCTCCCTGCCAGAAACCAGGGACAGGGGTGAGGGGGGGCCAAGTCCATGCAGCATCCCCCGGGAGCAGGAAGGTGCCTGTGGAACACATCCAGGGACCACGCTGGTGTACAGTGGGAGTGTGGATGCTGGCCTGGGGGCAGCCCTTCCTTGGCACAAAGCAGAGGCCAGCGAGATGCCCAGAGTAAAGCCCTGAGTGGGGGATCTGCAGATGGGGAGCTCCTACCTCCCCAGGGGGCTGCTCTGCCAGACATCAAGCCCCCATGTAGTGTGCATCCCGGGGTCTGCACGGCATGTCAGCTGCAGCACAGCCCTCACCTGCAGCACCCCTACATCACCCAGGGGCACACATGCCCTGCTGCTGTAGTGCATGTCTGCAGCCACCCTCTGCCCTGGACACAGGCACAGCTGCTTGCACACAAACACACAGTTTCCCAGCCTGCTCTGCATGTGCATACATGTACACACATGTGCATCCATGTGCATCCATGTGCACCAGCACTCAGCAAACCCAGGACCTCCCTGCCCCCTCCCCCCAGCGTGCACGCAGACCCCTGTGGCATCCACACCACCCCATGGCAGCAGGCTGACACACAGCCAC